>CAUYUJ010000529.1:35000-75000 GCA_963575745.1 Prorocentrum cordatum
TTGTTGTTGTTGTTGTTGTTGTTGTTGTTGTTGTTTTTATTTTTTCTCTCTCTCTCTCTCTATTTCTGAATCGTTCGCTCTCCCTCTCTCTCGTTCTCAGCTCGCCTGTGGGCGAGACTTGAAGCGACAATGCGGTCTTGTAGATCCAGCTGCCGGCAGCAAACTCCGCAACCGTGTGCGCTGGCAGCAGTGTAGCGTGAAGGCGGGTGAGTTAAAGACCACGGTATTTCAGCGCGCGGCCTGAAATCGAGCGGGTCTTAAATTCAAACTCATGTCTTCGACTTTTGTGGGCCTCCGAGGGTCCTCTCGCGGGCCTCCTGGGACCTCTTCGGGTTTGGGGCCTCTTGGTGCCTCTTGGGGGCCTCTTGGGCCGTCCTGCGGGTCTCTTGGCCCGTCTGACGCCTCCTGATGCCGTCTTGGGGGACTCTCTGGCCGTAATTATTTGGGGTCCCCGTGGAGCGCTTTCGGGCCGTCTTGGAGGTTTCTTGGGCGGTCTTGGGGGCGGGGGCCTGTTTGAAGGGCTGTCTTGGGGCTCTCTTGGCTTGTGTGTGCCGAGAAGCGGGGACGTAACAAAAACTACGGAAATATGTGATGTTGTATTCTTTAGGTCTTCCTAGAGGGCCTCATGGAGTTCGTCTTGGGCCGTCCTGGGGCTAACCTGGCCCGGGGGGCCGTCTTTGAGGCCTCTCTGGGCCGTATTGTAGGCCCTCTTGAAGCGCCGTCGGGCCTTCTTGGGGGCCTGCTCGGCCCGCTCGGGGCCCTCGTGGCGACCAAAGCCCAAAAAGGCGGGAACGCGAGCATCATTGAAACACATCAGGGGAATCTGCGATTTTGTCTTGTTCCGGCTCTCCTAGGGCCCTCGTGGGTTGTACCGAGAGCATCACGGGCCGTTTTGGGGTTAATTTGGCCCTTCGGGGGCCGTCCTGGAGGCTTCTCTGGACCGTATTTGAGGCCCCCATGGATCGCTTTCGGGCCGTTTTGGAGGTCTCTTGGGCAGTCTTGGGGCCCTCGTTGCGTCAGAAGCCTTAGAAGGCGGGAGCGCGAACATCATTGAAACACATCCGGGGGATATATGATTATATCTTCTTCTGGCCCTCCTGGAGGGCCTCTTGGAGCCCTCTTGGGCTGCATCGAGGGCATATTGGGCCGTCTTGGGGCGCTTGCATTCGAAGATCCAGAGAAACAGTGCCAGCCAACTTACAAGTATTCTAACGCGTTCCAACATGCCGCCGGTTCGTTGAAAGATGGGTGTATGTGTATACACTTAACTATCAGATAGTATACATGTGTATGCACACACACACATATATATATATATATATATGTATATCGCGTAGTTTGCATGTCCCTCTCTGTATCTCCTCCTTTCTCACACTCCCGCTGTGCCTCTCTCTCTCTTTGACTGTCCCTGCCTTTCCCTCCTTCTTCTCTCTCTCTCTCTCTCTCTCCCTGCCTCTCCCGCCTCTCGCGTTTTCTCCCTATCTCTCCTTAAGTGTATGTAGTATGTACATGTGGACACTCACACATTTTCCTCTTCCTATATTTGTAGAAGCCCGGGGGGGTGGGACCCCCCCCCACCCCACCCCAAAATTGGACCCCCAGGATCCAGGGTTTCCGGGCCCAAGAGGAGGAGGACGAGGCGGAGGAGGAGGAGGAGGAGGAGGAGGCCTCTTGGGCGCCTCTTGGGGCACTCTTGGGGCCTCCTGGGAGCTTCCTGGGGGCCTCTTGGAGGGTTTGGGGGGGCCTATGGGGGCTTCTTGGGGGCCTCTTTGGCCGTCTTAGGGCGTTCCTGGCTTGTCTGACGCCGTCGGAAGCCGTCTTGGGGGCCTGTCTGTGTCGTCTTGGGGCCCTCTTGGGGCATATCAGGGGTTCTTAGAGTCCATCTTGGGGGTCTTTGGGGCCGTCATGGGGCCATCTTGGAGGCCTTTGGGGCGATCTTGGGGGCCTCTTGCGCCGTCTTGAGCCGTCGGAATGCCGAGAAGAAGCAAATGCCACAATCCTTCAAAAACCTTAGGAGCATGTATGATTTTTGCCTCTTCGTGTCCTCCTGAAAGCCTCTCTGGCCGTCTTGCGCCATCTTGAGGCCATCTTAGGCCGTCTTGGGTGCATCTTGGGCCGTCTTGGAGGCATCTTGGGACTATCTTTGCCGTCTTGGAGGCCATTTTGGCCGTCTTGGAGGCCTCTTGGGCCCTCTTGGGGCCGTCTTGGGGGCCTCTTGGCCCGTCATGGGGCCATCTTGGAGGCCTCGTTGGCGATCTTGGGGGCCTCTTTGGGCCGTTTTGAGCCGTCGGAATGCCGAGAAGAAGCAAATGCCAAAATCCTTCAAAAACCTTAGGAACATCAATGATGTAGGCCTCTTCGGGCCCTCCTGGAGGACCTCTTGGAGGCCTCTTGGGCCGTCTTGGAGGCCTTTTGGAGGCTTCTTGGGCCGTCGTCGGCCATCTGGAGGCAATCTCAGGCCGTCTTGGGTGTATCTTGGGCCGTCTTGGATGCATCTTGGGGCCATCTTAGCCGTCTTGGAGGCCATCTTGGGCGTCTTGGAGGCCCCTGGGGCCGTCTTGGGGCCCTCTTGGGGCCCTCTTGGGAGCCCTGGAATGCCTCTTGGGGCCATCTTGAAGGCCATCGATCAAAGGAGGAGATGGTGTAACGTTCGGTCCCCCCCAAAGAGGCCAAAATGGGGCCAAAACCTCAGCAAAACCAATGATTGTGGCTTCCTCGCCGAGGCCGTTTTGGACGCCCTGACACCTCGCGAACCCCCCCAAGAAAGTCCAGGGGAGGGGGTAGATGGAGGGGTAAACCCCTCCCCGTATGGGAAGAGTTTTTTTTGGAAGAGGGAAGAGGAATCTCGTTAGACCACCTGCACCCAGAGGGCTGGTGGGATTTGTGAGACTCTCTTTTTTATGTGTCCTTCAAAATCCGCCTGCAGGGGGACACGCCCGACATAAAAGTAATTCTTCCGAGCATGGGCGTTCTGTCGTCAACGCTGCAACGTGCGCGGCGGGCATGGGGCCCGGCGCACGTCGCGCCCTGCGCTTCTCGCCGACACCGCACGGGACGCGGCAGGAATGGGACGCGGCGACCGTGCGTTCCGTCAGTTTGGAGTCCCTTCTCGTCGATGGCACACAGATCAGCCGGGCCGAACGAAAGGGGGGGACAGGGCAAGAGGGGGTTACAAAACTTGCTGTGTGCAGCTGGTCTCAGCCCCACCGAGGGGCCCGTTCCTCGATACATGGCCGCCTCCGGCGCCGGGAGGCGCCAGGAAAATCAGCTACGTGAGCTGATTCTCACCCCCTCCCTTTGTTATCCCCCCCTTTCGCCCGGCCCGAATCAGGCGATCGCAAACATGGATTAACGGGGCGTGGATTAGCGACGGGTCCCGCTTCCATGGGGAATCGCGATTTCCGCCGCCGAGCGAGGCGCCACCGGCCGCATTCTGGGGAGGGACCCCCCCGATCCATGGATTTGGCGACCGCGCGCCAAATCCATGGATCGCTAATCCATGTCTGCGCGCCCCCGACAAAAGCGTGGCAGGAACGGGACGGGGCGCGCATAGCGTGCGAAGGGGCGAACTGCCTCTCTCGCCTCGGTGCCCCCTCACTGTCTCCGAGGGTTGAGCTCCGCGTTCTGGACGCTTTTCGCTCGCCACTTCGTCGACGCGCGAACGAAACAAAGTGTCGTTCTCGCGTTGGCGCCGCGCAGACTTCGCCTGAATTTGGCGCTCCCGCTCTGGCGCCCGCGCGAGTGGGCCACTCTCACGAAGACGAACACCCAGAAAAATACGGAAACACGGAAACATGTTTGGGAATCCTGGGATGTGTGTCTATTTGTCTGTGTTTCTCTGGGCCCCAGTCACGCTCCTCGCCCGAGTTCCGTGCGCATTTCGCTCGGAAACTGCGTCTCCGCGCGGGCGCGGCACGCCGCTCCGTCGCCGATCGGCATACCTACTACCCTTGTCAAAATTAACTTCAAAAATGGCGAACACGCCCCTGCGATGTCGGCGCGCCCTTCAATGTCGATAGACGCCCCTCCAATGTCGGGGCCAGGGCAAAGGCGGTCTCACAGGGATCGACTCGGAACGGCGGCGCATACGAGTACCTCGCAGTCACCGCCACTCCGTCCGGCATCTCCCCACAGACAGCTCAGCCGCGTCAGACCTGCAGGTTCATGCTGACGAGGGTTGCAGGACAAGGGGGCAGAGCGGCCGCGGGGCTGCCCGCACGGGCGGGCGCAGTGCTCGGCGCCGCGCCGGCGTCGCGCAGCTTGTGCGCGAAGGTGGCAGGTGCTGTGCCTCGGGCGGCGAGAGAGGGGGGGGGAAGTGAGACGGAGAAGGCCTCTGCAGAAGGCGGGCGGGGCTTCTCTCGGGAGAGAAACAAAGCGGTAAACACAAATTGTTCAAGGTCTTTCCGCCATGGTACCGCACCCCTGGGCGGGGCGGTAGTCTGGGGTCGTCCATTGCTTGTGCTGCAGTTGCTTTTGTGTTGCGCGCAGCCTAGATTGCGTCGATGATATTCCGGCGAGTTGGGGCTGTGAGATTGCCTCCAGGCTGCGCACGGTGGACGCGTCCCTTAGCATCTAGTGGGGGCGCGCAGAAGTTGTCTGTGCGCGGTGCTCGGTCGCGCGCCTTCTGAGCAGTTTATGTTTCCTGTATCTGGGGAGGGCTCAGAAAACTTCTCAGAGGGCCCGGGGACGAACCTTCTGAGAAGGCCTTCTCCTTCTCGCTTCCTCCCCTGGCTCGCCGCCGAGTGTCGGCGCGGCTCGTGTTTCGTTTCATCGCGCTCATCGGAAATGTTGACGCTCCCGCCGTTGTGCGGCCAGCGTAGTCTTCCGTCGCCCAGTCGTCGGAAGCGGGACCGCGCGCGCCTGCGCCTTCGGGCTCGCTAGGTGCAATGGGTTCCGATCCCAATAGCAGGCTGTGCCATAAACAATTCTTGAATTCCTTTAACGCGCCGCGTGTCCCCACCAGCCCATCCAGAAACAGATGGCCAGGCGAGTTGCCTTGATCAGGGAAGTGTAGAAACATGCAGTTTAACACGCCTTGGCAGCGTTTTCTCGGAGATCTCTTGGAACCATCTTTGGGCTCTCTTGGGGTCCTTGCGCAGCCTCTAGGGCCCTCATGAGCCCCCTTGGGGCTCTCTTGGGGCCTTCTTGAGGCCCTCTTGGGGCTCTTTTGGGGGGTCTGGGGGGCCTCTTGGGGCCGTCTTGGGCCCCATGGCTGAAAAAGAGGGGGGTACTAGATTCAGGTCCCCCCCTCGGAGGCTCAAAA
Source organism: Prorocentrum cordatum (assembly GCA_963575745.1). Classification (NCBI taxonomy): domain Eukaryota; class Dinophyceae; order Prorocentrales; family Prorocentraceae; genus Prorocentrum; species Prorocentrum cordatum. Next base: position 40,264 of record CAUYUJ010000529.1, read on the forward strand.
ATGGCGTCTTGGGGCCCTCTTGGGCTTCTTTGGGGGCTCTCTTTAGCCGTCTTGGGGCCATCTTGAGGGCTCAAAAGCTTATTGGAATCGAAAAGGCGAGAAGGCATCACATATTAATTTGTCCATCGGTTGTTGAAAGATTTTGGCCTCTTGGGGGGTCCCTGGAGGGCTCGGAGGGCACCTGAAACCGTCTTGGGGCCGTCTGGAGGCCTCTTGGATTTGTGTCGAGGCTATCTTGAGCCATCGTAAGCTATCTCGAGCCATCCTGGAGGCCGCCTTGGGCTCTCTGAGGCCTGGGGCGCTCTCACTGCCCCCTGACCCACGGGTGAGGGGGGAGGGGGAGGGGTCAAGACACTCCCTAGTTAGATAGCAAGCTGTCTAGCTCACTCCCACCCGCCCTTCCAACACATAAGTAACATCCGAGCCTGAGCATGTTCAGCGGTCGTCTTTGGATTGGCAGCTACTGGGAACCAAAACCGACACCATGTGCGCGTCGCTGGGGCGAGGTGCGCCACGCGTGCCAGGCGCGCCACGCACGCCAAGCACCCCTGGGGCCCGAGTGTGCCAGGCACGCCTGGTGCGCTAGATGCGCCACGTGCTCCGCGTGCGCCAGGTGTGCCGCATACCCCAGCCGCGTCAGATGCGCCACGTTCAGGGCACGTGCAGAGTGTTTCAGGTGCGCCTGCGCACGTGACTGCACACATCGGGAAACGTGTCGGCCCCCACAATCCTTGTCAAAAACCAGTGCCCATCAGTGTGTCTGGTGGGCCTGCGGACCGCAGTCCATACGTCACCACCCCCGCCGTCCCTGTCAAAAACCACTTGACAGTGATCGCGGGGTGGCCGCGCATGATCCACATTTAGCCGCGAGGTGCATTTTGTATTGTTCTGTTGGGTATGGTAGCCCTGCGCACTGCAGGCAGCTAGTAAGCTGACACCCCCGCCGTTCCTGTCAAAAACAATACAACGTGCTCGCGGGCCTCACGAACATGGCTCAAGATTTTACCCCAAAGTGTACTTTGTGTTGTTTTTTGTCAGGGATGGTGGGGGGGGCCGCATCGGGTTGGCCGCGCATGCTCCAAATGTGGAGGCAGAGTGCGTGCTGGATTTTTTTTGACAGGGAAGGGGGGGGGGGGGTGAGCATGGGGTCCTCATGGTTCCTGCTTAGCTGCCGATCGCCTAGGGGAGGGGGTGTATATTAATAGGGAAAGTGATAAACCCCTCCCCCGAGCAGGGGAAGGAGGAGTGTTGGCATAGAGAGAGAGAGAGAGAAAGAGAAATGCAAAATCCGTTAAATCACCTGCGCCCAGAGGGTTGGTGGGAGTGTGGGAGGGGGGGTGGGGAAAGGCGGGGCCCTCTGACTCGCTCGACCTGGCCAGCTTGACACTTCCCGTCGCCGTCGCCTACCTTCGCCGCCCCTCGCTCTCGCAGACGCCGCCGCCGTCGTCCTCCTCCTTCTCCTCCTCCTCCCTCCTCCTCCTCCTCCTCCTCCTCCTCCTCCTCCGCCTCCTCCTCTTCCTCCTCCTCCTCCTCCTCCTCCTCCTCCTCCTCCTCCTCCTCCCTCCTCCTCCTCCCTCCTCCCCCTCCCGCCTCGCCCTCGCCACGTCCTCGCTGCGCGAAGGAGGGCTCCCCGGACGACGTGGAGGCCCTTCTCCGGGACTCCAGCCCGATCCGTTCGCCTCTCGTTCGCGAGCCCGCGCTGGTGGAAGGAGTGAGGGAGGAAGACGAGGAGGAGGAGGAGGAGGAGGAGGAGGAGGAGGAGGAGGAGGAGGAGGAGGAGGAGGAGGAGGAGGAGGAGTGAGTGAGTGAGTGAGTGAGTGAGTGAGTGAGAGTGAGGAGTGGTGAGTGAGGTGAGTGGTGGAGTGGGTGGGTGAGTGGGTGGGTGGGTGGGTGGGTGGGTGGGTGAGTGAGTGGGTGGGTGGGTGGGTGGGTGGGTGAGGGAGGGAGGGAGGGAGGGAGGAGGAGTGAGGGGGAGGAAGAGGAAAAAGCTGAGACGATACCCTCCCTCCACTCTGGCTCCTCACGCCCTCCCCCCCCTGTCTCCCCTCCTCCCCTCCCTGTGGCATCGCTGGGACGTGTGCCTTTTTCTCCCTCGAGGACCACTGAGGCGCATCCTTGGCTCACCCTGCAGAAGCAACAACAATAACAACAACAGCAACAACAATAATAATAACAGCAACAACAACAACAACAACACCAACAACAACAATACCACTACCAACACCAACACCAACACCAACACCAACACCAACACCAACACCAACAACACCACCACCAACAACGACAAAATCAGCAGCAACAACAACAACAACAACAAACAGACGCACGAGACCGAAAAGGGCAAGGGGAATGGACGTCCGAGCGGTGGCCAGCTCCTCCCTCCTCTCGGGGGCCCCCAAGCGGGGTGGTGACCACACCGTGTGGTGAGTCGGTGGGGATTCGGGGTCACCGCACGGTTTTGGAACTCGGGTTATTCTCCGAGGACGTCTCGGGCGACTGGGGCATTCGAGATCCCAAAACCGTGCGTTGACGGACCGTGCGGCGAGGTCTTGGGGGATTTCGAGGTCACCGCACGGTCTGTCACCGCACCGTTTCGGGACTCCAAATCCTCCCGCCCCCTCTTCCCCCTGCCGAGGAGATGCACCAGGGGGGCCTCAGGCCGAACGTCGCCACCTTCAACTCCGTCCTCGGTGGCAGCTTGCGCCGATGCGGTGGGTGTCGAGGGCGGCAAAGAGGGGGGTGATGACTAGGGGGGGATCTCTTGGCAGGGGCCATGATAGTTCCCCAGATTTTATAGCGCCTCTTATTTTATTCAGTTTCCCCCCCCTCCCCTTGGGCCGCGCACGCGCCGCCAGCTATGATTTGCGCCCCCCCCTCTTGGACGCCCCCCTCTTGGCCGCCCCCGAGGGTGAGGAGTGGGTGGGGGGAGGGCTCAGTACAGACGGGCTGGAGTTATAAGATCGAGGTCGGTGCGGGGAGGGTACCCTGATGTTCTTCGCGCTTGTCGGATGCTCTTGTGCATCCTGGGGGAGGGTCCCCTCGAATGCTCTTCTTTTTGGCCGGCGGACGGCCTCGTGGTTTCGAAGGATGTTCTCCTGTCCTACAAGGCTCGTCAGACATGGACTCACGTTTGCTGTTTTCGTCGCTTGCGCGGTCGGCGCTACTTCAATCTTGGCATGAAGTCTTTGGCCCCACGCGCAGGGGTGTTCGAAGTCCGGCAGTGCCCTCGCAGCATTGAAGAACGCGTTCCCTGATGAGTGCCCGAACCCTCGGGCGCTTCGGTTTTGAACGACGTCTCAGTTTCTTTTTGACGAGGCTTGCCGGTCCGACTGTACGATGCTGGTCCGGGGGACCTGGCTGACCTGGGTCTGGATTGACCCCGGTCAGGAGATCCCCGATTTGAAGGATTCGAAGGAGGAAAAGCGCCATAAACATAAACTTTCGGCGCTCCTCGCGGATTTCTTGGATCCGCGGTTTGCCCCCCCCCCCCCCCCCCCCCAGCGGCGCCTCCGGCGCCGCCCCTGGCGCGCTCCGCGCGCCAGGGAGGTGGGTCTGGCGCAGATCCAAGAAATCCGCGCGGAGGGCCAACAGTTTATGTTGGTGGCGTTTTCTCTTCTTCTAAGGATGCTCTCCTGTCCTAGGTCACAATGGTCCGAGGGACTCCCGGCACCCATCGTCGCCCTCCTCTGTCGTGCCTCAGGGCGCCTCCTCATCCTCCTCCTCATCCCCCCCCTCCTAACTGAAGGTGGTGGTGGTGGTGGTGGAAAACAGGCCCATCATCGAAGGATGCTCCCCTGTCCTTGGCCCGACTGTGCGGCACTGGTCCGAGGGACTCCCGCGGCACCCCTCGTCGCCCTCAGAGGGCGCCGCGGCCTCTCTCGCCCTCGAGCTCGGCGGCGTGCGCTCTCCTGCGGCGCGCCCTTCTCCGCGGCCGGAGGCGAGCGGTGGCGTCGAGGCGTGTCCCCGCCCGCAGGCGGCGGGAGCCAGAGTCCCAGAGATCCAACGCATCAAAAAAAATCAAGACGGAGGTTTCTCACAACTTTTGGCCTCTGGGGGCCCTCGCGGGGCCCCGGGACCGTCAAACAGCGGTTCAGGATGAACAACCGGCCCTGGGGAATCGGTCTATGGGCTTCCGGGGACCCCGTATGGAAAAAATCACGACATCGGATCTCTGGGGAGCGGCCGCGGCCTGGGCGTGCTTCGAATTCAGCGAGCCCAGCCCTGGGCTCAAGAGACGGGGGTCCACGCAGCCGGGGGCCAGGCAGAGCGCCGGATCTTGCAGCATCTTGCAGAGCCAGGGATGCATTGACCCGGGCTTGCGTGCAGGATCCTGCAGGACCCTGCGAAGCTTGACTGGCCCGGTTCTGTTCAGAAGCCAGGCGACGGCTGGCAAACCCGTGGCTGCTAAAACGGAGCTCCGGGAAATTGTGTTTTCTTTCTCCTTCCGGGAAGCAGCCCGTTTACTAGCGCGCTGCGCTCGATCCCGGGGATCTGTTTCTTTTGTTTCTTCCAGGAAGACCGTTCTAGCAGCCACGGATTTGCCAGCCCTCGCCCAGCTTCCAAGGAGTGACCCGGGTCAGTAATTAGACCCCCGACAGGCGAGGGCGGACCTCGGCCGTCCGAGGGGCGGCCCGCCCGAGGGGGATCGCCCTCCTCGGGCCCACCTGCCACCCAGCCCGAGCGGAGCCCCTGCTCCGTTCGAGTTCGAGGCACCGCCATCTCGATCATGGCGATTCGCGACCTCGCGGCGGGCCCCAGGCAGGTTTGCCGGACGTTGGCCCGCTGCCATGGGTCGGGGGCTCCCTCAGCGGGGTGGTGACCACGCCGTGTGGTGAGTCGGTGGGGATTCCGAGGGACGCCGCGCGGCTTTGGGACTCGGGTCGCTCTCCGAGGGCGCCTCGGGCGGCTGGGGCATCCGAGGTCCCAGAGCCGTGCGTTGACGGACCGTGCGGCGAGGTCTTGGGAGATTTCGAGGCCATGTGTAACACGCGTCCTTGTTCTTCGCGCCCTGACGCCCTGGCAGGAGGCACACAGCAGCATGCATGCCGCAATCTCGTTGCCCGCGGTTTTTCTGCGAACCCGCGGTGAGCACCGTGAGATGCACGCTTTGCCCACGCGCCTTTGTGGCGTACGGCTCGTTCGTTCGCTCGCACGGTCTGCCACCGCACCGCTTCGGGACTCTAAAAAAGGGGGGGCAGGCGCGCGGCAGCCAGGCGAACCGAGGGGCCACACGTCTGGGGCCACGGCTTCCCCGTGCACGGCCACCGGCGCGCGCGTGCCTCCCCGCCCCCCTCGGACGGGGCCGTACGGGGACGAGGGCAAGTTTGTTCCAGGGCGTTCCGGAAGGCTCTGAGAAGGCAACGGCGCCCGAGATGTCCTCCAGAGCCGCCCGATCTCAGAGGTTCTCGATTCCTCCTCACGCGGTGCTATCCTCGTCTCGGTTTCGTCTTAGACCCCCTTCTAGGCGGCCGGGCGCCGCGGCCATCGGAGGCTTATTTTCCTCTGGCTTGGGTCAGGGGCTGCGGCTCGCAGGCGGGGGGGGGAGTCATTGTAGTTGGTATGCGGAGGGGTACTCTCGGAGGCGACGAAAGGGGCGAATCGCCCAGGAGGGAGCAATACATGTATCCAGGAGCGCCGATGATCCATGTCTTCAGCGAGGCTTCCGGAGGGGTGCATGTAATGCTCTCCCCTGATCTATTCGCCCCTACCGTCGCCTCCGATACTCTTGTGTTCTTCGAAGCAGGTCGTGCGGGTGACGCAGTGCCCCCCCCCCCTGCCCCCCGCTCCGAGGAGGACGCACGGGTTCTCCTTGAGGGCAGGGGGCCCGTGGGCCCCAGCCTGGTGCGGGAGCACCAGCAGCTGTTGCCATTGGCATGCAAGCCCCCACGCCTCGCCCCTTTCGCCGCTGGGCAAAGCGGCGTGTAGTCCTCGCGAATTGGAGGAGGAGGAGGAGAAAAACAAGAAGAAGGAGGAGAAGAAGGAGGAGGAGGAGGAGAAAGAGAAAGAGGAGGAGGAAGAGGAGGAGGATGAGGAGGAGGAGGATGAGGAGGAGGGCGAGGAGGAGGAGAAGGAGGGCGAGGAGGACGAGGAGGAGGAGGAGAAGGAGGAGGAGGAGGAGAGGAGGAGGGGGGGAGGACGAGGAGGAGGAAGATGACGCGGAGGAGGAAGAGGAGGAGGAGGAGGAGGAGGAGGAGGAGGAGGAGGAGGAGGAGGAGGAGGAGGAGGAGGAGGAGGACGCGGAGGAGGAGGAGGAGGATGAGGAGGAGGGGGAGGAGGAGGACGAGGAGGACGAGAAGGGCGAGGAGGACGAGGAGGAGGAGGAGTAGGAGGAGGAGGAGGAGGAGGAGGAGGAGGAGGAAGAGAATCGGCCCGCCGAGGGGGCGCGGTCGTGGCAGCAGCAAGGCACGCCGCGGCCTTTGAGACCGAGCCTCTCTAGCTGCAAGGGCGGGCCCGCCTCCCTGGGCGGGCGGGAATCTAAAGGTTTAATCCAATCCCCGAGGGGCAACACTTGGCCGCAGCGTTCGGGGCTTGGCAATTTGAAAGTCTACGCAACACCTCGCCTGCACTGTCTGAAGCCAGACCCCCTGGGCAAGGGAGTGGGAGTTGGTGGAGCTTCCCTCCCCCAGTGCTCGTGCAACTACCCAAGCGAGCACACTTGGCATACCACAGCTGGCCAATTATTTCTATGAGCGACTGGGATTTGTGCACCGTCTCTCCACCGATCCAGAGGGAGGGGTGGGTCCAGGCTGGGGTCGGGAGGGTGACATTATACATTGAAACTGCCCTCTTTCCTGGGCATTGGCTCTCTCGCATCCAATCATCCACAGGTACTCTCGAAGGCCCTAATTCACAGTAGAAGCAAAACCAGCGTTTCTTGTCCTTGGGATTCTGCTGCATGCAGTGGCCCGTGACACGCTCGAGCTCCTGCCGAAGCGAGGCTATCTTCACTGACCCCGGGAGCGGCGGCGGACGCTGGTGGTCGACCCTGGGCAGCGAAACAACTTCACACGCAGCTGCAGCGAGGCGTTCACGCACCGGCGTTCAAGCACCCGTGACAGGAGGTTATCGCAATGATCAAGTGGGTTGAGATGGGGCTGAATCAGTTTGAGGGCCTTTTCCATGCACCGTTGAGCTAGGGTGCCCGCTCGGAGGAGGAGGGGGAGGAAGAGGGGGAAGAGGAGGAGAAGGAGAAGGATGAGGAGGAGGACCAATGGGAATCCAAGAGTCACCAACGATGTTGGAATCTACCCTCCCTCCAAGCTCCCTCTTCATAAACTCCTACAACGGTTCATTTCCACCGAGGGAATTGCTTCGCTGGAAGACGACCGTTTTGGAGGCCCCGAAGCATGCCAGAACATTGTTCTCGGGATTACAACGCCACGGATCAACCTGACTGGTGCGTCTTGAAGATCTCGAATCGTGCCCGAACACCGTTCCTGGAACTTCAGCACCGCGAATCGACGTCACTGTTGCGCCCCCATAGTCCTGAATCCCTCCAAAACACCGTCCTTGGTGCGCTGGCCATGGGAACCCGTGACATCTGCAACTGATGAACATGAATGTGCGCGGCGCTAAGGCGAGAGCCGCATTTTGAAAAGGAACCGTTTTCAATCCGTGGAAGTCTTGCAAGTCTTAAAACGAAGGTGCGCGGCGCTAAGGCGAGAGCCACATTTTGAAAACCACCCGCCCTCAATCCATGAAACTCTTTCAAAGCGTAAAGACGATTGTGCACGGCGCTAGGGCGAGAGTCACATTGTGAAAGCCACCTGCCTTCAATCCGTGGAACTCTTACATTTTTTAGAAGAATGTGTGCGGCGCTAAGGCGAGAGCCACATTTTGAAAACGACCCCCGCCCCTCATCTGTGAAACTGCTGTCAATGATTAAGCTTCAGGGTCATACATGGTGAGGAAGTCTCAGGAGAAACGCCTGGCCCGCCCTAAAACGGGCTTCAGGGTGCGACAGCGAGAAGGAAAAGGCATGGAGGAGGAGGATCGGGCGTCGAGTAATGGACATGCGATGAAGGGTGGGGTTGAGGCGAAAGGTGGGCCTTCTGTGTTCGAACGGGGCCCTAAAGGCGCCCCGTGGGGTCCGAAAGGGGCAAGAACGGTGCTCGTTCCCCCCCCCCATCGATCGCCCCCCATTAATTAACACCCGTAGGAGGAGGAGGAGGAGGAGGAGGAAGAGGAGGAGGAGGAGGAGGAGGAAGAGGAGGAGGAGGAGGAGGAGGAAGACGACGACGACGGCGACGACGGCGACGACCATGACGACGACGACGAGAACGAGGACGAGGACGTGGACGAAGACGAGGACGAGGATGAGGAGGGGGACACGGGGAGAAGAGGACGATGAGGTGGGCGCCTTGGAGCAGGAGGGTTTGGGATGAACTCCTCTCCCGCAAGGCGGAGCCCTTGCCGCGGGTGACTTCAAGCGCGCCTGGCGCACCATCGATCAGATGGAGGAGCATTGGGGGGGTCAACTGGTCAGCATCATCTAACCGATCCACATCCCCACTAGACCATGGCATCTCAGCGCCACCAGCACACTTCCCCAGGTGGGGATAGGTCCCGCGAAACTCGAAGCGCACGGCACATCCATGTGTATATATATATATATATGTGTGTGTGTGTTATACATACAAGATTGCATGTGCGTTTCGCGTCATATCATGTAGGCGGAAAGGCATGGACGTACAGCCTAAATCGATCATTCTGATTTCTCATGCTCTCGCCTCACGACAGTTTAAGGGCTTCGTGGGGTCTTTGGAGGCTTTTTAGGCGCCTTCTGGTGGCCTCTGGGGGCTTCCTCGGGCCACACTGCTTCCAACCGCGGTCTCCCTGGTCACGATTTGGAAATCTTTGGGGGGCGTCTTGAGGTCCTAGGCTACGGAACTGGTTGGGGCATTGGTTTTGGGGGGGCAGGGTTTCTCCCCCCTTGCACAAATATAGGAGGAGGAATAGAGCCACCTGGGAGGTTAAGTTAGCCAGTGGGGCCAAGGCAGTGTCGGTGGTGATGGGGGTCGGTCAAACGATGCTGAGTTGGTTTGACCCAGCTGTGGCAGTGAAGCTCGTCGCAAGTGTCTTGTCGTAACGTACCTCCCCTTCCTCCTCCTCTTCCTCCTCCGCCTCCTGCTCCTCCTCCTCCTCCGCCTCTCCTCCTCCTCCTCCTCCTCCTCCTCCTCCTCCTCCTCCTCTTCCTCCTCCTCCTCCTCCTCTCGTGGTGGCCCCCGCCTCAGGCGCACACTGTGCAAAACCTTAGGTGCTTCGTGTAGACCTTCTCTGGGGTGCGCTTCGCCTGGGCTCCGCGATCGCCTGGAAGTAGCTCCCCCCGATACGAGGGGTCATTTGAGCAAATGCTACGCTTAGGAACTTAGGCGTCGGTGTGTGTGAGCGTGTAAAATGTGTACATATTTATACACACAGATGTATGTATCAATATTTGTATATATATATAAGGAGAGAGATATACCGACATATAGATAGATTGGCATATATATAATATTTTATACAATCATACATACATATGCATATATATTTATATATATGGTAGCAATTTAGATCGGTAGATAGATAGACATAACTATGTATATACAGATAGATAGCGTGTGTGTGCGTGTGCGCGCACACGTGTATGTTGCCCCTGTATTGCGAAGGTCTTACGGCTGGTGCCGCCGACCCTGAAGGCGGGACCTCCCCCAGGACCCCCGCTGGGGGGGGGCGGGGGGCGGCATTCTGATTCGGGACTCCCCCGCCCCTCCCCCCACCATCCGCTTCCACCCCCACCCCCACCCCAAGCAGGGAAGGGATAAAGGGAAGGGAATCGACTTAACTACGACGTTCTTTTTCCTTGTTCCTCCGCTGTTGGCCACCCACAGGTGATACCGCTAGTTGTACCCCATTTTCGCGTCGGAGACCAAGCGTGCGCGTACGTATGCAACATGTCCAGTTGCGTCTGATCGAATAGCTTACATGGGCGATCGTGTGCGCATGTTTCGGTAGCAAATCATGGGAGCCTCGTATACTCTCGTACTTCCGTCTTGAGCGTCGGCTAGCGTTTGGGAATCGATGAGATAGCGCCGGCTTTAGCATCGGCTTGCGTCAATTTAGCGTCGACTAGCGTCGATTCGCAAGAGCCGACAAGATGGTATGGGAGGCTCTCATGAGTTGCCACCGAAATATCTCAGACTATGCGCAGGCGGACGAGTATGCGGCATTGATGCCGATGTAGCCTTGGGAGTCGGACTCAAGACTGCTACACCACACCGCATGCGTTCAGCAAGTATGTCCTAGCAGAGTCAGACACATTGAAATTTAGTTGAAATTTATCATGTGTTGCACGATCGCCCTCCTTCTGAGCTCACGAGTGCGGCTGGTCGATGTCACTGAGATTTACCCTCGCCCTTGCACCCCGTGCACTCGCGCCACTCCGCAGGGCGTCGATGGTCCTGGCGTCGACGCTTACACGATCAGCATCCTCTTCAAGGACTGGGGTCACGCGGGGGCTCTGAGTCTGACGTCGTCGTATTGGTAACCAGGACGGACAGGGTGCGCGCGTGCGCGTGATCGGCAGCCCGTAGGTGTGAGTGCGTGCGTGTACCTGCCTGTGTCTTTGTTGTGAGTGCTGCGGGTGCTTGAGCATGCGCGTTGAACTGGGCGAGTGCAAATAGCCGTGCGTGCGCGCGCTCGCTCAATTGTCCACAATTGATGCGTGTCTCTGCTGACTGTTGATGGGAAGGCTCCTCCTCCTCTTCAATCGCCACATTCTCTTTCCCCCCTTCGTGCGACTGTGCTCGTGGGTCTGCGAGGTCTACGCCACCGACGGCCGCGGGCGTGTGCGCTCTGGCCCGGCCTGCAGGGGGCGCGTGATCCCTGCCGTGTGGCGCTTCAGCCGTCCACCGATCCGTGCCGACCCTCTCGGCGCCCCCTTGCGCGCACAGCACGTTCGGTGGAGTTCTTGCCTTGCCGTGTGGTGATGGCGTTGGGGCCGAAACTCCTTTTCTCGAATTCGGCGGCGAGCGAGGGGGGGAAGTAAGAAGAAGAAGGCCTTCTCAGAAGAAAGGCTCGGAAGTCCCTTGGCCTTCCGAGAAGTGTTCTTGGCCTTCCCCGAAGACAAATTACCCCAGTGCGACCCTACCCAGAAATTGGAGACCCTAGGATAGCAGCATTAGTTGCTATGCTATGCTATGCTATGCTGCGCTGTGCTATGCTGTGCTGTCCTGTGCTATGGGGCGCTATGCTATGCTATGCTATGCTGCGCTATGCTATGCTGGGCTATGCTATGATATGGTATGCTGCGCTATGCTACGCTATGCTGTGCTCTGCTATGCTATGCTAAAGCTCAGCGAAGCTAAGATGAAAGTAAGCTAAGCTGAGATAAACCTGAGTTAAGATGAAACTCAGCTAAGCTAAGATGAAATAAGCTTAGCTAAGATGAGATAAGCAACGCTAAGCTAAGGGGACGTAAATGGGGGAACCGCGGGGCGGATACTGGGGGAACCGCCCGGGCCGGTTCCCACTGCCCGGCCCGTTAAGCCAAGAGAGTAAGAACCTTTCTAGGCAGAGCCTAGGTAGGGAACAAGAACTTCTCAGAAGGCGCGAGGGCTTCCGAGAAGTCCCGCCGCCTTCTGAGCAGGCCTCCTCCTTCTCACTTCCCCTTTCTGCTCGCCGCCGATTGATTGACAGAGTTGCGTGAAATGTCCCCGCGCCGGGTGCAGGACAGCCTTCGGCTGGGTTGCACGTGGGCCCTGCGAGGGCCGGTGCGGGAGCCTTCTCGACGGCACCCGACCCAGTGGGGCTCTCTCCGAGTGCCCTCCTGCTCGGAGTCGGTGGCCCCTCCCGCACTGCATTCCCCTGCCGCTCTGGCTCGCGCTCCGAAAAAATCAGAGGCGTGTTCTTCCCACTACTACTTTAAAGCAGTTGCAGGTGGACAAAAACACGATGTCCGCCTGGGCCCCCGTCGGAGGAGCGGGAAGTGCGAGCGCAATGGCGCGCGCGGTTGCGCGCGACCCGCCGCTGGTAATAGCCTGAATGCGCGGGCGTCGCGGCGACGATGACGGTGGCGGCGAGATCGACACGGGCTTTCAAAACCCGTGCCGATCTCTCTCCGACCTTGGCTCCTTTTGTCCAACCCCCGCTCCGGGCCCCGGCGCCCGCTCCACGATGTGGCCCAGAGAGCGGCCTGTCGGCAGGATGCGCACGCTCTCTGCCGATGCTGCTCGCGGACGGGGCTGGGACGATCAATTCGTTCCAGAGCGTTCCGGAGCGCTCTCGGAGCGCTCTCGGAGCGCTCTGAGATGGCCGCGGCGCCCGAGGCGTGCCCCGGGGCCGCCGGACCTCAGCTGACTCTCGGTACATCCTCGCCCGACCTCGTCCTCGCCCTGGCTTCGTCCTGTGCTGCCTCCGGGACACGGCGCGCGGAGCGCGGAGCGCGCACGGCTCCGGCGCTCGGCTCGCCTCGTGTCTCGTCTGCTGCCCCTCACAGGCCTCCTCCGTGGGCCGTGGAGGAGGCCGAGGAGGGGGGGATAGGCAAGACGGCCATGATGTCTTGCTCGGGAGGGCCACGGGCCTCCCTGAGGCGCTCGCGTGCACTATGTGGGAAGCGTCGCTGGCTGTTCAGGCCTTGGGGGGGGTTCAGGCACACGGCACGCCCCGCATGCGTGTTTCCAAGCTTTGGCTCTGCGCACGGGATTGCCTATCGCAGGTCGGCTCTTGTGGCGGTCCAGGTTTGCTTGGCGTCTCGCGCTCTCCTCTCTTGCCCTCCCCCGCTCCTCCTCCTTTCCTCCCTTCCCTTCTCATGGCCCACTTCTGGCATGGGCCAGGGTTTCAAGCCACGGATGCGTGTGACAGCCGTTTGTGGTTGAGAAAAAGTGGTCCTCCCTGGCAGAGATCATGGTCGCCCGCAGGCATCCATCCCCTGGAGGAAGTCAGCGGCCGGCCTCAGCAGTGCCCCAGGGGTACTCCGAGCTTCTTAATTCAATACGCGTCCGGGGGGCGTCACCCCCGCCGACAGCCCCACATCGACCCCCGTCGCGGGCAGCCACCGCGCGCCGAAGGCGCTCCGACCCCCGTCGCGGCGCGACGGCGAGGCGAGGTTGACCCCCGTCGGGGGGGTTCCCCCCACGCTTATCAGGAAGCCCAGGGTACAGCCTAGACGCCGAAGAGAGGACCCCACTCTGGGCTCGGGAGGGGCTCTGGTCTTCGGCCGCTCCCTGGACTCAGGCGGGGGCAACCTGCTCGTGACCGAGGCTCGCCCCATGGCCAGAAGAGCCTCGTCGCTCCTGCTCGGCGTCTTTGAGTAGCAGCACGAGGACGGTAGCTCTGGGCTCTCTCTGTGGCCCCCCGGGGGCCCTCTTGGGCACCTCTCGGCGCTCTTACGGTAGCACGAGTTCGGCGCCCTTACGGCAGCACGTTCCCGCTCGTCGCCCCACCTCTTGGGCGCGGCGCGCCCATCGGGTGGGCGCCGCCAGAGGCGGCTCCGGGCTTGAGACCGCCCAGGGGTGCTTTGGGAGGTCCTGTGGCGGCCAGCTGGAGGGCTGTCTGTGCGTAGCCCTGCAGGGCAGATGCCGCTCCGATCGATCCGATATTTGATCCTGGCCCGCTCGGTCCGATCCAGGTTCGCCGAGCTTTTTCTTTGGGTGGATGGCCAAGGGTGAAATCTGAAATGCCGTTTCGATGGATTTTCGATGCTTGAATCTGCACAAGGTGAATCAAACGACGGGTTGATTTTCGAGTGCAACTGCCCATGTGGATTTCACCCTGAGCCCTCCACCCTGAGAGCATGCTCAGGTTGTTGCAGACCCAGGTTCTCTTCCTCCGTAGCCATTTTGGCTCAAGCTGGGCTCGAGCTTCGGCTGCACCTCTCACCACGCGCCCCGCAGCTGCTTCCGAGGCCGCGGTCCACGCCGCGAGATCCCTGCAGAGATGTCGTCGAGGCCAGCCGCCAACCGCATGACGCTCCAGACCTACAAGGGCCGTCTGGGCGGCGCCTCCAAGGGCTTCAAGCTGCTGAAGAAAAAGCGCGACGCCATGAAGGCTAAGTTCATGGGCCTGCTCAAGGAGATCGTCACCACCAAGATGGAGGTAGGTAATGGCTTGAGGGAGGCGGCTTTCTCCCTGGCCAAAGCGAATTGGGCCATGGCAGGTGACGACTTCAACTCTACCATAGTTGAGAGGGCTATGAAGCCGACCGTGCAGGTGAGGCTGCTTGCGGACAATTGCGCTGGCGTGTCAATCCCGAATTTCAAGGTGGTGCACGATCCAACCAAAGACACGTCGTCACAGACAATCGGTATCACAAATGGTGGCGCGGTGGTGAAGACCTGCAAGGACACCTATTTCAAGTCGATTGTTGCCCTGATCAGGCTTGCCTCGTTGCAGTGCGCTTTCAAGACCCTCGACGAGGAGATCAAGATGACGAGCCGCCGCGTGAACGCTCTGCAGTACGTTCTGATTCCACGCATCGAGGACACCATCCAGTACATCACACAGGAGATGGACGAGATGGATCGCGAGGAGTTTTTCAGAGTTAAGAAGGTCGTCGAGAAGAAGAAGGCGAAGATAGAACGCGAGAAGATAGCGCTCAAGAAGGAGCTAGAGGCCAAGGGCCTGGCGATGCCAGCGCCCGTGTCGGCCCTCGATGTGCCCAGCGCGCTGGACAGCACGAAGAAGGACGACGACATCATCTTCTGAGCGGCGGCCGCCAAGCGGCGGCGAGGGCCTTGCTGGGCGGCGGCGGCGACTCCCTCCTGCTCCTCCTGCTGCTGCTCTCTCTCTCTCTCTCTATCCCTCTCTCTGGCTCTCTCTCTCTCTCTCTTTCTCTGGTTGCGGATATACAGGTAGCACGTGCGTGCCCAGGCTCATACACAAGAAGTGCAGCACGTAAGCATCGCAGGCATTGGTCCAGAAGAAGAATCTGACTTCGGATCTGAGGAGGAGTAGGAGAAACCAGAACATGAGCAGAGGAAACAGGAGCGAATCAGGATAGTGAGGATCACCAGATGGCTGTTGAGAGTGAGGTACACTAGTGGGGTCGCAGTCGAGTGCAGGTGAGCACCTTGTGCTGGGTGTGGCTGATGATGGGGTTCCACACCGTGCGATTGCAATGGAGCACAAGCTCGGAAGACAATTCTGGAAGGATGTCTCGAGCGAAACTGTCGTTTTAGAGAATATGGGAACAACTTTGAATAAGTCGGGTTTGAATTTTTTTGGGGGGGTCTCACGCGAGACGTCCAGTGTTCCAAGGACCGCGTCCAAAATCATTGAAACCCATTGTGTTCTTCAAAATTAGATGCTGAATGCTGAAATTCCGGTGTTTTTGGACCCTGACGTCGCGATCTGCATGAGGGGTGCGTCAGGTTTTCGGAAGTCTGAGGATGTCTCCAGCGAAACGGCAAGAACATCGCGGACGGGACCCTCTGACTTCAATGATTTGTTTCGGAGTGATTTTGGGAAGGTCCGTGTGGCGATATTGTTTGTATATGTGTGTTTGTATATGTGTATGTCATGTATTATTGGTTCTCTCTCTCTCTCTCTTTCTCCCTTTTGTTGGTTGTCCTCTCTGTTTTTCTCTCTATCTCTCTCTCTCTCTCTTTCGCTTTCTCTCTCACTCTCTCGGTATGTGAATGTGTATATGTACACATGGCTGCATTGGCGATTCGCGCCATGCACCTTGGTTCTTGGACTTCAGCATGCAGGCGGAAAGGTGGGAAAGTGCAATAGAACAAATAATCGTAACTCTTTGCTGCGTGTTCCGACATCGTCGTTGCAATAATGTGTTTCACCCTCCTCAATCTCGCCCTACCTTGCGAATTCTTCCCCATCCTCCTCGGCTCTTTTGCGGAGTCTCCTCCTTGGAGAGCCTCTTGGGGGCCTCGCGAAAGTTTTTGAGGGCGTCTTGGGGCCTTCGGGAGGCCTTGTGGGGGCCTTTCGGGGCTTCCTCGGGCCACCCTGCTCGTCACGATTTGGAATGCTTTGGGGGGCATCTTGGGGCCATCTTGGGCCGTCATGAGGCTCTCTTCGGACCATCTTGGGGTCCTGTTGGGCCGTCTTTGGGCTTTCCTGGGCTGCCTGGAAGGCCTTTCGAGTAGTTCTGGTGCGATTTCCGGGCCTCCTGGGCGGTCTCGGAGGCCGGGAAGACCGAAGAACAGAGCGTTCCCCAAGTCATGCAAAAATTGTTGGGCAACACATGTTTTTACGCGTTTAGATAGCTTCTTGGGGATCTTTTGGGTGTCGTTTTCGGGCGTCTAGTCGGTGTCGGGGGCCTCTTGGGGCCCTCGGGGGGCCGTTCGGCCCTCCTCCTGATCCATCAGGGCCCGTTGCCTAGGCCAAGCGGGGGCTTCCAGGAGCTCTGGATAGCTCGGGGGACCTTCTCTGCAGGGGCGTCCAACGAGCCCCCAGGCCCATGGATCCAGGGGGTGGAAGGTGAGGGTGAGGGTGATCCGGTCCCGTCGCCGCGGGGGGAGGGGGGAGGGTTCCCTTCCCCCCCCTGGCTTGAAACAAAAGAAAAAGTATAGGGAGAAGAACCTGCATATCCTCTTCTCTCCCCTCCCCCTCCCTGGGCCACGCCCGGCACGCGGGCGCAGCCGGTCTTGCGCGTTTTCCCCCGCGCGGCGCCCGCGTCCTCGGCCGCCGGTGCGGCGTTCACCCCACCCCTCGGAGAAGAGCTGCACAGGGCATCAACCTGCGGAGGTCCCCACAGGGTCGAAGACCTTCACGGTCGGACCGAGGTACATAAGATCGACGTCGGTTCGGGGAGGGTACGCCAATGTTAGGTCGGGCCTGTCCCTCTACAGGGTGAATATTCCAAAACAGTCGAAAAATTGTCTGGAGACGATTTCTTTGTATGTTATGTTTTATCATGTTAGAGATTTGTTTGAATGTTTTCGATTTTTCGTTCAAAATCCGCCTGTAGGAGGGCATGCCCGACATAAAGGTACATCTAAGATCGAGGTCGGTTCGTGGAGGGTGCGCCAATGTGCTTTGTGCTTGTTGGATGTTCTTGTGCAGCTCGGGGGGGGTACCCACGAGTGTGCTTCGGTTTCAGCTGGCGGAGGGGCCCCATTTGCTCGAAGGGTGTTCCTCTGTCCCAGGTCCGCCCGTATTTGGGATGTCGAACCGCCGTTCTGGATGGAGAGGAGCTCCAGAATGGAGGGGGGAAGCCTCCAGAATCGAGGCTGACCCTCCATGTGGAAGATTTTGGATCCCCTGGTTCCGCGCGGATGTTTTAGCCTGGCGCTGGAGAGCACCGTCACTGGCGCAGGATGGCCACCAGCAGCGGAAGCAAAGGGGAGAGGCCGACAGCGTGGGGGGATGGGACCCGCGGCACGTCGTGCACGGGCGCCGGCAAGCGCACGTTGGTGAGAGTTCCAGGCGTGTGCGGAGCGCGCCATGGGGGGGGGCCCAGCGCCGACCCGAGAGAGCCGTGCGGGCCTCCGAGCGGTCCTGCTCTGTGCCGCTGTTCCTGCTTCTGGTGTGCAGCGGACTTCGGACGCCGCCTGCCATCCTGGGGGCCCTGGTCCTCCTGCCCCCTCCTCCTGCCCCCGCCCCCTCCGCCTGCCCCCCCCCCTCCTGCTGCTCCTGCCCCCCCCCCCCACCCCCCCCCCCCCCCCCCCCCCCCCTCCTGCCCTCCTTCCCTCCGCCTCCCGCCCCTGCTCCTGTCCCCATCTCCCACAATCACACAACATGAATGCTACTCTCCTCTCTCCCCTCTGATGACGTCCGGAAGATGTTCGGCCCCCCTCCGCGTATTGTGTTTGTTTACACTGGATTCCCGGGAGTTGGGTTTCCGCTTAGTTGTTTTTTCTAAATGTTGCTCCCGCTGAAGCGCTGGCCTCATTTCCGCGCCGCTCGTTCCGAATCGTGCTCCCGCTGCAGCGCTGGCCTCATGTCCGCGCTTCCGCTCGTTCCGAATCGTGCTCCCGCTTCAGCGCTGGCGTTATTATTTCCAGTTCCATTCCACGGCAAGGAATGCAATGCTATGTGGTGTTCCGCTGTGCGATGCCATGCGTCACCTGCAATGCTAGGATATGCAGTGCTTAACTACGCAGTGCAACGCCATGCTATGCCATGCCATGCTACGATTTGATATTCAACGCCATGCTGTGCCATGTTCTGTTCTGTGCCGTTGTGCGACGCCATTATTTGCGTTGCAATGCTTTGTGATGTAATTCTTCACTACGCAACGCCACTGCATGCTACGACATACTACGCTCTGCCGTGCTCTTCTACGCCCTGCGATGCCGTGCTCTACGATGCATCGCGCACCCTCTCGGGATCATTGCCCTGCTCGACATTCGCCGACTGTGCGAACAGAGAGGAGATTTACACCATGGTAAGGGATGGGAGGGAGGGGTAGGACGTCAGATATGACGCGAGCGCACCTGGCTTGTCCCCCCCCTCCTCCAGGCCCCCCCCCCTCCTCGTCCGCCCCCTCCTGCTGCCCTCTCCTGTAGACACGCTCCCCCTGCCCCCCCCCATCTGCTGCTCCCCCTGCTTGCCCCCCGCTTGTCCTCCTGGCATCGCTTGGACGTGAGCATTTTGTTCGGCCAGGGCCATCGAGGAGCCCTTTGAGTCGCCATGCGAACAAAATGCACGCGCGAAACCGAAACATGCATGGTATGGACGTCCGAGCGATGGCAAGTCCTCCTCCTCCCAGTTTGAAACATGGCCTCATCCCTGTGTTTGGCATCACCTCACATCGGTGCCTACTAACCTTAAAGGATGCCCTCAGTTTCTGAGGGCACATCCGGTCGGAAACTGGAACGACGAAGGGCAGCAAGGGGGCCACAAAGGGCGACAGCGGGGCCACGTAGGGCATGCGTATGGGGCCACGAAGGGCGCGAACGAGCGGCGGCCACGAATGGCAGAAAATGCGGGGCCACAGAGGGCAACGACAGAGCCGCCGAGGGTAGCAACGGGGCCACGTAGGGCGGCGAGGGGGCCACGAAAGGGCGACGGCGGGGCCGCGCAGGGCAAGGGCACGCACATGGGGCCACGATGGGCGCGAACGAGCGGGGGCCACGAAGGGCGTGCGTATATTGGGCCGCCGGGGCCGCGAAAGGCAGCGAAGGGGCCGCGAAGGGCTGCAACGGGGCCGCGAAGGGCAGCGAGGGCCCCTCGAAAGGCTGCGAGTGGGCCAGCGAAAGGCTGCCACGCTGCCACGAAGAGCAGCGAGGAGGCCACGAAGGGCTGCAACGGGGCCACGAAGTGCAGCGAGGGGGCCACGAAGGGCTGCCACGGGGCCACGAAGTGCAGCGAGGGGCCCTCGAAGGGCTGCGACGGGGCCTCGATGGGCAGCGAGGAGGCCACGAAGAGCGGCAACAGGGCCACGCAGGGCTGCAACGGGGCCACGAAGGGCCGCAATGGGGCTACGAAGGGCAGCGACTGGGCCGCGAAGGGATGCAACGGGGCCACGAAGAGCAGCGAGGGGGCCACGAAGGGCTGCGACGGGGCCACGAAGGGCAGCGAGGGGGCCACGAAGGGCTGCAACGGGGGCACGAGGGACAGCGAGATCGCGATTAAGCTGCGAAGGGGGTCCTAGGCGTGAGCGCGACTCCTGGGTGCCTGAGTGTCGGGAGCGTGGTGCTTGAGTAAGTTGCGGGGAATTCCGACGCAAGATTGCGGTTCTTGCGTAAGTTGCAAGCAAGTCTCCAGCGAGAGCGCGACTCCAGAGCGCAGAGGGAGCGATTCCTTAATTCATGGTAAGGATGTCCCGAGCGAGAGCGCGAATGTTGAGTAAAATGCGAGGAAGTTTCAGGCTGGAGCGGGGATCCGGGCTAAATTGCGAGGAAATCTCAGGCGAGAACCGTTGTTACTGCAACCCGGGGGCCAGGGGCGCAGTTTGACCCTCGTGATTTTCCCGGGTGTAAAAAAACAGGGTGCGAGCCCCGGGGGGGGGGCACTTCAATTGAAGAACGCAGTGGTCACCGGAGGGGGGATGAACAACTTTTATTCTTCAACAGGGAGAGTTCAACAACAACCACCACCACAACAACAACACTAACACCAACACCTACACCAACAACAGCAGCAGCAACAACGACAATATCGACGGGGCAAGTCCTTCGACTTGGGATCGACCTATATGCCTCCGCGGAACTACACGCAAGTTTTTCCCGCGCCGCGTCGGCGCCCTCAGACCCCCAAACTTCACTGTTGACGCCGAAACACGCGACCTGATTTTTCCTTGGCGTCCGCGGACCGCGCCGCACGCGCCACTGAACATTGTGAAATTGGGGGGGCGCGGGGGGGTGGAGGAGGGGGGAGCATTGCGTGAAGTTTCGCAGGTGCAAGTGCGCACGCAACGTCTGACATCCTGGGCACGTGCCCGTCATACCCAGTCTTTCCCTCTGCGTTGATCTTCTCCCTATCCGCCAGCGGGCAGACACACAGACACAATCAATCGTCGATTCCCCGAAACATATGCGTAAATATGGGAAGGGGGGATGACGAAAATCCCAAAAACATGGAAACATAACGGGGGATCCGGGGATTTGTGTATTTATTTGTGTGTCCCTGGGCCCCTTCAAAAATGACCTCACCGTGCGATGCGCTCTCGGGGGTAGCTGTGTGCGCTGGCTTGGGTCGGGCGCTGCGGAGACCGTCGCGCGGTGCACAAAGCGCGCGCACAGCTGTGTGCGTTGGAGAGGAGGAGGAGGAGGAGGAGGAGGAGGAGGAGGAGGAGGAGGAGGAGGAGACGAAGGGGGAGGAGGAGA
The DNA here is from genome assembly GCA_963575745.1 of Prorocentrum cordatum. Lineage (NCBI taxonomy): Eukaryota > Dinophyceae > Prorocentrales > Prorocentraceae > Prorocentrum > Prorocentrum cordatum. The sequence goes on from CAUYUJ010000529.1 coordinate 60,972, forward strand.
TGGAAAACGAGCGGGAGACAGAGGAGGACGACGATGATGAAGGTGGAAAAGGTGCAGCAGCAGCAGGAGCAGTAGGAACAAGAAGACCAGGGGAAGGCGGAGGAGGGGAATTGAGGGGGGCGACAGTGACGATGAAGGAGTCGGATCCAGCAGTGCGGCCCGCGCTGGGGCGAGACCGTCACTCTGAACGGCGGGAGCACGGCGCCGATTCTGAAACGGGGCCAGCGCTGCAGCGGGAGCACACGATTTTACACAGTCACGCGGAGAAGGGCCACGATGCAGGGCCACGATGGGCCATCGACTTCGGGGGCCCAGCATCCGTAGCCAGGCGTTCGAACAGTATGTAGAGCCTACAGACAAGCTGCTGAGAGAGCCACGCGACAAGTTGAACCTGGACACTTTTTGTGGGCAACCGCATGCGGGAATGAAGGCCCCCCGCTCGCAAAGGATCCGGGGAGAGGAGACTAGTACTGATGCTGGGCAATTGTGGGAGGGGGAGGGAGGGGGGGGAAGGTGGAGGAGGAGGAGACGGAGGAGGAGCAAAAGGAAGACACAGGGGAAACAACCAGAGAGGAGGAGGAGGAGGAGGAGGAGGAGGAGGAGGAGGAGGAGGAGGAGGAGGAGGGGAGGAGGGGAGGAGGAGGAGGAGGAGGAGGAGGAGGAGGAGGAGGAGGAGGAGGAGGAGGGGGAGGGGGAGGAGGAGGAGGAGGAGGAGGAGGAGGAGGAGGAGGAGGAGGAGGAGGAGGAGGGGGAGGGGGAGGAGGGGGAGGAGGAGAGGGAGGAGGAGGAGGAGGAGGAGGAGGCGAGGGAGGAAGGGAGGAAGGGAGGGAGGGAGGGACCAGGGACCAGGGACCAGGGAGGAACAGCAGGAGCAGCAAGAGGAGGAGGAGGAGGAGGAGCAGCAGCAGGAGCAGGAGGAGGAGCAGGAGGAGGAGCAGGAGGAGCAGGACGCCCGAGGCAGCAGGAGGCCGGTCCATCACGGCCGCCCTCCGTCCTCTCCTGGCGTCGGCGCGCCGGCTAGCGGACGGCGGGCCGTCGGCCGCGGTCGCCGCGGCGGCGGCGCGCGGGGGCCGTCGGCTTAGGTCGGGCGCGTCCCTCGACACGAGGAAGATGCAAAAATAGTATAAAATATGTCCGGGGACTATTCTGTTGGAGCACGTGTTGGCCATGTTCGAGCATTTGTTTTGATTATGTTCTGTTGTTCGTCCAAGATCCCCCTGTAATCAGGAGGACATGCCCGACCTAACCGTCGGCTGGAGATTGGTCGATTTCACAGGCGAGACGAGAAAATGACCCGCTGCTGCAGCTGCTGCTGCAGCTGCTGCTGCAGCTGCTGCTGCTGCTGCCGCTGCTACTGCTGCCGCTGCTGCTGCTGCTGCTGCCCCTCCTTCTCGTCCTCCTCCTCCTCCTCTTTCTCCTCTTCCTTCTCCTCCCCCTCCTCATCCCTGTGCTACCTCTCCACCCTCCTTGTGCTCCTTCCATGTTTTCTCTCCTCCCTTGCATCCGTCCCTCACGTTTACCCCCCCTCATCTCTGTCCTCCTCCCTCCTCCTCCTCCTCCTCCTCCTCCTCCTCCTCCTCCTCCTCCTCCTCCTCCTCCTCCTCCTCCTCTTCCTCATCATCATCCCCGTTCCGCCTCCTCCCCCAAGGATGAGACAGATCCGTTGCTGTCTGATCGACTGACGATGGGCCGTGGTTCGGGCTATGCGGCCAGTCCATTAGGATTTGTTGCACCGTTGGGTTTGATGCCAGATCATGCCCAAAACTAACTACTATCAATGGAGAATGAGTGAGGGGGGAGGAGGAGGGGGATAATTTTGTTGGTGTTGATGTTGTTGTTGTCGTTGTTGTTGTTGTTGTTGTTGTTGTTGTTGTTGCTGTTGTTGTTGTTGTGGTTGTGGTTGTGGTTGTGGTTGTGTTTGTGGTTGTTGTTGATGAAATCTCATTACTGAAGAAGTATGGTTGATCCCCCCCTCCGGTAATATATGTGTTTTTCAATTTAAGTGCCCTTCCCGGGGCTCGCACCCTGCTTTTTCTGAATGAAAATATTCCTCCTCAAACTGCGCCCTTGGCCCACAGACTACAACAACAACGGCTCCCGCGTGATATTTCATCACAATTTGCCGTGGAATCGCGCTCTCGCTAGGGACTTCCTTGCAATTTATCCAAGAATCGCGCTCTCGCCTGGGACTTCTTCATTATCTACCTATACGACCACCCTTCGGGTGATAAGGAGGTTCGGGGGGGGGAGGAACCAACGTCTCACTCGATCGGTCTCACTATCGATCTCACTATCGATCTCACTATCGGTCTCGCTCGATCGATCTCACTCGATCGATCTCACAATCGATCTCACTCGATCTATTTCATTCGATCGATCTCACAATCGATCTGACTATCGATCTCACAATCGATCCCACTATCGATCTCACTACCGATCTCACAATCTATGTCACATTCGGTCTCACTATCGATCTCACTATCGAAATCACAATCGATCTTACAATCAACGTCATCATCAGCATCGTCAACATCATCGTCATCAACATCAACATCATCATCATCATCATCATCATCAACAGCATCATCATCAACATCATCATCATCGGGACACTATCACCATCATCATCACCTCATCACCATCATCATCAGCATCAGCATCATCATCACCATCATCATCATCGGGACACCATCATCGTCACCATCATCATCATTAACATCATCATCATCGGGACACCATCATCATCATCATCATCATCCGAACACCATCATGTTCATCATCATCATATCATCATCATCATGAGCAACATCATCAACATCATCATTGGGACACCATCATCCTCATCATAATCAGTGACATCATCATCAACATCATCAGCATCGGGACACCATCATCATCGTCACCATCATCATCATCAGCATCATCGGGACACCATCATCATCATCAACATCATCATCATCGGGCCACCATCATCAAAATCATCATCATCACCTCATCATCATCCTCATCATCAACATCATCAGCGGGACACCATCATCGTCATCATCATCAACATCATCATCGGGACACCATCATCATCATCATCATCACCATCATCATCAACAGCATCACCATCACCATCACCATCATCATCGTCACCATCATCATCATCATCATCATCATCATCATCATCAGCATCATCGGGACACCAGCATCATCAACACCATCGTCATCGGGCCACCATCATCAAAATCATCATCATCACCTCATCATCATCCTCATCATCAACATCATCAGCGGGACACCATCATCGTCATCATCATCAACATCATCATCATCGGGACACCATCATCATCATCATCATCAACATCATCAGGATCATCAACCTCATCATCATCATCATCATCATCGGGACACCATCATCATCAACATCAACTTCATCATCATCAGCATCTCATCATTTCATCATCATCAACATCATCAGGATCATCAACATCATCATCATCATCATCATCATCATCATCATCATCATCATCATCGGGACACCATCAGCAACATCAGCATCATCAACACATCATCATCGGGATACCATCATCATCACCACCATGGCAATCATCATCATCATCATCATCATTATCATCATCATCATTATCATCTTCATCTCCATCAGCATCGTCATCATCATCATCATCATCATCATCATCATCATCATCATCATCATCGTCATCATCATCATCATCATCATCATCATCATCATCATCATCATCATCATCATCGGGACACCGACGGGACACCGGCGGGACACTGGCGGGACACCGCGCGCCACCGGCCTCCGGTCAGGAATCGTTTGGTCCGGCCTCAGCCGGAGGCGGGACACCGGCGGGACACCGCACGCCACCGGCTCCCGGTCAGGAATCATTTGGTCCGGCCGCGCCTCAGCCAGAGCCGGGACACCGGCGGGACACCGCGCGCCACCGGCCCCCGGTCAGGAATCGTTTGGTCCGGCCGCGCCTCAGCCAGAGGAGACTTTCTTCTCGCCCGCCCACGCAGCTTCGCCTCGCCCGCACGCACGGCACGCACGAACACGAAACCGAAACCGATTTCTCGGTAGGGGGCTCTCCGTTCCACTTCGATCTCAGCCCCTCACCTCCGACTTTCGCGCTCTCGCCCGAGACTTTCTGGCGAATTATGCAGGACTCACGCATTCGCGTAACATACATGATTTTTCGATTGAAGTGTTCCTACTGGGGCTCGCTGTGTTTTACCAGGGAAAGTCTTCCTGCGCAAATTTTGCCCCTGGCCCCCGGTTTACAACAACAACAGTTCCCGCCTGATATGTCTTTGCAATTTATCCTAAAATCGCGCTCTCACAAAGAACTTCCTTGCAATTTATCGAAGAATCGCGCTCTCACCTGATACTTCCTCGCAATTTATTAAGGCGTCGCGCTTTCGACGCTCGGGAATCGCGCTGTTGCTTGGGATTTCCTCGCAATTGATTCAGGCGCCGCGCCCTCGACACTCAGGAATCACGCTCTCGCCGTGGACTTCCTCACGAGATTTATTTTGGAATCGCGCTGTCGCTCAAGGCTTCCGAGCGATTCATGCAGGACGCACGCTTCAGCAACCCGCCTGCTCGACCTGGCCGCCTGGGCCTGCCTGTTAGGGTCTACACGCCCGATCTGCCCGTCTGGTTCTGCCACGTGATTTCTGCTCCTAGAGCCCCCCCCTGCTACTCTCTCTCGTGCTCCATCCTCCTCTGTCCCCCTTGTCCCTTCCTTCCATCCGTCCTCTCTTCCCATGCCTTAGGTGCTGCACGAGGTGCATGCCGCAGGTAAGAAAGATATCCCCCCAAGGGGATACGATCGAAGACAAAGAGGGTGGATATCGAGGGTTTGGGATATACGGGTTGAATGGCACGCGAGCAGATATGAGCGAACAGTCTTAAAACTAGTATTGTTGTTGGTGGTGTTGGTGTTGGTCTTGTTGACGATGATGAAAATGATGACAGTGGTGATGATGATGATGGTGACGCTGATGGTGATGATGATGATTATCCTGATGATGATGATGATGGTGGTCGTGGCGATGGTGGTGTAAAGACGATGTTGATGATGATGGTGGTGGTGGTGATGACGATGATGCTGATGATGATGCTGGTGATGATGATGTTGATGCGGATGACGACGACGATTGTACTGATGATGATGGTGGTAGTGATGGTGGTGGTGATGATGATGCTGCTGATGAGGATGCTGATGATGATGATGACGGCTATGATGATGATGATGATGATGATGATGATGATGGTCGTGATTATTGTGAAGCTGATGATAACGTTGTTGATAATGTTGATAATGATGCTGATGATGATGGTGTCGATGCTGATGATGTTGATGACGATGATGATGGTGATGCTGATGATGATGCTGATAAAGGTGATGATGATGACGATGTGAGGATGTGGGTACTGATGATGATGATGATGATGATGATGATGCTGATGCTGATGATGATGATGATGATGATGACGAGGAGGAGGAGGAGGGTGGTGGTGTTGGTAGTTGTGATGCTCATAATGATGTTGATGTTGATCCTGATGATGATGATGTTGATGCGGTTGCTGCTGAAAAGGATGATGAAGATGTTGATGCTGATGGGGATGACAATGACGATGATGAGGTTGATGGTGGTCGTGATGAAGATGAAGCTGATGCTGATGATGATGATGATGATGATGCTTACGACGACGACGCTGATGATGCTGATGATGATGGTGGTGATGAGGATGATATTGATGCGGATGACGACGACGATGGTAATGATGATGATGGTGGTAGTGATGGTGGTGGTGATGATGATGCTGATGATGATGACAGTTAGGATTATGATGATGATGATGACGATGGTGATGTAGGTGATGACGATGATGTTGATGATGATGACGATGGTGATGGTGATGGTGGCGATGGTGATTATGATGACGATGCTGCGAATGTCTATACCGATGATGATGATGCTGATGCTGATGAAGATGATGATGTTGATGATGACGATGAGGAGGAGGGCGGTGGTGTTGGCAGTTGTGATGCCGATAATGATGTTGATGATGATCCTGATGATAATGATGTTGATGCGTTTGCTGCTGAAAATGATGATGAAAATGCTGATGGGGATGACAATGACGATGCTGAGGTTGATGATGATCGTGATGATAATGATGATGATGACGATGATGAGGATGAGGATGAGGATGAGGATGAGGATGAGGATGATGATGATGATGATGATGATGATGATGATGATGATATGTTGAATGTGATGATGAAGACGATGATGATGATGATGGTGATGGTGATGATGATGATGATGATGATGATGATGATGATGATGATGGTGATGGTGATGGTGATGGTGATGGTGATGGTGATGGTGATGGTGATGATGATGATGATGATGATGATGATGATGATGATGATGATGATGATGATGATGATGATGATGATGATGATGATGATGATGGGGTGTAGGGGTGGAGGGGGATAGCGAGGGGGAGAAGGGGGGACACGGAGTACGTCCCCTCCCCCAACCCCCATCCTCTTTCTTCCATGGGGAGGAGGAGCAGGAGGAGGTAACAGGGGGAGGGAGGCTGAGCAATTCGCGACATGTATCCGTTTGGACCAGTGGGGGTGTCCTGGAGGTTGTAGGGCTCCCTCCCTCCCCCCACCCCCTACCCCCTCCTTGCTTCCTTCCTCCCCCTCCTTGGTCCTCCCTCTGGCTGTTTCTGCTTCATCTCCGCCTCCACATGCGGTCCTCAGAGATGTAGCCCGACGAGGGCACCGCACGAGCCCCCGTGCCATTTTTGGGGAGGATGGGGCATGTCTTTGGGCACGCTGGCGTTCGCCTGGAGAAGCGGCGCTTATCGCAGTGGTCCGAATCACGCGCTGGTTGTGCCTGTTTGGCTCAAGAAGGGGCGGGGTCCAAGAGGGCGCGCTTGCGGCGGTTCTTGGAAGGCCGCCGGTCGGTCCAAGAGGGCTTACCTTACGTCGGGGGGCATGTCCCTCCACAGAAGGAATGTTCGAGAATGGTATAACAATAGTCTGGGGACGGCTTTCCGTGCTCTTGTGATTATGTTTGGCGACTGTTTGACTTCTTCCAAAGCCCGCCTGCAGGAGGACATGCCCGACCTGAGGCTCACCCCCTCTCTCCTCCATCCATCAGCCTTTCCCCTCCCCGTTGCCTCCCTCCCGCACATTCCACAGGATGGGCCATCGCGCCTCTCCGCGGCTCTCGCGTGGGCCGCCGTTCGCCGTTGGAAACGACGCCTAACTATATCAACGCCTACCGAAACCAACGCCTACCCAACGTAGCGCCTAAATATATCGACGTCTCACAACAAAACATACGATGTCTGACTAAAATGACGCCTGACAAAAAAGGTGCCTAACTAAAACGACACCTCACACAAAAAACACGATGCCTAGATAAGACGACACATCGCTATCAACGATGCCTAACTAAAACGGCGTTCCACTGAAAACGACGTCTACCCAAATCAACGCCTATCGAAATGAACGCCTGCCCAACGCAGCGCCTAGCCAAAACGACGCCTCAAACAAAAAAACGAGATGACAACTTAAAACGACGTCTCACACCACAAAACAGCACGATGCCGAATGAAAACGACAACACGCAAAACGATGCCCAACTAAAGCGACGCTGCATTGAACACGACACCTGACTACATCAGCGCCTACCGAAACAGCGCCTACCCAAAGCAATGCCTAACTAAAACGCCGCCTCGCTAAAATACGATGCCAAACTAAAACGAGTTATCACTAAAAACGATGTCCAACTGAAACGCCTCTTCACTATAATGACGCTTCTTTGAATCAACGCCTACCGAAACTAACGCCTGCCCGAACCAATGCCAGACTGAACCAACGCCTCACGAAAACACGATGTGATCGTTTTTTATTCATTGCTTTGCCGATCGGCGCGGGCCCTCGCACCCCCCCCCTCCCCCCCCCCCTATGGAGTAGATCTTGGGACGCATCACTGAACACAACGTCTAAACAGATAAACAAACGTTTACCGAAACCAATGCTTGCCCAACGCAATCCCCAACTAAACCCTTGCTTCGCTAAAGCATGATGTCAAACCAAACCGACGCCTCGTTAACACCGCCTGACTCAACCATGATGCCCAAATAGAACGGCGCTTCATTGACACCAACGCTTGATTGAATCAACGCTTGCCGAAGCCGACGATGGGCCGAAGGGCTGCCTAACAGAAACAACGCATCATGAACGCATCATGCCTAACTAAGACAACACCTGGCTACACACGATGCCTAATTGACGCTGCGTTTTATTTAAAACGACGTCTAAGTAACTCAATGCCTACCGACACCAACACCTACCCAACGCAGTGCTTAACTAAAACAACGCCTCACTAACACGCGATGCGAAACTGAAACGACGACTCGCTGAACAACGATCTCAAACTCAAGCCACGCGTCACTTAAACGACGCCAAACTAAAACAACGCGTGCCGAGACCAATGTCTGCCTAAAGCAATGCCGAACCAACACAGAGCCAAACTAAACCACGATCCTAACTAAAACGGCGCCTAGTGAAACACGGCGCACGAATAAAACGATGTTCCATTGAGACCGACGCTTAATTGAATCAAAGCTTGATTAGACCAATGCCTCACTAAAACACAATGCCTAAGTGAAACAACGCCTAGAAAATCACGATGCCTATTGAAAATGACACCTCTTCAAAAAAGACTGTGCCCAACTCAAACGACGCTTCACTAAAACGACGCCTCACTAAATCAACGCCTACCGACACCAACGCTCACATAAGCTTACTCAAAGTAATGATTGATTGAAAGAATTTCTCACCACAACACGAGGCCTAACTAAACTTACGCCTGGCCAAAACACGGTACCAAACCAAACCAACGTTTCTTTGACAACGACGGTTAACAAAACAACGCCTACCGAAATCAATGATTTCCCACAGCAATGCCAAACCAAATCACCGCTTGATAAAAACAAAAAAAACATAATGGCAAACTAAAACGACGCTCCCCTAACTACGATGCCCAACTAGAACGACGGACGCTTCACTGACAACGACGCCTAACTAAATGAACGCCCACCGAAACCAACGCCTACCCGAAGCAATGTCTAACTGATCAGACGCCCCGCATACGATGCCTAACAAAGACGACGCGTCGCTAACAACGCTTCTCTAAGTTACCATGCCCAACTCAAAGATGCTGCACTGAACATGATGTCGGACTCAATCACCGCCTACTGAAACCAACGCCTACCCAAAGCAATATCTAACAACAACACGATGTCTAACTAAAACTACTCCTCGCTAAAAACGACGTCTACCAAAAGAGATACCTCGCTGACAACAACGCCAAACCAAATCAACGCTTGCGGAAACCAACTACCCAAAGCAATGCCTCACAAACTATTGCTTCATTGAGACATGGTACCTAGCTAAAATTACGCCTCGCTAAAAACGTCTGTCTAACTACCACGACGCTTCACTGACAACAACACTTTACCAAAACGGCGCTTCACTGAAAACGACGCCTAACTGAATCAATTCCTGACTCTTAAAACGCTTCACTACAATAATGCCTCACTAAAACAACGCCTCATTACAGCACGATGCCTAATTAAACGACCCCTCGCTGAAAAACGATGCCCAACAAACACGACGCCCTCCTCAAACAATGCTCAATTCAAACAGCAGTGCAGGCGTTCAAGGTTGAACGCCGCTGGTTCCCAGAATCTGCCGACAACAGACGATCTGCGCAATCGACGAACCGAGAGCTTTCAACGTTGAACGGCCAACGCCGTGTCGAAAACCAGCGCCGAAGGCTTGGGCACTCTGGATGGGGTATTGATCAGGGGGGGAATTAACCTTCCGACTGAGCTTGCCATCCCGCCGCCTCCGGCCTCCTCCCCTTCCTCTTCCTCCTCCTCCTTCTCCTCCTCCTCCTCCTCCTCTTCCCCCCCCATCCACCCGTGCCGACAGCACGTGCCCAAACCCCCAGCGGAATCAAGGGGGGGGGGACCTGCGGCGCTCGCAGGCCCCTCCTCCTCCCGCCTGCGGCGCTCGCATGCGGGAGGGCGGCGCTCGCCAAACAGGCGCCTGGTTTCTTGTTTGTGGAGACAGAGCTTCCGTCGGTGTTCGCTTCCGTCGGTTTGGATGTTCCGTCGGTTCGGGAGGGGTCTGCTCCCTCGGTCCTTCTCCCTCCCCTCCCTCCTGCCTCGGTCCTCCTCCTCCTCCTGCCTCGGTCCTCCTCCCTCCTTCCTCAGTCCTTCTCCCTCCTCTCTCCTCGGGTCCCTCCCTCGGCCGAAGTCTACGACGCTCCAGGGGCCAAGGCGCTCACAATGGTCTCGCTCGAAGCTCCGTCGGATGCGGAGCTCGTGGTCCTGGACGGCAGCCAGGTCTTTGGGATACAGGCATCCCTTGCGGCCCAGGCGGAGCCCGAGGCCGGGGGCGAGAGCCTCGATACCCACGTTGCCCGAGGCCATGGTGCCGTGGCTAGCTGAAGGCCACACGCTTTGGGGGCTTCCCGTGATCGACAGCACGTCTCGACTGTTGTTCTGCACCACTTGTGGCGACTATGTCACCGCTTTCAAAAGAGCTCAGGGACTGGAGGAGCTCCGCCTCGGGCAGGAAGCTTAGCCGAAGAGTGCTGGCAAGAAAGCATCGAGTGCGATCGCCAGGTTGGTTCGTCCGAACAGGGCGTGCAAGTTGGGGCCTCATCGCAACCCTGGGGCGGAGACGCGTGCTTTGTTCGGGAATCGGTTCGGTGGGACTCGGCGATCAGGCCCCAGCTCGAGCCCATTGAGCATCTCCGCTCCACGTCCTCCTCCTCCTCCTCCTCCTCCTCCTCCTCCGTCTGAGCCCCTCCTCCTCCTGAGCCTCCTCCTCCTCCTCCTCCTCCTCCTCCTCCTCCTCCTCCTCCTCCTCCTCCTCCTCCCCGTCACCGTCCCTGTCCGGCCGGGGCGAGGGCTACAAGAGCAAGCGCCGCACCGTGGACGCGGGGTCCTTCGATCGCGCGCTGCGCCTGATGAAGACGCCGCGGCCCCAGCAGCCCGCGCGGCCTGAGGGCGGAGCCAGTCGAAGGGGGCGCGGAGAGGACGGGGACGACATGGCGAGGGACAGGCTCGACGTCGGAGGTGCCCTGGCGCCCTCGGTGTTCGACGCGTTCGCAAGTGCTCGGGCGTGTTTTCAGCGGCGTTCCGTCCTCGGGGTGCTCTCCAGCAGCTGCGCCTCGCCGAGAGCGCGGCGCACTGGGGGTGCCCAGGGTCCCCCAGGAGCGGCCAGGGGCCCGAGCCGTGGCCCGGAGGCCAAGCGAGCCTCGACGCGCGGCGCCGAAGCTCCCCTGGGGCCTCAGGAAGCCGCCACCGATCCTCCACGGGTCCACTCTCGCGGGTGTTGCTGCCGTGGATGGGACCAATCCCAGAGATCCAACGCACTGACAAAAATCAAGACGGAGGTTTTTCACAGTTTTCGGCCTCTAGGGGCCTTCGCTGGGCCCTGGGACCGTCAAAAAACGACTCTGGATGAAGAACGGGTCCTGGGGAAAGGGTCGCGACTTCGGGGACCCCGTATTGAAAAAAACACGTCAGCGGATCTCTGGTGTGAGATAGTGCATGTGTCACGTGTGTATATGCTCCACTCGATACCGTTTGACCTCTAGGGGCCTTTTTTCCATTGTGTTAAAACGCATCATAATCACACTGGTAGCGGAGCTACCGCACGATCCCCGTATCGTACCACTGCGCGCACGTCTCGTCAGAGAGTGTCGCACTACCTCTTTTTACTTTCTGTGCTGGCAGTTTCCCTCGCTAGGGGACTGAGACTTGCGCCATGGCACTTTCTTCTCTTCGGTATCGGCCGACGCGCTGACGCGGTCCGAAACGAAGAGTGGCTCCGACATCTACGACGGCACGGTGAACAACTTTCACGAGTGGGAATTCCGCACGGATATGCGCATGAATGTCACTTTGGCCTCAGTGGATCAAGAGACGGGTGCACCACAGCAACACGTGATCACCGCAGCTGTCAACAAGGTTGTAGAAGGTTTCACTGGTGACGCATTCGATATTGCCATGGATATCGGTAAGGACGTGCTTCTGACACCGAATGGGCTCGATCAGCTGATGCTGACGATTCGTACTTCATTCTTTCCCATAGAGGCGCAGGAAGCGAAGATCTTGTTCCAGGTGGGGTAGAGACCATATGGACCACTGTCATGGCAGAGCGGTGAGCCTATGGTGTCGTGCATCTCCCGAAGGAAGCGCTGGTGGAAATTTGTTTCCAAGTTAGATCTTAAGACCTTGATGAGCGACGATATGCTTGACTCCCTTCTCTTGGACCATGCAGGCCTCTCGCCTTCGGAGAATCTGATGGTGTTGACATCGACAGGAAAAGTCACAACCTTCGACAACAGCAAGGATGTCTTGATCCTCCAGCACGGCCGCATACACATCCGCCGAAAAGGCAAGGGTGAGTCTGGCAAAGGCTCCAGCTCTTCGACGTGGACGCAGCCCAGACCCAGCTACCAGAACAGGAGCAAGGGCACGGGCAAGGTGCGCTTCTCCAGGCCACAATGCGCCTTCTACACTGCTGATGATGGATGGTACGAGCAGGAAGAACATTACCCTGAGGAGCTGATCCCCTACTGGTACTACGCGCCCGGCCATGCGCCAAAGCATGGCTGGGACGACGCGGCCTGGGACGACTACGCCGACGAACGCACCTACGTCGACAAGGAATCGCACGCTCACTGGGCCCCTGTCCAGGATAGCAGCGAGCTCGACGTCGAGGTGGTCGACGAGATGGTCAAGGCTGGTTACGCGGGGGAAGAAGCTTCTGACGCGACCCAAGAGGACCTGGTCGCCAACCTTGGCACCAAAGGGAGGGGCAAGGGCAGAGGAAAGAGCGGAGGCAAGGATTACCACTGCACGGCCTGGTCGCCCAAGGGAGGCGGCAAGGGAGGACCTTCCTTGGAAGATCGCAAGAAGCGGCTCCAGCCAGGCGATCAAGAAACGTTCGACATGCAAGACCTGCCACGAAACAGGCCGCTGGTCCGGGGGCCCTGAATGCAAGGGCAAGCCCAGGACGACAATGGTTGCGCACGCTGGAGACACCGACGAGAGCTCGCATCCGTCAACTCTGTCGCTGCATCATCATCATCATCATCATCATCATCATCATCATCATCATCAAGCCCCCATCGCATCATTTGGGGCGAGGAGGAGGCGATGAAGATGGATTATGGTGTTTCTATTATGCTCTTCTTTCTCTTTTCGCGTTGCGCGTCACAGGGCACGCGCGCGCGCGAGGGGGGGGATTGCGACGGGCAGTGCAGCTCGCAGCGCACGCGCGTCGAGAGTCATTTATGCATGAGTTGCATAGGAATGACCGAAGCCACTCCAGTTCAGGGACCTCCGAAGCTCCCGGGGAAGAGTCTTCAGACCTTTGCAGAGGTTGAGGTGAGGGGGATATTCTTGGGTTCGTGGCTGTTCGTTCTGGCCGGATCTTACTCTATAGCTCGTGTTTCTGATGGGGAGTTTGAGGGCGAGGAGTCAGTTTCGGATATCATTTCTGTTCCTGGTCAGGATACTGCGTTTGCTTCGAGTCACCACGAGGGGCTTAATTATGGTCGCGTTCTCGGGCATGCTGCAGATTACGTGGATTGGGGTCGCAAGGTGAAGAAACCAGGTGAGGATCTTGTTTTGTTCTCAGGATGGGTCGATCGCAACTTCATTCGGAAGGAAACTGACAGTTTGTGAAAGTTTCGGGGCCGAAAGTCTCCAGTGGCAAAGTTTTGCCTTCTTCTGGTGGTGGTAGTAGCAATCGTAGTAGTAGTAGTAGTAGTAGTAGTAGTAGTAGTAGTAGTAGTAGTAGTAGCAGCAGCAGCAGTAGTAGTAGTAGTAGTAGTAGTAGTAGCAGTAGTAGTAGTAGTAGTAGTAGTAGTAGTGGTAGTGTGGTAGTGGTAGTGG
>CAUYUJ010000529.1:97500-112560 GCA_963575745.1 Prorocentrum cordatum
TGTTTGTTACAAGGGAATGTCGAAAACTTATGCTTTTTGAGACACGAGAGTGCACGCATAGCATTTATTGCAGAGGATGGCGGGGGGGGCGATACCGGTTTTGGCTGGGATAGTATGAATTCATATTTAGGATGCACGAGCGTGTAAATTGCAATTCGAAAAAGGTGACCCGTTAGTTCCGGGGGGTAGAGCTTATTTTTTTACAAAGGAGAATCGAATTGATCAAATCTACGTGGTGCAGCGCACGACAAGGCGCAGACGACAGGGCGGCGGCGAGGTGGCGACAGGTCGGCGACGGCGGCCACACAGCCGCCAGACCGAAGACACGGCCCACTTCTTCAGAACAGAAGACATAACCCCTGATTACAAGCAGTGTTTGGGGACATGCGCACAATATCCCGCTGACCTACGAGCATTATGCGCAAGTCTCGTGGCTTCTACGAAACCATCCAATCTGGGGCAAATCAATTCTGCTGTCGACCTCCTGCTCGAAGCACGAGGGGCGGGAAAGGGGAGGAGCAGGGGGGGAGGGAGAGCAGAAGAAGGGAAACGCCCGCCCTTACCGGCCGCTGGGCTGGGCCGCTGCTGCGGCCGCCCGACAGGCCTGCGTGGGCCTCAAGGACCCCGACCGCCTCCACATGGCCCTCGCCACGTTCCGCAGGAGCCGAGGGCGGCACCCAGGATGGGGGGGGGACGGGCCAGGAGGAGGAGGAGGAGGTGGAGGAGGAGGAGGAGGAGGAGCCAGGCGGAGGAGCAGGAGGAGGAGGAGGAGGAGGAGGAGGAGGAGGAGGAGGGGGAGGGGGAGGGGGAGGAAGAGCCGAGGGCGGCATCCGGGATGAGGGGGGGCGGGCCAGGAGGGGGGCTCCCAGAGGAGGAGGACACCGATGCCCTTCCCTCGCAGACACCGCTGGGGTCGCTTCGACGCTCTGGACAGAGCGCGCTCCGGCGAGGTCCGCGGAGCAGCGGTATGTCGGTATTTGGTGGCTTTGTGCCCATCCCGCCACTTTGCCTGTGTTGTGAGTTAGGGGCCTCTTGGACACCTGAACCCAGAGGTCCGACGCTCCAACAAAAATTGGAGCGGCGGGATGTTGGCAGTTTTCGGCCTCCAGATGCCCTCGCCGGGCCTCGAGAGCGTAACAAAAATATTCAGGACGAAAAAACGGCCCTATGGAAGTGGTCTGGACCTCCTGGGAACGCGCATCGAACAAATTTGAGCAGTGAGCAGCTGGATGTCTGGGGGTATCGGGAGGCCCTTCGGAGGCCTTTCGGGTGCGGTTTGGGGGTGTCTTAGTGGCCTCTCGGGGACCTCTAGGGGCCTGATTTGGGCCTCTTGAGGGCCTCCTGGAGCTTCTGGGGGGCTTCTTGGGTCTTGGCACGATCTTGCGCGGGAACTCTTGGAGCGTCGAAAGCCCGAACAGGCGAGAACGCTGGAATGCTCGAAGCACCTGGAGGTAATCCATGATTTGGTCCTCTCGGAACCCTCTCAGGGGCCCCCTGGAAGCCCTCCTGGGGCGTCTTTGCGAGCCTCTTGTACCGTCTGGAGGCCATCCTTGGCGTTTTGCAGCGATCTTCGGGCGCTCTTCCCGGACATCCGGCTGCCCCGTTTTTATCCTATGCGTGGGCCCCGGAGGTCCAGACAACTTCCCTAGGGCCAGCTTTTCGTCCCGAGTCGCTTTTTTGACGCTCCTGGGGCTCAGCGAAAGCCTCTGGAGGCCGAAAACTGCCAAAATCCCGCCGCTCTAATTTTTTGGGAGCGTCGGATCTCTGGGCTTGGGCCCTCTCAGGGGCCCTCTCGGGCCGTCCTGGGGTTGTCTCTTGGCTCCGAACACACGGCGCGCCACGGGGCCCCAGAAGCGGCGCCCAGCACTCAGGAGAGGCTCCAGGCCCCTCTTCTCCCACAAGGAGGAGGAGGAGGAGGAGGAGGAGGAGGAGGAGGAGGAGGAGGAGGAGGAGGAGGAGGAGGAGAGGGAGGGAGGGAGGGAGGGGAGGAGGAGGAGGGAGGGAGGGAGGGAGGAGGAGGGGAAAGGAGGGAGGTAGGGAGGGAGGAGGAGGAGGGGAGGAGGAGGAGGTAGGAGAAAGGAGGAGGAGGAGGAGGAGGAGGAGGGGATGGGAATGGGAATGGGAGGAGGGGGAGGGAGGAGGAGGAGGAGGGGAGGAGGAGGAGGAGGAGGAGGAGCAGGACGAGGAGGAGGAGGAGGAAGAGGAGGAGGAGGAGAGGAGGATCAGGAGGAGGAGTAGGAGGACAAACGCAACAGGCTCGCTCCTAATGTCGGTCTAACGTAAAAGGAGAAGGAGGAAGAGGAGGAGGAGGAGATGGAAGAAGAGGAGGAGGAGGAGGAGAAAGTGTAGGAGGAGGAGGAGGAGGAGGAGGAGGAGGAGGAGGAGGAGGACCGGAAGCCTGGCCGCGCAGGCCCCGGGGCTGCAGCGCACCATGAACACCCTGGGTGCAGTGGAGGCCCATGCCAAGAAACGCCCTGCTTGCCTCCAGGGTGCCCTGGGTTTCTTGGGTTTCTCGATGGCTTTGCGATGGAAAGCGTGTCGCTCCCTCATAAAAAAAGCCATGGACGTCCTGGTGTCTCCGAGTTGGGTTTCTTGTGGAAGGTTTCTTGTGGTCGAGCCCCTACTGGACACTAAGTTCTCCCCCCGGGCGCCCCGGAGCTTTCAGACAAGCTCCAGCGGAGTCCAGACCGAGCGAAGAAGGCTTCCAGATGGCTCCAGGTGGCTTTCAAACAGGTGCAGCCAGCTCAAGGTGGCTTCAGGACAAGGGGCCCAAAGAGGCAAACATCGCCACATTCCCTAACCAAGACGATCGTAGATTTCCAGCAGCTTCGCTCTGAACAGCCTCCAAGATGGCCGAAGTGAAGTCGGCCCCCGAGGCCACCCCAAGACGGTCCAAGAGGCCCCTAAGAGGGGCCCGATGCGGCGCCAGATTCGCCCGAGGGGGCGCCCAAGGTGGCCCAAGACACCCCCGGGGGGCTCCTGCACACCGGGAGGCTCCCCAGGAGGGCCCAGGCCGCCCCAAGAGAGCTCCAGAGAGGCCCCCAAGAGCCCCACTCTGCCACCTGGAAGCCCCCAAGAGGCCCCCAGAGGCCGCCAAGTGGTCCCCAAGAGGCTTCCAATGGCTTCCATAAAAGACACCTGGAGCCCAAAAATTGTTTCCGAGAGGCTCCCTCGAGGCATTCCAGGATACTCCATAAGGTCGCTAATTGGCCCCCGTGTCTCGGAGAGCTCTCTGGCCGATTGCAGCGTGAGGCCCCTGCTTGTTCTCCTCCTCCTCCGCCTCCTCCACCACCCCTTTATAGATAACTCCTCCCTGTCGCACCCCCAGACGTGTCTGTAGGCCGGGCCAGGCGTTTCGCCTGAGACGTCCTCACCACTTCTGATCCTGAAGCTTGGAATGTGCAGCAGCTTCAAGGATGGGAGGGCGGGCCGTTTTGAAAATGGAGCTCTCGCCAGAGCGCCGCGCGCATTCGTGTTCACAGTTTGCACCAGTTTCAATGATATAGGGCGGGTCGTTTTCAACATTGAGCTCTCGCCTCAGCGCCGTGCACACTCGTCTAAAGATTTTTTAGCCGCTATATGGATGAAGGTCAGTTCTTTTTCAGAATGTAGTTCCCGCTTCAGCGCCGCGCGCATTCGTTTTAAATATTTGCAGCAGTTGGAAGGATCGGTAGGATTGAAGTCCCAGGAACGGTATTCTAGCACCTTTTAGGATTATCAGGACGCAGCAGTCAGTCATGTGGATTCGCGATGCTGACTTCCCTGGAATGATGTTCTGGCACGATTCAGGGGTGTGAGGACGCAGCACTCACGTTGAGTCGCGGCGTGAAAGCCCCAGGACTTGTGTGTTGGCACGATCTGTGATTTCCACATCGATTTGGAATTGAGGAGTGCCCAGATTCTAGGCGCTTCGCGTAACCCCACCAGTTGTTCTTCGCCTCTGAGCGTACCGTGTGCCCGCAGCTTCTGTCTTCAGCCTGCTGCTTTAGGCCTGTTTGACCCTTGCGACGGCGCGCGGCCATACCGCTTGTACTCGCGAACGAAAAAATAACCCCACCAGTCCATCCAGAAGCGATGTCCATGCGAGCTGCCCTGATCAGGGATGTGGAGGGACATGCAGTGGAACAAACGGCTGGGGAAACCGTCATACCCCAAGAGGGGGAGGATGAAGCAGGAATAGGAGGAGAAAGAGAGGGAGGAGACGGAGGAGGAGGAGAAGGAGGAGGAGGAGGAGGAGGAGGGGAAAGAGGGAGGAGAAGGAGGAGGAGAGGAGGAGGAGGAGGAGGAGGAGGAGGAGGAGGAGGAGGAGGAGGAGGAGGAGGAGGAGAGGAGGAGGGGAGAGGGGGAGGAGGAGGAGGAGGAGGAGGAGGAGGCGGAGGAGGAGGAGGAGGAGGAGGAGGAGCAGGAGGAGGAGGAGCAAGAAGAGGAAGAGGACGAGGAAGAGGAAGCGGAGGAGGAGGAGGAGGAGAGAAGGAGGAGGAGGAGGGGAAGGAGGGGAGGAAGGAGGAGGAGGAGGAGGAGGAGGCGGAGGAGGAGGAGGAGGAGGGGGAGGAGGAGGAGGAGGAGGATGGCTAGCAGAATGGCCAGAGGCCTCTTGGATGCCTCTCCGAGTCATTAGTGATGTCTTTTGAAAGCTTTTTGGAGTCCTCTTGGAGGGTCCGGGGAGCCTCACAGGGTGTCTCGGGTGCCTCGGGGGAGCCTCTTGTGGCCTCTTGGGGATCTCTTGGGAGCCTCTTGGGGACCTCCTGGGCGCCTCTTGGGGCACTCTTGGGAGCCATCTTGGGAGAGATCGACCAATGAAAGGGGGGTGCTATATTAGGGTCCCCCACCAGCAGGCCAACATTGGCCCAAAACCTAGCAAACAATCATGATCTGTGTTTTCTCGCCGAGGCCATTTTGGATGCTCCAGTGGGTCGCGACCCCCCCCGTCCAGGTCCAGGGGAGGGGGCAGGGGGAGGGGGGTCAACGCACCTCCTGCCCACAAGGCGCAAGTCGTCTCGCTCATTCCCACCCGCCCTCCCAGCGGATGAGTAGCACCCGGGCATCCCTGTCAAAAACCATGCAAAGTGGTCGCGGGGCGCTCGCGCATGCTCCAGAGTTGGAGGCAACGTGTATGTCGTATTGTTGTTTGACGGATGGTTGGCTTGCGCGCAGGAATCAGTTGGCCTGCGCGCAGCAAGCAGTATGAGGCCCCCCCCCGCCGTCCTTGGCAAAACCAGATGCAATGTGGTCGCGGGGCGCCCACGCATGCTCCAGATTTGGAGGAGCAGTGTATTTGGTATTGTGTTCGACAAGGATAGTTGGCCTGCGCGCAGCAAGCAATATGAGCCCTCCCCCCCGCCATCCCTGGCAAACATCCATGCCAGAGGTCGCGGGGCGCCCGCGCATGCTGCAGATTCGGAGGCAAAGTGTTGAGATGTTGTATAGTTGTTGTTGACAGGGATGGTGGGGGGATGTTGCCATGTGTTCTGTCTGGCTGCTGGTCGTGTGTGGTGGAGGGGGTGTTGATTAACAGGAAGCAGTGATAAATCCCTTCCCGAAGCGGAGCAAGGGGGGGTGGAAGAGGAAACGTGTGGTATTGTTTCATTATGGTCCTGGCGAGGCAACTCCATTTTTGGAGTCTGGGAGAGTGGAATCTTTTTTTTTGTTTGAGTTCTTCGGCCCGTTGATTTTCAATGGGCCAGTTGGCCAGTTCCTGGCATGAGACAAACATTGTAGGGACCTGTGAAGAGGGAACTTGGAGGGAGGGTGTATTGCAACATCGTTGATGCGTTTTGGGTTTGCACTGGACCTCCTCCTCCTCCGTGCGTCTCTTGCGTGCTCGCCTTCCCTCTGCGGTCGTTCTGCCCACTCCTTCTCTGCAAGCAGCTGCTTTCTTTCCGTCCTCCTCGTTTTCCCCGCCCCCCCATTGGCCTCCAAGACCGCCCCAGGACGGCAGAAGAGGCCCCCCTAACGGCCCAGCAGACCCCCGCGATGCTTCAAGAGGCTCGAGACGGGGCCCAAGGGGGGGTCGCCAGAGGCCCGCTCCCTCAAGACGGCCCGCGAGATGCCCGACGTGCCCCGAAGACGGCCCCCAACTGCAGGACCCCTGCCCCAGGAGGCTCCCAGATGCCGACGGAAGCCCCCAGAGGCCACCAAGACATCCCCGGGGGGCCCCATCACCTCTCCGAGATCATCCCCGCCCCCCGAAAAGAGCTCCAAGGCGGCCCTTCAGGGCCGTCCAGGGGCTCTCTTGGGAGCGGGGGGACAGTAGCAGGGGGTGGCCAACCAATGCTTACACGCATGTCTGTTTGTATGTAGTTGTGCATTCTTCGCCCCAACCCGAGCACCCATATGCGCCTTCGGTGACGAACGCGCTGGCTTCCAAATCCGCAGCTCCTTCTCATTCGGGCACGGCCCCATCGACCCACTTAGATTCCGAGACAGGTAGATATTGATCGCGCTCGGTGGTTCCAGTTCGGTGCTTCTAGTAAAGAATTCTCAGGACTGAGGACGGAGGACTCGAAGGACCTGAGGACACTTCATCTCGTATCTCAGGACACGGGGGCTGATATAGTTAGCTTACTACAACATATCTCTCTCTCTCTGTATCTCTCTGTCTTCGTTTGTGCCCTCTGTTCACTCATCTCTGCATCCCCATTCCCATGAGGAGCGGATGGGTGATGCCGAAACAGTGTGCCATGCACACCTACGCCACTTTGATCAAGGCCAAGCTGTCGCAGAGCCCTCATACGAAGTCCACGGCCTGATGTGGGTCGCTGGTTATGCGGACGAGGGAGAGGACGATAGGGGTAGATTTAGGATAGGGGTATCGTCATGGTTCGCACGCATCGCCCTGCGTCAGGCGGTCGAGACTGGATGTTCACGTTGATTGCTCAAAGGCTCCCACACGTCCGAAAACATGTAGAGCCTCACATTGGCTTGGCCAAGGGCCCGACCCTGTACAGCTGTGTTTAGCGCAGAGCGCGGCCCCATCTTCATGTACTGCGCTCTGCGGGGCAGTGTGGGTAGGGGGCTGCGGCGCAAGCGCACAGAGGCGCGATGAACTCCTTGTACGGCGCGATCCGCGTGAGGGTTGTGTCGAAATGAGGGCGGGACCCCATGCGGGCGCGCCCTCTGTCGACGCAGGCGGAATGAAGGGCCACATTCCGCGTGAGAGGTGCGACAACGAGGACACGCCTCCTGGGAGGGGTGGGAATCATCAGCACACTACGGAGACGTGTCCAACATGGATGGGGAAACGTCCAGATCAGGTGTCAACTCTCCTTCTTCGGCGGCTCTGAATCCTCCAGGGATGCTCGCTTCGAAGGGCCACTGCAGCACCCAGCCTCCAGGCAGCTCGTACACCATGCTCCTTCGGAGCCCCAGAGGTCCCAAAGTTCCCAAAACGTTTGAAACTGAGGAGAACGTCTAAACTGGATTTCAAATTCGCAAAATTGAGGCCAACATGGCAATTGCAATGTGCTGGTAGCATCTGGAACGGGCTGGAGTTCATCCTGGTCTTAACGGGGACGGAGCGAGGGAGGGAGGGAAGAGCGGGAGCAAGTGGCGGAGTAGGAGGAGGAGGAAGAGACGAACAGCGGCTGAGTTTAGCCCCGCTCCTTGTTCCATTCCGGCTCTATGGACCATGGAGTCGGCATGTCTCAGTTGCTTCGCGTGTATTGGAGGCAGTTTCTTTCTGCCATCAGTTGCTGTTCCTGCGACGTAGGGAGGGGAAAGACTGGATAATGATGATGATGATGATGATGATGATGATGATGATGATGATGATGATGATGATGATGATGATGATGATGATGATGATGCTGATGATGATGATGATGATGCTGATGACTGATGATGATGCTGATGCTGATGATGATGATGATGATGATGCTGATGCTGATGCTGATGCTGATGCTGATGCTGATGATGATGATGCTGATGATGATGATGATGATGATGATGATATTGATGATATTGATGATGATGATGATGATGATGGTGATGCTGATGCTGATGCTGATGCTGATTATGATGATGATGCTGATGCTGATGCTGATGATGATATGATGACGATGATGATGGTGGTGATGATGATGCTGCTGCTGCTGCTGATGATGATGATGACGACGATGATGATGATGATGATGATGATGATGATGATGATGATGATGATGATGATGATGATGATGATGGTGCTGCTGCTGCTGCTGCTGATGATGATGTTTATGTTGATGCTGATGATGATGGTGGTGGTGGTGATGAAGATGCTGCTGCTGATAATGATGATGGTGATGGGGATGGGGATGGGGATGGTGATGGTGATGACGATGACGTTGACGTTGACGATGAGGAGGACGGGGAGGAGTAGGCATTCATGGCGAGTACTCGGTTGCTTCCTCTGCCACTTGCCGTCTTTATGTTGCGATGTATGCTCCAGCGCAGCGGCGCCCGAGACGAACAGCGACTGAGTGTAGCCCCGCTCCTCGGTCCGCTCCGCCTTCCTTTTCCCGGCCCTGGTGGTGGGCCCTCGAGGCACGTGGCCACCAACGCAGACCGGGGAGTCGGCATCTCTCGGTCGATTTGCGCCCCGAGCCCCCTTGAAGGGCCTCTTGGAGCCCTCTTGGGCCGTCTTGAGAGCCTGTTGGGCTATCTTGATGCCGTTTGGGGAGCCTCTTGAGCCATCTTGAGCCGTTTTGGTGCCGTCTTGGCTGTCTAAGAAGCCGTCCTGGAGGTCGCATTGGCCGGTTGGGCCGAAATGACCGCCGGGCAGCAATTTCAGAGGGGACGATCTTCGAAGCACGCGTGCGGGCAGGGGAGGGTGGTCGGCCCTAGAAAACTCAAGAAACCTCCCAGGCAACAACAAGCATTCTGACACGCCCACTCCGTGCGCGCGCGGTGGCAGATTCGTGCCTGCGAACAGCGGACATGATAGAGGTCGAGCCTCCATGTGATGAAAGTGTGTTCGATCATCGGGGGTTGAACCTGCTAGCCGCGATGCCCTTGCCTGCCGCTTCAGATTATTTAATCGCTTCGCTCATTCCGCCGGCCCTCGAGCGCTCTATGGGGCCTCTTTGAAGCCTCTTGGGGGCCTCTTTGCGGCCTCCTAGGGGCCTCTTGGGGGCCTCTTGGGGGTCTCTTGGGGCTCCTTGGCGGCGTCTTGGGGCCCCCTTGGGCCTCTTGGGGAACTCTTGGGGGCCTCTTGGGGTGGGGCGGGGAAGTCGAGTGCACCCCCCTCGGAGGCCACGATCCTCGTGAGGGGTGTCGAAAAAAGGCCCTCAAAACCATCCCTGGGTAGACTTGGTCGGGCTGCGGTCGGGATACTTTTCGCCGGGGGACCCCCAGGGGCCGCCCCGCGCGCGCGAACTAGAAATATTGCTAACCAGTTACCGGAGATCTTAGCACGCCTCGGGCCCGTTGGGCCTGCGATTTTTTTTTTTTTTTTTTTTTTTGTCCCCCCCCGGGCGCTCCGGCACCGCCCCGCCAAGTCCCCTCGCGTGGACACTTGCGGGCACCGTCACCGTCGATCATCAGGAGTGGTTGCATGGAGGCCTGGGACTGGAGGTGGGGGCTCGGCGAGGTGCCCTTACATTATGGCGTCGTTCGAAGTGTGCCCCGACGGGCCGAACAAAAGGTACGACGGGAGTTTTTTTTCTCTGGGCCCGAAACCCTCACGGACCGATCTTACTCCGAACATCACGTGATCGTACAGGGTGGCCCGAGATTGTTCATGTCCAGGACTCTTGGCCTCGCGTTTGTTTTTGTTTTGCAATGTGGACCCCCCTTTTTGCAGGGTCCGGATTTTCCATCCCAGGGTGGTTCTTCTGGCTGGCTCGGGGCGCGCTTGAGGGCCCCCGGGGGCCGAGGATGGCTCAAGCAACTCTCTCGTCGTGTGATTATAGTTTTTTTTGCGACGAGTGGATTCTTCAACGACTCGACGCCGCCCCGTTTCTCCTGCGCGCGCGCTCTTCCACGACGTCGGCTGCCCGGGGCCCCTGCCGCCTCCGCGCGCGCCTCCGGAGGCGTACGGTCAGACCCACCAGCTCGACATGGCGTGGAGGCTCTGGGAGGACGTCACCCACAAGAAGGCGGCGGCGCGCGGCGCGTCGGGCCGCCCCAGGGAAGTCGAGGCTCGTTCCAGGCTCGAGGGGGAGGAGGAGGAGGAGGAGGAGGAGGAGGAGGAGGAGGAGGAGGAGGAGGAAAGAGGAGGAGGAGGAGGAGGAGGAGGAGGAGGAGGAGCAGGAGCAGGAGCAGGAGCAGGAGCAGGAGGAAAGAGGAGGAGGAAAGAGGAGGAGGAGGAAAGAGGAGGAGGAGGAGGAGGATTGGTCTGGGGGCGTGGAGGCGCTTGGAGGATATGTCGCCCACCAGAAAGCGCGGCGACCCGGCGCGGCTGGCACCCCAAGGAGGCCAGCGTTGCGGTAGAAAGGGTTCTGCCACGTCGACCTGCCGCGCCCGTGTCGGGAGGGGAAAAACTCACAGGCAGGCACCACGAATCGTCATCTCCCAGGAGAAGAGGGGAGGTGGGGCAGGAGACGAGACCCAGAAAGTGTAGGAACATGTGGGGATCCTGGGATTTGTATATATGAAAGAGCGTGTTCTACCGCTGCTGGCGGAAAACCGGGGGGGGTCACTACCGGTTCGAACCCCTCCTCCCCCCCCAGCTCATCATGAAAAGGGGAGGGGGTCACTACCGGTTCGAACCCCCCCCCTTCCGAAAACCGGGGGGGGTCACTGCCGGTTCGAACCCCCCCCCCTCGAAAACCGAGTGGGGGTGCGGACAGTGGTGGGGACGGTGTTGGTGGGGACAGTGGTGAGGGGACAGCGGGACACTCACTGGTGGGGACAGTGGGACAGTGGGACAGTGGTGGGGACGGTAGTGGTGGGGACAGTGGTGGGGACAATGGTGGGAACAGGGGGGACAGTGGACAGTGGTGGGGACGGTGGTGGTGGGGACAGTGGTGTGGGGACAGTGGGAATGAGGTGGAAACAGTGGGACAGTGGAGGGTACAATGGTGGTGGGGACAGTGGTGAAGGCGGTGGCGAGGACGGCGGTGGGACAATGGGACAGAGGTACAGTGGGGACAGTGGTGGGGACAGTGGGGACAGTGGTGGGAACAGTGGGACAGCTCAGTGGGACAGCGGAGGAGTCAGTGGGACAGTGGGGACAGTGGGGATAGTCGGGCAGTGGTTGGGGCCGTGGAGACAGTGGGGAGAGTGGAACCGTGGTGGGAACAGTGGTGGGACAGTGGGGACAGTGCGACAGTGGTGGGGGCACTGGTGGGGACAGTAGGGACGGTGGTGGAACCAGTGGGGACAGTGGTGGTGAGGACAGTGGTGCTGGGAACAACAGTGGGGGATGTGATGCGGACGGTGGTAGGGACCGGGAGTCGTTTGCTGGCGGTGCGTGGGGGGGGGGGGTCGAACCGGTAGTGACCCCCTCGGGTTTTCGAGGGGGGGGGGGGGTTCGAACGGTCTTCCGGATCTGGAGAGGGGGGGGGAGAGGGGTTCGAACTGGTAGTGACCCCCCGTCGGTTTTCGAGGGGGAGGGGGGGGGGGGGGGAGGGGTTAGGGGAGGGGGGGTTTTGCCGGGGAGGGGGGGGGGTCCAGCAGAGGGTGGGTGGGGGATTTTCGGAGGGGGGGGGGGGGGCGACCCCGGGCTCCGGAGGAAAAGGTTTGCAATTTTCCAGAGTAAAGCGGTGGTGGATCACGCTCTCTCGTATCTATTTGTCTGTGTGTCCACGGGCCCCTGTACTGCTGGACTCCACAGAACGCCGTCGCCACGGCTTGGACTCCCCCTTCGGAAGTCTGGCATCACCGCACCTCAGGGCAGGCCCGTGGCCCGATGTCCGACGTGTTCCCCAAGGAGCCCTCGCTGGCGAGCAAGAGGGGGCGCCCCCGGGCCCCTTCCCAGGGCCGCCGGCCGGGCCCAGCGATCGCGGGGCCCTGCCCAAATGGGGTCTTCGAATAACCTTCGACTGCAAGAGTCAACGTATTGCTACTACATCTGCGATGACTGCACAGCAGCTGCTGTATAGCAGATATGCACAGGTCTGAGTAGACGGGGTCGGAGGATCGCGCCGCGTCGCCGATGCATAGGCCATGCTGCTCGATGTGGAGCCCAGTGTTCCCATTCCGACGTCGCCGATGAATTGGCGATGCTGCTCGATGTGGAGCCCAGCGTGTCCACTCCGACGTCGCCAGTGCATCGGCGATGCTCCGGGGATGCGGTGCGATCCTCCGACCCAAAGTGCTACTCTGGCCCGCCCTGCGCCCCCTCCGCCCCGACCATTTTACTATGCGTCGCGTCGCACACCACCTCCCCCCCCTCCTCTCCGCGCCCCCAGCGCCCCAGTGGGACCTCCGCCCCGTGCCCCCTCCGCCCCGAGCACTTTATTCCGCGTCGCGGCGCGCGCCACCTCCCCCCCCAACCTCCCCATTTGGGATTTGGGCCCCATTGCTGGGCCCTGAGGGGCCATGCCTTGCCCCCTCTTCCCCCCTCCCCCTCCACCTCCTCCCCCTCCCCCTTCCGTTTTCTGCAAGAGCCATGGCGCGTATGCCACTTGTTGTTGATCCCCCCACCGGTGCATACGGTTTTTTCTCAATCAAAGTGCGCCCCTCAAAGCTCCACCCCGTTTTTTTATCCGGGAAAGTCTTGAGGCTCAAACCGGGCCCCTGGCCCATGGGTTACAACAACAACAAGGATCACGTTAAGGCTCTTCGCTCTTAGCTGCTCCCGTGTCATTCAATATGCATATCCCAAACCCTGGATACCCGCCCTCTTTGTCTTCGATCGTGCCCCCTTCTGGTGGTATATTCTGAAGCCCTTGAAAACGAAGGGTAACAGATAACGAGGGAGAATGAGGACGAAGGGATCGGAGGAAGGGAGGGGAGGGGCAAAAAGGAGGGAGGACGATGATTTACGCTGCGAGTGGCGATTCAGCTTGCGCCATGGCTTGCGCCAGCCACTCCAACACGGGTTAACAATAAGTTTCGCCATGGGTCGCGCCATTCAGATCGCCACGTACCACCCCCTTGAAAAAACATATCGTGGATACCCCCACGGGGGGACGTACAGCTGCGGACTGGTGTCAGAAACAAATTTCGTGGAACCCTGAAAAGAAGCGGGATGTTGGGAGAGCGGGCCGGAACGATAGTGAGAACTGCAACCGTGTCCACGAAGGGCAGAGAGGGGGCCACGAAGAGCGACAGCGGGGCCACGAAGGGCATGCATATGGGGCCAAGACGGGCGCGAACGAGCGGAGGCCACGAAGGGCATACATATATGGGGCCAGAAAGGGCGACAGCGGGGCCACTGAGCGCAGACAGTGGGCCACGAAGGGCAGCGAGGGGGCCACGAAAGGCGACAGCGGGGCGACGAAACGCATGCGTATGGGACTACGAAGGGCGCGAGCGAGCGGGGGCCACGAAGGGCAAGTAATCCGGGGCCACAGAGGGCAGCGACAGGGCCGCTGAGGGCAGAAACGGGGCCACGAAGGGCAGAGAGGGGGCCACGAAGGGCGACAGCGGGGCCACGAAGGGTATGCATATGGGGCCACGACGGGCGCGAACGAGCGGTGGGGGGGGGCACACAAGGCATTCGTATATGGGGCCACAGAGGGCGACAGCGGGGCCACTGAGGGCAGCAAAAAGGCCACGAAGGGCAGCGAGAGGGCCACGAAGGGCGTCAGCGGGGCTACGAAGGGCATGCGTATGGGGCCACGACGGGCGACTGCGAGCGGGGGCCACGAAGGGCATATAATGCGGGGCCACAATGGGCAGCGACGGGGCCACGAAGGGCAGCGAGCGAAGGCGACCGCGGAACCAGTACGGGCAGCGAGGGCATCGAAGGCGGGCGAAGGGCAACGAGCGGCGACTGCAGTCCCTAACGGGCTGGTCGGGCGGGCAGGCGCAGACGGGCGGGTCGAGCGGGCGGGTCGTTGAAGCGTAAATTCAGCTTGAACCGCGAGGC
The DNA here is from genome assembly GCA_963575745.1 of Prorocentrum cordatum. Classification (NCBI taxonomy): domain Eukaryota; class Dinophyceae; order Prorocentrales; family Prorocentraceae; genus Prorocentrum; species Prorocentrum cordatum. The sequence goes on from CAUYUJ010000529.1 coordinate 111,452, forward strand.
AATATGTAGCGGGAGCGCGATTCTCGAGTGTCGAGGAGCGGCATCAGAATAAATTAAAACAGTATCGGGCGGGAGCCGCGATCCGGTGGTAAGTTGCGAGGAAGTCCCAAGCGAGAGCGCGATTCTTCCATACATTGTAAGGAAGTATCTAGCGGGAGCCTCGATCCGGTGGTAATTTGCAAGGAACTCGCAAGCGAGAGCGCGATTCTTCAGTAAATTGTGAAGAAATATCAGGCGCGAGCCGCTGCTGTTGTAAACCGGGGGCCAACAACGCAGTTTGACCCTCAAGACTTTCCCTGCAAAAAACCAGGGTGCGAGCCCCGGGAAGGGCACTTCAATCAAACAAAACAATGTGCACCGGACGGGGGGGAGCAACAATAATTGTTTTCATTTATGAAAATTCAACAACAACAACAACAACAACAATTACTAGCACGTGGGGACACTCCGTTCTCACCAGTGCCAGGGTTTTCATAGGAGGCGGGCAATACCCCCACTTTGTGGGGGGGCCGGTTCAAGCTCTACCAAATTTCCAAACGACTCTTCGCCACCACCCACACCCAGTTTCCCGCCCTATGACGTTCGGACACTCCACTTCGTGGCATGCGGACGACCGTGGCTACTATTCAGGGCCCCGCGGCCGACGACGACGGCGTGCGCGCGCGAAGAAAAAACGAATGTGTCCCGCATGGTATATTGACAGGGATGATGGCCCTGGCAGGTGCGCAACCGTTGTCGCAGAAGTTCGAAAAAGTTGCTCGCAAAAGCCCGTTTGACAGAAATGTTTAAAAAGTGTTGGGTTTCCTACGAATCCGCAAGAGCGCGCGGGATGAAATGTTGACAATTTTTTGTTGAAAAACCATTGGTTTTTTTTTATGTTTTTATGTTAAAATCGCTGCGAACACTAAGGTTTTGGAAGGATTTCGTCTTGCGCGCGCGAATGTCCACTTTACCTTATTTTTTGCAAGGGATTCTTGAAATTTGATAATATTAGAACAAGAAATGTCATTTTCTATTGTTTTTTGCAAGGGGAAGCGGATTACAACAAAACAACCGGATCCTGTACACACCCTCTTTTCTGAGGCTTCCTCACGAAAATGATGAAAATG
>CAUYUJ010000530.1:0-112545 GCA_963575745.1 Prorocentrum cordatum
TCCTTTTCCTCATCCGCCTCGTCCTCCTCAACCTTGTTATCCTTGTCCTCATGTTCCTCCTCCTCCTCCTCCGCCGCCGCCTCCTCCTCTTCTTCATCGAAGACAGATGCGCCAGGGGCATTTAACGGACGGAAGGAAAATAAGCCATATAAGACATGAGTAGCCCCATTCAAACCCCCACCCTGGGGCCAACGGCGACTCTCCATCGGCGGTTGGCCGAGGTGCTCCGAGGAACAAAGCTTCAATGCCGAACGGAGGCCCCGTATAACGCACAAGCAAACAAGTGAGCCACGGAGACGCCCCCTTACAGCCCCACAGCTCACAGAGCAAGGGAAAAACGATAGCAGCGCACCTAAAACACATGGCAGCGCGCACTTTGGCGCGCCGCGCATTCTGACATTCCGAAGCGGCGGGCGTTTGGGGGCAACATGGAGGCTCTGGGCCTGCACTGTGGTGCCCCTCAGGGCCCTCAGATAACGACACGCACCCAAGCGCGCCGCCCCAATGAGCCTCCGTGGGGCACCACCCCCACGGAGACACACCTACCCACGCACGCCTTGGCGGGGGACCTAGGCCGTGGAAAGGACAGGGGGCGACGAAGAGCAAGAGTCTCTCCCCCGCCCGCCCCTGCTGAACATCGCGGTTGCCCGCGAACCTCGGACAGGCACGAGCGAGGTGACGATCGGGCTGAGACCCGCCTGTTTACCTGGGATGTGGACCCAATGGCACAGGTGGCATTCCTCCTCCTCGTCCTCCTCCGCCTCCTCCGCCTCCTCCTCCGCCTCATCCTCCTTCTCCTGTGCCTCTTCCTCTTTCTCCTCTTCATCCGCCTCCCCCCACCCTCCTCCTCCTCCTCCTCCTCCTCCTCCTCCTCCTTCTCCTCTTCTTCCTCGTCCTCTCCTCGTCCTCGTCCCCCTCCTCCTCCCTCCTTGATCTTGGACTAGCATACAGTTCAAACCTGTTGCATTATTGAACTAGTGCGAGAGGAACAAATCAGACACGGGGCACATAATGCTTGGCGCGCGCCGCAGGAACAGCTGTAAGGGAGGTGGCAAGCGTAGAAGAAGTAGGCACCCGCCAGGTACAAGAGGTCAGCATACTTTGGTAATGGGTCCCCACAGTACCTAAGTAATAGCCTCGCCATAGCAGCCACAATAAAGACTCTTATTATTCAAAGGTACGCGCTGCCTCTAAAAAAAGGAATGCAAGCACGTGTTGGACAGTGGGATCAAAGGTTGGCGCGAAGGCTGGCCTAGGAAACCCGATTGGGTAACTAAGGCCTCCTCATCCACCTCCTCTTCCTCATATAACCTCCCCTGCTATCGAAAACCAACTTCGCTAGTGTCAGACTGGCCAAAACGTATGGCTGGCCCGAGGCAATCACGTATTGTAAGGTAGCTGGATCAATATGCTGTTCAGAAACCTGATGAACATAACTCTAGCGGTCAGCACGCTCTCAGCAGTGGACTCGTACAGCCATCAGAACACCACACAGTGAAACTCAAGGCGATCGGTCCACAACCCGTTGCAGAAGTCAACACTGATGGCTGAAAGAAGCGGCCTCTCGTACATGTTCGTGTCTGGCGCCGCTGCGCTGAAACGTGCGCAACATCGTCAAGATCCTCCTCCACCACCTCCAAAGTTCTCCCCCCTACCAACCAACATCCCGAATTAAAGATAACTGGCACTACCGAACATGTGTGCTCAGTGTCACGCGCACACAGGGACATGAAACTGGCGTGGCATCGGAATCCGAAACGCTGCGGACCCATATGTATATATATATATACACACACGCGAGGGCTACCATGTGTTTGTACAGGCCCCCCAGATTGTATATATATATATATATATATTGAAAGGTTTCTTATGAGTTACAACACCTTTAAACTGCGATGATGTGAAGCCCATGCTGTAAAATCGATAGCCCACGTGAGGCCCACGTGTGGCCCGCGCAGGGACGCTGGGCCACGGGTATGTAACGGCATTGGCGTCGCAGTGCGCTCCATTCGATCCATGCTGTCCCGCGGAAAAAAAACGCAAGCTTTTAGCCAGGGGATGTCTGCGGTGCAAGCTATACAATGTAAGTTATGTGTTTTGACCGGGACGAAACCGACAGCTTACGCAGATCGATATTCCATTAGGGGGCCCTCGATCTATTAACTTCGATCGCGCCCCTTGGACGGCGACGCTGCCCCCGCCCCGAGACTCTGAACTGGCCAGCCAACCCGCCCGCCTCAGGCAAAACACGACTGCATGTAAAAGGGTATAAAGTTCTCATTCTGAACCGACCACTTAGACGAAGCAAGACTGGACGATTCCCTATTAAGGAAAAGCGGGCTTCTGATTGGAAGCCACCAGTTCTCATGATAATGACATTTGTCCCCGCACCCTTTTCATGGTTTTAATCATGTTACAATCATGGTAAGTGCATCATCGACTTATGGATTACGAACCTTTTTATATGAAATCACGCGCGCGGGCGATTTACAACGGGTCACACCACAGTACCGTCGTCGGCCGAACGTGGGAGAACAATCAGCACTGGGCGGTCCAGCCAACCAACGGCAGCGCTGCCCACCAAGGAACGTCCAGCTTGACAGCTCCCCCCTGCCAGGATTAAGTCCTCCGACGTGCCGCCGCAGACCAGCAGACTGGCGTCCAACGACCGACAACGCCCGTCCGCCGCCTGTCCGACGACCGCCCGACGACCGCCCGACGAGCATCGGACGACAGCGCGCCGACACCAGCCGCCGACAGCCTGACGACGACGCAACCCCATTCCGATTTCTAACGACCCTTCCGCCGAGCGGCCGACGTGTATCACGGGCACCCCCCAGCAGGGCCACCAAGCCCACGCGACAGCAAGACCACACGCCGCACCCATACCATCCCCCGCACCTCGTCCTGCCAAAGGCTTGGAATGCCCATCCTCCCCCCGGGCGCACCATCCGGGTCCCTCCTGCGTGGGCTCGCCTGACTGGCCACCGCTGCCCGAGAGCTGGCCACTGTGCAGCTTTCCCTGCAGCGCGTTGCCGCCATGGCAGCGACGAAGCCCGTGGCCCGCCGCGGACCTCGCTCCCCCCCCCCAATGCCCGCCAAAGCGGCACTCCACCAGGCACAGCCGCGCGGCGCAGACCGGACCACCGGCTTCCGTCTGGGACGTGGGGGAGGCAGAAGAACAGGAGGCGGAGGCGGAAGCCACCAGGCCGTCCCACCAGCGACGGCGGCTCCGCCTCACGCCGGGCCTGAGCCCCCTCACGGCCCCCGACGGTCGCTGCTCTCACCAGGCCGTCGCGCCATCTCACTCTGGCGCTCGCCGCACGCATGATCCAAACAACGTGGGTTACCAACCTCGGACCCGCCCTCGGACCCGGGGGGACTGCGGAAAAAGGCCCCGCCCTGGGCCGACACGCGCGCAAGCGCAGCGCTCCCTGTCACACGCCCTCCGCGGGGGCACACGACTGACTCCGGCATACGGTTTCTATGTTATGAATGTCTGCCTTGATGACACCCTCGGCGTCAACCATGGCGCCATGGGCGGCATGGTCGTGCACGCCTTCTTCCGACGCCTCACCATGAAAGCGGACGACGCCCATCACCGACGCCTGCCCTGGCTTGAAACATTCAACCACCGCTGCGGCCCAACGTGCAACCACGACGTCTTCGTCCGACTGTGCACTCCAACGCCGTCTGCAGACTGACCGACGGGTCGCTGCCTCTTGGGGGCGCTCCGCCGTGCTCAGTGCTGCCCCTCGGCGCCGCTGCCACGCCCCCCGTCCTCCACTGCCGAACCCCCGCCTGCCTCTTTCGGGTGCGCGCCACCAGGTGAGTTGCCCGCGCACGGTCAGGACTAGCCCATACAGGATATGGCTTGCACCGTCGTTCGACAGTCCCTGGATACGCCTCCTGCGCAGCCTGCGACCAAGGGCCCCGCTTCCCTGCGCACTGCGGCCTTTCCACCTTTTCCGCACTCGGCTCCCACGGGAAGTGTAACCCCCCGCGTGCGCCGAGGGGTGGCGGGGCCCCTGCACCTCCCCTGTTCCTGCCTGGCCCCCCGCGCTGGCGGTGCCTCTTCGCGCTGCGGGCGCGGGGTCGGGCGAAGCCAGGGGCAGCCGTGCCTACACGGCCAGTGGTTCTCGGGCCCTGTCGCCCTTGGGTTCACGCGGGGAGGTCCTTGCACTCACCCCCCTCGCAGGGCGGGACCGTTTGCACTTGCTTTCGCTCAGCATTGCCGCACGCTGCGCGAACACCTGGCAACATGCTCCGCAGAACAGACAGTGGGCTGCCGAGGGGGGTGCCCCAAGGCGGCGCCTCCTCTTCTCAGGGCTCCGTGGCGCGCGCGCCAAAACGCGTTTCAAGCCGGTGCCTCCCTGTTCACGGGGGTGCAGACGGGGCGAGTCTCGCCCTCATAGCCAAATCCCGTGTCTGCTTTCCAGTCGGGGTCCTTCGCGCCAGGGGTGAGTCTAACGCCGCCCGGCCATTCACGTGCGGCGCCTCCTGCCAGAATGCGGGCGGCGCGGGCAGCGCTAGTGCCCGCCGGGCCTGGACACCCGTGTCCGAACTGTTGCGACCCCTCTCATCTCTCCCACCCCTCTCTCCTTCTCCCTTCCCCATCCCTCCCCCGACGGCTCTCCCCACCTCTCCCCCTCCCTCTCTCCCACAGCCCCTCCCCCCCCCTTCCCCGAGTCCCACCCCTCCCTCGTGCCATTCTCTCCTCTTCTCCCTCACACTCCCGCACGTGCCAGCGAAAACTGGCACGCACATCGGGAGCGGCAAAGAGGGGGGCGTCAAAGAGGTGGGGGTGCAAATCATGACCGGCGGCACGTGCGCGGCCCAGCGGGGGGGCCAGGGACGTGATGAAATAAGAAGAGGCGCCACGAAATCTGGGGAAATATCATGGCCCACGCCATGAGATCCACCCCCCCTAGTCATCACCCCCCTCTGCGCCGCCCCCGAGCACACTCGACGCGTCTTCTCGACCCGTGGACGGACCCTCCCGGCCTGGGCCGGGAGCGGGCGCACGCGCCCGCCCACGGGGAACAGAGACTCCGACATCGCGACTCCCCCAGACGAGGAGGAGGAGGAGGAGGAGGAGGAGGAGGAAAGCACCAGCTGTACACCAACACCGATCCTGGCTAGGATCGGTGCTGGTGTACACCTGGTGCCCTCCGAGCCAGGATCTCGAAGCGGAAGCACCCGTGGCGACGTGGGCCCCACCAGGACGCCCGAGGTGGCGAAGGCGAGGGAACGGCATCGGCATCGGCATGCTTCTCCTGTGAACTCGAGGGCCCGAGGTGGGTCGAGGGCCCGAGGTGGGTCCGAGGTGGGCCCGAGGTGGTGCACGGCTCCCGGCCTTCGAGGTGCCACGCCCCCCTCCGCGCCCCCCCGCGGCAGGCGGCGGCGGATCGCTCCTCCCTCTCACGAGCCTTCCACGGCAGCCACGCCCCTCCTCGGTCCTCCCGCTGGCGAGCAGCCCCCCGCAGCGTTGGATAGGACGATCGCTCCAGCCCCCCCCCCCCACTGAGGCTCGAGCACAGAAAACAGGAGGGGCGGAAGACTTGAGGCGCGCGCGGGGTGACAGGGGGAGGGGCAGGGAGGGCGGGACGCACAAGGCGCACAAGGGTTCCTGTGCCGAGCAGCGGTTGCTTGGCCAGCGATAGTCCGTGCCCGAGGTCAGGCACAGGAACCCCGCACGAGGTCCCCCGCGCAAGGCCTCCGCACAAGGCTCGCGCGAGTACTCTCTCCATTCCAGATAGCACCCTGGTGCACTGCGCCGCGGGAAGGGGGGGCGCCCCTGTGGCCACGGCTGGGTCCGCCTCGGGGTTCTGGCCAGAGCGCGCCTCCGGAGAGGTCCAGGTCGCTGACGCCGTCGCCGCTGTCGTCGGCGATCGATGGCGCCGCGCTCCGCGAGCTGCCGTCGGCACTGCGCTGCGCCTCGTGCGCCCGCACGGCGGGAACACGCGCAGCCTGGTCGCGCAGCCGGACGGCCGCGCAAAGGCGGCAGCGGCGGCAGCCGCGGCGGAGGTCGCGGGACGGGAGGGGGGGCGGACAGCCAGGCCCCGCCGTTGCGCCGCGCGCCGCCGCGGCGCTTCGGCCGTCGGGGGGGGGGGCGGGGGCATTCCTCGGTTTCGGCATTCGGCGGCGCTCCTCGTCACCACGGCAGGACGCAGCTCGAGAGACCGGCCCGGATGGGCCCGAGGAAGGACAGGGGACCGATCTGGAGCGGACTTTGGTCGCGGTACTCGCGAAGAGTTTGAGAGGCTGGGGTCCTCTCGGGGCCGACCACCGCAACATTCCCCCACCGAGGCACCCAAAACGCCCAAGAGCGCCCCAGGACCGCCAAAACAAACCCAAGACGTCCCAAGAGGCCACCGAGAAGCGCCCAAGAGATATCCCAAGAGGCTCCGAGAGGCATCCAAGAGACCTCTGGCCCTTTTGTTTGCCCTCCTCCTCCTTCGTCCTTTCTCCTTCTTCCTCCTCCTCCTGCTCCTCCTCCTCCTCCTGCTCCTCCTCCTCCTCCTCCTCCTCCTCCTTCCTCCTCCTCCTCCTCCTCCTCCTCCCCTCCTCCTCTCCTCCTCCCCCCTCCCTCATCCATCCATCCAACCTCCTCCTTTCCTTCCTCCCTCCTCTGCACGGTTCGGCCGTCCCCCTCTTTGCTCCAGCACTTCCCTGATCACCTCAACTCCCCTGGACATCGTTTCTGGATTGGCTGGCGGGGGTACTTTTCGGCACGCGGGCGCGCGAAACTTGTCGAACGCCGGGCGAGCAGGGGCAGGCTATGCCACCGGCTGAGGAAAACAAGGAGCCGATCAGAGCCGGGTGCGGGGCGGGGCTCAGGCGGCCAAGATGGTGCGAAGGCGACGCAAGGCAGCACCAGGAACGCGAGATAGATGCCGCACAGGAAGCCAAAGCGAGCGAACCCTATGGCGACGAAAGCCCAAGCGCCACACTTACCTAGGCAGGCGGTAACGGAAATGGGAAAGCCCATCCGGCTCCCCAGGTAAACTTGCCGAACGCGCGGTCCTTGCACAAAATGAACACGGCGATGCCGGGAGGAAACGACCTCCAGGCACTGCGCGAGCGTGTCGCCACCTCCACGTAGATGAAGTACACCGCGGGGAGGAGCGTGACAGGCGGGCAACGGCAGCTCCAGGACCTCCCCCAGGGAATGCGGTGGCACCCCACAGCAAGGGCGGTGTAGACCGTCACAGAGAGAGCGCGACCTCCACCACGGAAAATGCGACCACCTTCGCGAAGATGGGGTCCGCGGAAGACCCGGAAGACGGGCGGGCTGCGGCCGCTCCGGGACCTCCTCACAGGTGGCGAGGCCCCCCAGTGCGGGGGCAACGTGGACCTTCACGAAGATAGCCACAATGGTTCCCCAGGCAGGGCAGCGCGAAATCAGAAGCCGAGCGACGCGACCAGCCATCAGGGCGCCCCGCGCGCCAAGGCCTGGAGCCAATCGAGCGACGGGCAGGGCGAAGCCGTGCAAGAAGGCGCGAATCGCCACCGCAGCAGGTACCACGCGCTGGGAGCGGCGGGCGGCCACCTGCCCAGCAGCCAGCGGCCCGCACCGAGCTTCGCCAGGGAGGCCGCGCCGTCGACGCCTTAAGCGGATGAGGGGGGCCCCTGGCGGGATCGGCAGCAAGTCCGCGCCGAAGGCCGCCACCGTCAATCCTTGCGGCCATCGCGAGGTCGAGGGGCGGAGAGGCGCCGCCGGCGCTAGCGCAGCGGCGGCGCGCCCGCCGCCAGACCCAGCGGTAGCTGCGACAGCTCATCGGAGGCCGCCAACCCGACGGCGACCAGGGGGGCGACGCCGGGGCCCGCTGGCCGCCGCCCCAGGAAGCAGCCGGGCGGGCATCCACCGCCCCGGCCTCGGGGGGGCCCGCCGCCACACGCGCCGCCCCAGGCGCCGATGCTGGGCAGGACCTAGAGAGGTACCTGGCAGATGAAGATGATTCCCCGAGCGACTGATCGCCGCAAATGCAGGGAACGTGAAGGATTGGGGGCAGCTGATCGCTGCCAATTCATAGAGAAAGGTTGCAATGGTTACCCCGGGCAGAGGCGTGCCCCAGGCGATGCGACGCTCCAGTCAGCAGGGGCAGGGATCGAGGAAACAGGCGCAGGTGAACCGCAGGCGAGGAGCGGCGGCAGCTGATCGCTGCAAACGCAAGAAAGGAATACACCGGGCAGGGCGGGGGGCGACCAAGAGGCGCGAGGCGAAGTGGACAGGGCATCCAGAGCTCAGTACGCTCCGAAGGGACGCGTGGTGGGAGGTGCTGAGTCGCGCAACCAAGCGCGCAGTAGGGAGCTTACTGTCGATGCTTTTTTCTCTGGGAGGGGCCCATCCAAGCCGTGGCTGCGCTTGTAATTTTTGCCGCTTCGTGCGTCAGGGGCGTCTTGGTCGTGCCCCTTGCCTGATCGCCCAGCGCTGCCGCGGTCGTTCGTCATGCGCTCCTGTCGCGCATGCCTAAAGTTAGCATTGAGCCCAAGGCGGTGGCTGAGCACGCAGGCATCGCTGTTGCAGCAGCGCCAGACGCCCAGGAATTCATCGCAGGCATGCCGGGTCCACGCGTGTGAATTCTTAGGAGCGATACCAGGGCGCGTTTCGCGCCATTCTGCCCAACGGCGCCAGACCTCAGTGAAAATGGCGCCGAGCTCGGTTTGCATCCTTATAATAAGATCGCGGCTGTCTTCAGCCCTGCCCGGTGCTTCCACCAAGTGCGCGGGCGCCCTGCACATCCGACTGCCGTCGCGGGCGCGGCGGCCGGCTGGCGCAAGCGGATGGGCAGCTCTGTCGCGCCGTTGGCCCCGATGCCACCTGCCGCTGGCATGGCTGTTGCGCGCAGGACTCGACCAGGTGGATCCACGCGCGCGCGCGTCGCTGCGCGCGCCCCGGTCGGCGCTGTGGCTGGCTCGCCTGATGCTGGCCGAGCTGCGCGCGCGTGCCCCGCTTCGCTGGTACTGGTCGTAGGGCCTGCGGGCTCCATGTCGGTCGGTCGCGCCCCTTGCCGCGGCCCTCTGCGGGCGCCCAGGCTGGCCTGCGCTGCGACCCCGATGCCAGCCGTGGCCTCCAGGAGCCATGGGGGTGAGAGCGGCTTCCGCGCGTCGGCGGAGTCGCGGCTGCTGCTGGCCCGCTCGGAGGAGCGGAGTGCGACGGTGCGAGCAGGAGGCCCCCCCCTAGCTCCCACCTCAGTGGGCGTCGGTGGCGCGGGGGGGGGCCCACGTCTGCTCGGGGCCCAGGACTCGTCTGCGGCGCCTCAGCCCCAACCTCGGTCGACCGAGCTGTCTGGGCACGCTCGCCTCGCGAGGTAGTCTATGGCGGCAGCGGCGCCCGCGTCCGGCTTCGCAGCCCAATCGGGCTCTGCGTCGCCCCCAAGCGCGCGCCGCGGAGACGGGCGCCCCGTCGCCGCCTCGCCGCCCCCTCACCCGTCCAGCCTGGGCGCTGGGAGAAAGGGCCGCGCGTGACGGCTCGCCCGCGCCGTCGGATCCGCATCGATGGCGCCCGCCTCGCACTGCGTCGCGGCGTCGTCCGCGAGCACAGCGGGGGCGAGGCTGGCAAGCCAGTCAACGAGCGCGTCCGCGCGGTGGTGAGCAGGGTCGGCACCCTTGCGCGGTGCGTCTCCATGGGCGCAGCGCTGCCAGGAATGCCTCGACGACTGTTCTCAGACGAGGCGGCGCTGCCGGACGGACTGCAGCCCGCCGCTTACAAGTCCAGGCGTTGCCAGGTGGGAATCCGTCGTCGGCGATAGCGTCAGCGTAGAGCGCCTGGATGAAGGTACAGGCGTCATTGGCAGCTGTGTCGAGGCAGCGGACATGCCTTGCCAGCTGCAAGGGAAACCATTGCTACTTCGCGCTCGTCGCCTGGTGCTTCCACGAAGGCCTCGACCTGCACGCGCCCGGTGCGAGGGCGCGGGAACGGTTCAAGACAAGGAAGGACGTCGAGGACGCGGTTAAACCGGGAATGAATTGTGAGGACGCGTCAGGCGGGAGCCCCCTCCCTATGGGGCCCGCAGATCATGTTACTAATCCGAGCGGGTCATCGGATTCCTGTAACTGTCGTCATTTTTGGGCTCCTCAGGTCTGAATTTGGAGGAAGTATCAAGCGGGAGCCTCGTCTGCGAGTGAATTGCGAGGAAGTCTCAGGCGGGGGCCCCCTCCCTATGGGGCCCGCAGTTCATATTTGAATCTACTGGGAGACGCTGGCGAGGTGGATCAACACGCGCGCTCGTCGCGACGCGCGGCGCCTCGGCGCCCCCCTCGTCTTCCTGCAGGCCGTGGACGAGTGCGGCACGATTCAAGGCGACCCAGACGCAGGCCGGCCGGCGCCTCCTGAACGTCCCAAACATGCACAAGACGGGGGACATCCACGGCGCCTTACCGGCACACGTCGGCATGGAGGTCCGGTTCACGGCCGCGCAGGAGGAGCTGAAGAAGAAGTTGGGGCTCGTGCAGGAGCAACGGGCCACCAATGTCCTTCGAGTTTCACGCAGACGACGAGCGGGACTACGAGGAGTGCGCGCCGGGCCAGCTCTTCCGCCCCCGCTACCTACCGCAGGGAATCTGGCTGCACGCGCACGGCTTCCAGGAGTCCCCGATCTACAAGGAGGCCGCCGAGGTGCTGCAGCATGGCGCCGACGGCGCTGCCGACGACGGCGAGGCCGAAGCGCGGGCGAGGAGCTCGCTCACGTTCAGGCCCAGCGAGCAGGAGCTCACGTGGCAAAGCTCGGGGGCGCACACTGTGCGCCGCTCGGGATTCACACTGACGCACGCGTCCTACTTGACCTCCACGCTGTCGAAGGGCCAGACGCTGCGCAAGGGCGTCACCATCGACTGCGCAAGGGATGAGGACGCTGGCCGAACGGGCATGTCGGACGATATGTGGTGGCTGCACCTCTACGTCATGTTCTCCCGCGCCACGTGCATGCGGAACATGCTGATCCTGCGGCCGCCCGCGCGAGAGTTCCTGGAGCGCGGGCCGCCGGCGCCCCTGCGGAAGGCGCTCGAGGAGTTTGACAAGAAAGCGGTGGACTCCAGGGCTGAGGCGGAGCAGCTCGCGGCAGAGCTGGGTTTCATGCTGCCTCCCGCCTGAGCGCCGCGGCGCGCGCCTGGAAGCCCGCGGGGTTGTCCCAACGGCTAGCTCCCACGCCCCAGCGGCCTGCGAGGTTGTCTCAACGGCCCAGCCCGAAGGTTTGCCCCGACGGCTTCGCGATCTAGCCGTCGGCAGACGCGCGCGCGCTGGCCGAGGCGGCGACGGCGCTGAGGAAAATGGATTTGCTTGCCCCGACGAGGGGGAAGGGGAGGTGCACATGGAGAAAAGGCAGGGGGATGAGGAGGGAAGGGGCATGGGGGAGGCCGACGACGAGGAGGAGGTGGCGCGAGAGGAGGAGGAGGAGGAGGAGGAGGAGGAGGAGAAGGAGGAGGAGGAGGAGGAGGAGGAGGAGAAAGAGGAGGAGGAAGAGAAATGCAGGGGGCGAGAGGAGAGGGCAGTGCAGGGGGCGAGAGGAGAGGGTGTCCGCCAGGGGGAGGAGGAAAGGGCAAAGGGTAATCTAAACAGATTCTCATGTGGGGTCCTACCGTCGGAGTATTTTTTCTGGGTTTTGGGCCTTCTCGCTTTTTCGGGGCTCCGACGCTCCAAGACCGTCCAACAGTCTCCCAAAACCGCTCCAAGACGGCCGAAGAGGCCCCCAAGACCGCCCCAAGACGGCCCAAGAGATCCCCAAAAGCGTCCGAAGACGGCCCAGAAGAGCCCCAAGATGGCCCAGGAGCCGCCCAAGATGGATCCAGGAGAGCCCCGACAGGGCTTCAAAACTGCCTAAGCGAGCCCAGCGGGCCCCAAGAGGGCCCCGCGAGGCCCCAAGAGGCCCCAAAGAGGCCCCCAAGAGCCTCCCCGGAGGCCCCCAAGGGGCCCCGAAGATGCCCAAAAATGGCCCTGAGCGCGCCCCAAGACGCCTCCAGGAGGCCCTCAGGAGGTCGCCCCCATCATGTTCCCGGAAGGCGGTCCGGGAACATGATTCCGCGCCTTAAGGCCTTCCGGGCGCAGAATACCCCTCCAATTGGAGGAGTATTCTGCGCCTTCCGAGGCGCCTTGGACGACGTACGATTCATATTCTTGAACGCTTTCCGGGAACATGATTTCTCATCGTTTCGGAACGCTTTCCTACTGCTGCGGTGCTCCGGGGGGAAGGGACGGAGGCCCGGGAACATGATCGGTAGGTTAGGGAACGAGGGTTTGGAGAGGAACAGTAGGACAGACAGACGGGGCCCGCAAGACGGCTCCTGCAACGTGTATGCCGTGCAGCCCCTGAGACAGGGGAAGATGGAACGGATGGAAGAACGGGACAAGGGGGAGGGAGAAGGATGGAGCACGCGAGAGAGAGCAGCAGGAGGGGGGCTAGGAGCAGAAAACACGTGACAGAACCAGACGGACGGGTAGATCCTAACGGGCGGGTCGGGATGGCGGGCCCAAACGGCCAGGTCGAGCAGGCAGCTTTTGAGCATGATTGTTGCATGAATCGTGAGGAAATCTCGAACGAAACGCGATTCCCTAACAATTCGTGAGGCAATCCAAAGCGCGAGCGTGATTCCTGAGTGTCGAGGGCGCGGCGTCTGCATAAATGGCGAGGAATTCCCACGCGAGAGCGCGATTCCTACAACAATTGTGAGGATGTCCCGCGCGAGAGCCCGATTCGTGAGTAAATTGTAAGGAAGTATCTGGCGGGGGCCGCTGTTGATGTAAACTGGGGGCTAAAGACATAATTTTGAGACCCAATATTTTCCCTGATTAAAAACGAGGGAGAGCCCCGGGAAGGGCACTTCAATTTAACAATAACAGGGAGGGAGGGGATCAATGATAATTATTATTCAGCAGTGAGAGTTTAACATAACAACAACGGCGAAACCTCACTTTAGCCACGAGCCCAGGGACAGTGAATGGTCTCTCGGCCCCCTCACTCTGAAATGTGTGAAACCAGAAACATTCAAATACATACATAGCTTCATGATCGTATTTGACTGCGCTGTGGATGTTTCAAGTTTTGTGGTGCAAACTCTGGTGGTGTGCTACATGTGGCGCGCTATTTGCGGTGTAAACTAAAGGCGGCAACGAAGAGGCAGCAGGCGGCAACGCGGCAAAACCACGCTGTAATTCCCCAGCGCGAGAGGCGCAACGAGACGGCAACGGGCGGCAACGTGGCGAAACTTCGTCGGACCCACCCAGCGCGCGAGGTGGCAACGAGGCGGAAACGGACCGCAGCGTGTCAGAGCCTCGCCGGACCCACCCAGCGCACGTGGCGGCAATGAGGCGGCATTGGGCGGCAACGTGAGAAAACCTCGCCGCTTCACCCAGATCACGAAGAGCGGCAGGGAGGAGGCACCGGGTGGCAACGTGGCGAAGCCTCGCCAGGCCCACCCGGCGCCCGAGGCGGCAGCGAGGAGGCAGCGAGGCGTCAACGTGGCGAGACCTTGCCAGACTCGCCCAGAGCACGTGGCGGCAACGAGGCGGCAACGGTCGGCAACGTGACAACATTTCGCCGGACCCACCTAGCGCACGAGGCGGCATCAAGAAGGGAGCGGGCGGCAGCGTGGTAAAACCTCGACAGACCTGTCCGACACTGAGAATTAGAAGCAAGACCTCCTACGTGCAAGCGACGCTTGGGGATATACGCATGTATACATATATATATATATATATATATATATATATATACACATATATATATATATACAGACACACAGACACACACACACACACACACGCATGTATATATATATATATAATATATATATATATATATATATATATATCGGATTAGGCCAGGGGGGGGCCGGCTGCTGCCTCTGGTCGCCATGGGGGCCCCCCCGGGCCATTTTTTGGCACCCTCACGAGGATCGTGGCCCCCTCGCCGAAAATTCCAGCCCTCAGTCTCCAGAAGCCTACGAAGAGGCCACAACAGGCTCCAAGTGGTCCCCTGAGGGCCCCAAGAGAGCCCCAAGAGGACCCCTGAGGGCCCCAAGAGGGCCTTCAAGAGGCACACATCGGCACATGTCCGTTGTAAAACGTACATTTTCGGCAAACTCGCTGGCTTCGTCTTCACAGTGCCCCAGGCGCCCCCGAGGAGCCCCAAGACAGCCCAAGAGAGATCCAAGAGGGTCCCAGACGGCCCAAAAGGGTCGGCCTGTGGGGCTCACGGAACCCCCCGAGACGGCCCAAGAGGCCCCGAAGCCGGCCCAGGAGGCCTCCAAGACGGCCTCAGGGAGGCCCAAGAGGGCCTCGTTCGAAATCATGGTCCCGGAAGCCTCTCCGGGAACATGATTTCGGAGTTCCGAGGACGCCAAAGAGGCCCACAAGACAGCCTCAGCGAGGCCCCAGAGGGCCCGAGATGGCTTGACGATGGCCGAAGAGGGCCCCAAGAGGGCCTTCACGAGGCAAACATCGGCACATTTCTGTTGTAAAACGTGCATTTTCAGCATACTTGCTGGCTTCGTCTTCGCAGTGCCCCAGACGCCCCCACGGAGCCCCAAGACAGCCCAAGAGAGACCCAAGAGGGCCCCAGACGGCCCAAAAGGGTCGGCCTGTGGGGATCACCGAACCCCCCGAGACGGCCCAAGAGGCCCCGAAGCCGGCGCAAGAGGCCCCCAAGACGGCCTCAGGGAGGCCCAAGCGGGCCCCGTTCGAAACTGGGCGCCGGCGGTAAACCGTCAACCTTTCTTACCGGCGGGGACTCGTAGAGCTTCCTGACCATATATTATGTCCAAAGAATTAGCAGAGAACGAATAGTTTTTCAGCCCGAGCGCTGATAGCAGACTGATCTCAGGCGTCTAGTGATATCCCACTGCTGTGCTGAACAGTTCTATAGCTCATCTGCAGCGTGTAGAAAATACCGTTGGGAGAAAGTAGCAGAGTACGAATCCGTGTTTGGCGTCTGCGCTCACAACAGACCAAACCAAGCGTCTAGATGCTTCGTGCCTCACGATGTCCTTTTGGTTTTTCGGCCGCTCGAGCTCAGTGAAGAAATTCACCATCATTTTGAAAAAAAATATCGGTCGAATACGAATAGTTTTGTGAACCTAGCTCGGGTAACAGACCGAGTTCAGACCTCTCGATCCAACAGACGAACGCTCCTGATGCTTCTGGATCGGTGTCTGTGCGCACCAGCTCTGTAGCTCCCCTACAGCCCGAGTTCGATACATAGAATGGACAACATCTGTCAAGATGATTCGAAGAATACGAATAGCTTTGCGGACCTAGCCCGAATAGCAAACCCAGTTCAGACCTCTAGATACAACAGTCGAACGGGCCTGATGATTCCGAATCAGTTTCTGTGCGCATCTGCTCTGTAGCTCTCCTACAGCCCGAGTTACGTGCGAAAACCGACAGCAGCTCTCAAGATGACTCGAACGATACGAATAGTTTCGCGGACCTAGCTCGAGTAACAGACCGAGTTCAGACCTCTGGGTGCAACGAACGAACGCGCCTGATTATTACGCATCGGTTTCTGTCCGCATCAGCTCTGTAGCTCCCCTAGAGCTCGAGTTAAGTACAGAAAACCGACAGTCCCTGTCGAGATGACTCCGTTCAGAGCAGCTCAGCTCTCTACAGCTAGTTTTAGTACCTCGTAGAGCTCTTCGTTATCGATGAGCTAGAGGAATTCCGGCGCGGGGTGGAGCTAGTTGGCCGACCCGACCAAAAGAGAGAATGTGACAACTTTGGGTCGGTTTTCCCCAGATAGCTCCTTGGAGAGCTGAGGACCAGCCCTGTAGCCCCCCTACAGCCCGAGTTAAGTACAGAAAACCGGCAGCACCTCTCAAGATGACTCGAACACTACGAATAGTTTTGCAGACCTAGCTCGAGCAGCAGACCGAGTTCAGACCTCTGGATTCAACACACAAACGCGCCTGATGATTCTGAATCGGTTTCTGTAACTATCAGCTCTGTAGCTCTCCTATAGCTCGAGTTATGTTCAGAAACCGTCACCGCATGTCAAGATGACCCGAAATTGCCGATCCCGCCGGAGTGCTTTTTGACAGTAATATCTACCCGATCGATCTGAGATTGAGACGGCGAGCGGGAATAAGATCGAATATCACGGGAAAAAATACTAGAGCTCAAACGAATTGTTGAATTTCGAGAACAAAATTTTCAACCGACCAAAAAACAGCAAAAGGTCCGTCGATATTTTTCTTGCCAGCTAGCTCTCCAGCGCCCCCGAATTACTCTTAAGCTTCCAGCAACTAGCTGAGGGAAGCTCTACGAGTTATCATGCTTCCGGAAGCCTCTCCTGGAACATGGTTTCCGGGTTCCCAGCGCTCCCTACTGGGCCCCAGCACAGCTTCAGCGAGGCCCCAGAGGGCCCGAGACTGCTTGAAGATGGCCGAAGAGGGCCCCAAGAGGGCCTTCAAGAGGCAAACATCGGCCCATTTCCATTGTAAAACGTACATATTCAGCAACTCGCTGGCTTCGTCTTCAATGCCCCAGACGCACCCGCGGAGCCCCAAGACAGCCCAAGAAAGACCCAAGAGGGCACCAGACGGCCCAAAAAGGATCGGCCTGTGGGGATCACCGAACCCCCCCGAGACGGCCCAAGAGGCCCCGAAGCCGGCTCCCCAAGACGGCCTTAGGGAGTCCCAAGAGGGCCCCGTTCGAAATCATATTCCCGGAAGCCTCTCCGGGAACATGACTTCAGGATGCCCGGTCTCCGAGGACGCCCTAGAGGGCTCCAGGACAGCCTCAGCGAGGCCCCAGAGGGCCCGAGATGGCTTCAGGATGGCCGAAGAGGGCCCCAAGAGGGCCTTCAAGAGGCAAACATCAGCCCGTCCCCGTAGTAAAACGCACAGGCTCGGCGCGAGACAACTGGCGAACGCAGTTGCCGTCCCTTCGTGCTGGGCGCGTGCGAACCTGGCGTTCAGTTTGGACGGAACGCGTCGTGTTTGTTGCCAATCGGGGCTGCGCCAGGTTAGGCCACCCCCAACGTCAGGTTCGGGAACGCGTCGTAGCAACACGACGACGACGACGGCACGCCCCAACAGGCTCATCAAGACCCCCCAAACCCATGCTCCCAGAAGGCCTTCTGGGAACCCGATTCATACGGGCCCCGCCCCCCTACACAACCATTTTCCTCGAAGGCTTCTCGGAGTGCAGATTGGCACGCGTGGACTGTGGTCCACTACTTCAGTGGAGCAGTGAATTCGTCAAGGCCTGGGGCCTGCTAGAACCTGAGCGCGCGCGAAGCGCGCGCGATGGTTCTATATACATATATACAAGTGGCACGTGTGTGCCCAGGCTCATACAAAAAAAGGGGCGCTTGAAGCAGGAGTGACATGCAACATCGAAGTCGCACTAGAGCAAGTGGGGTTGCCACACCTTGCGACGTGTGTACCAGGACCCCCAGGAAGACTCAGGAGGCCCGACTTGGATACCAGAAGGGGTTCCAGGAGGCCCCAGGATTGTGAATGTTGTGCGTGTGTGTGTGTGTCATGTATGCTTTGTGTGGTGCGTGGTAAAGGTTATGTGTGTGTTATCTTTGTCTAGCGTGTGATGTGTTGGGCGGGATGTGTGTCTCTGTGTGCATGTAGTTCTGAAGCCCCGGGACGCCCCAGGAAGCCCCAGGCGGCCTCAGGAGGCCCCAGGAGACCCCAGGAGGCTTCAAGATGCCGCAAGAGGCCCCAGGAGGCCGCAGGAGGCCCCAGGAGGCCCCCAGGAGGCTCCGAGGCGGGGTCTGGGGCTGGATTTTGGAAGAAAAAAAGAAAAAGAAAAAAGAGAGAGAGAAAAAAAAAAAAAAAAAAAAAAAAAAAAAAAAAAAAAAAAAAAAAAAAAAAAAAAAAAAAAAAAAAAAAAAAAAAAAAAAAAAAAAAAACGAAACAACCATTCCCTGAGAATCGGGGTCACAATTATTAAAATCACCATATGTCTTTCAAGGTGTTATGTTAAAGTGTTGAAATTCCCCTTATATTAAAATTTAAAAATTAAAAAACAAAACCTTTCAAAATACATGGTAAATTCAATAATTGCAACCCCAATTCTCAGGGAATGGCGGTTTCGCTTGAAAAATCCAGCCCCAGACCCCGCCTCGGAGCCTCCTGGGGGCCTCCTGAAACCTCCTGGGGCCTCCTGGGGCTTTCTCAACCTTCTGGCACCCCAGACCCCGCCTCGGAGCTTCCTGGGGGTATCCTGAAACCTCCTGGGCCCTCCTGGGGCCTCCTGCGGCCTCCTGGAGCCTCCTGAAGCTTCCTGGGGTCTCCTGGAGCCTTCTCAGGCCGCCTGGTACGTCCTGGGGCCTCCTGGGGCTGTAGAACTACATGCACACAGAGACACAAACTGGGAACCGGCGGTCCTTGCACGGCGATCCTCGGAACACATGAAGACAGCTTCTAGAGCAAGAAATGAAAAACTCGAACAAACACGTTTTTCTGCTTTTATCAAACGTCGGCTCCTCCAAGTATTTTGACAATAATACTGCACCTACCGATCTGAGAATTTGACTGGCAGACGCGGCATAGCCCACTAGAGGTGCGAAAAATCTGGTTTATCAAAATTAATGGTTAAATATCTTTCAAATCTTTGCAAAACCGACCAAAAGTCGTCACATTGTCCGCCCGGGCCAGGTCGGCCAACTGGCGCCGGCAGTGAACCGTCAACCTGGTCTTTTGCGTCTTTTGCGAAGGCCGGTTCGAGCTCCCATGGGAGCAGGCCTAAACACAAAGAACCTAAACAGCGAAGCTGTACAGGAAGACAGCGAAGCTGCAAAGATTAAAGCAGAGGTGCATCAAACAGCGAAGCTGTACAGATATGCACAAGACTGCCAATACACGAGAAGACAAATAAGAATAGAAAGAGGGAAGCAAAGCAGTGCGAGACCATGCAGTAACCACATATAGCGATTACCGTCTCAGCACCACTGAAAGACCATGCACGTGAAACACAACAACGAATTTGCGGTCGACTGTGCGGGCCGTCTGGCCCAGTCGCTAGCAGGAAAACGGGCGGCATACAGAGACAGGCAAGAAACCCACCACTTTTTGAGCGGGAGTGGGCAAATGCAAAACTCTCATTCCGAACAAAGTGAAGATCACGCGGAGCTCTTACACCAACATGCGCGCATGCCCGACACACACACACAGCAAGGCAAGAGTCAACGCAAACACAAAGTCCGAAGTATGTCGTAACAACCCGCGGTAAGACAAGAGTCGTATGCTCACGTCAAAACTGTGATAACTGAATGTCTGATAACGCACTCAAGTATCTTGAACTCTGATCTCCACTCGAGGCGGACCCTGACTTACAAATGTGCGTAGAGATAAGAGATATCATCGTCTCGTAGAGCTCCTTGCACGCTTAAGAGTGCCCAGAATAAATGCAGAGAACTTCGCAAGATTTTCTTAAAATCTTGAACTTTCGATTTTTCATGTCAATCTGAGGTCAGCTCGCTGGCTTCGCTCGGGAGAACTAGCGCCGGCGGTAAAACCGTCAACCTGGTCACCGCCGGGAACCTCGTAGAGCTCCTTGCACTAAGCTTGCTAAGAATCGAAGGAAAGAGTTCCATAGGAGATTTGCTCGAAATTCGTATTTTGGCATTTTTGGAAATCCATATGCAGTCGGTTCCCGGAGTTCAACCGATAGTAAAACTGCATACAGAGAGCTGAGCTGCTCTGGAAACGAAGTTTATATGCCAATGCGACGCGTGAGAATCAGCTTTTTCACACTGAATGGTGAAATATCTTTCAAACTGGCGCCGGCGGTAAACCGTCAACCTGGTCTGCGAGTCTGCGCTGGCCGATTCGAGCTCCCTGGAGAGCAGGCCAGGACACAGAGAACCTTAACAGCGAAGCTGCAAAGATTAAAGCAGAGATGCATCAAACAGCGAAGCTGTACAGAAATGCACAAGACTGCAAGTAAACGAGAAACAACTAACAATATAAGGAGTGAAGCAATGCAGGCCATAGATATGGAAGCAAAGCTAGAAGCAGTGAGAGACCATACAGTTACCACTGGCTTATACAGCGATTACCGTCTCAACACCACTGAGACAAACACGAAACTAAGAGAACTAGAATAGCGAGTGCGCTTCAAAGCAATGCGAGACCATGCAGTAACCACATATAGCGATTACCGTCTCAGCACCACTGGAAGACCATGCACGTGAAACACAACGTCGAAATGTGGACTAGATAACGAATTAAACGCGCAACATTCAGAGTGAGCCAAGACACCCACCACTACTTAGAGCGAATGCGGGCTCTTATCCGAACAGAAGTGAAGATCAGGCGAAGCTCTTATTCAACACACGCGCATGCACGACAACACACACAGGCATGAATAAAGGCAACGCAATGACAAATCACAATAGTTCCAACTCGAAGTATGTGGAAATCAAATGCAATGAGTTCTGAACTTCACTCGAGGCGACGTATGACCTCAATATCAAAGAGCTCAATATCAAGCACAAGGAATTCTGAACTTCACTCGAGGCGAAATATGAAATCGGATGCCCAAAGACCTCAATATCAAGATACTCCGATGTCACAAAACTGTCAAAGTACTGAAGAAACTCGAACTGCAACTAGAGTCAAAACTGGATACGTGCTGAGAGCAACTCGTACAAGATAACAAATGCAGCAAATACAGACGCGAGCGGCCTGGAAGTACAAGCAGACAATGCAACAAGTACAAGGCAAGCGGCCTGGAAGCACAAGATAACAAGGGCAACGAGTACAATCAGAGCAAGCGGCCTATGCACCTGCCCCGATAGGAGCTGCCCCACTTGGCACCAACAGAGAACCTGGCAACCTATCGTCTGTAGGCCCACGGAGAGGAGGCTGTCGCAGCCGACGAGATACCCCAAGATATGGGACGGCCCGTACACGAGATGCACAGTGGTGTACGATACGTGTGTGCACAGAAAACCTGTCCGCACAATGCGGCTCGAGGAGGCCCCCGACGGGCCAGGTCACCGCTGAGCACCCCGAGGAGGGACAGCAGCAACCTGGTCACCGCCGGGAACCTCGTACAGCACAGACTAGAGTGCTCAGAAACGAAGCAGAGAGCTTTGGAGAAGATTTCCTTAAAATCGTCAATTTTGTATTTCTCGATTTTCATTCTAGGTCGGTTCCCGGAAGTGAACGCATAATAAAACTCCCTCGGGAGAGCTGACTACAGGTTTGAATCTGAGCACTCTTACACGCACGTGCAAGAAGCTCTACGAGATTCCCGGCGGTGACCAGGTTGACGGTTCACCGCCGGCGCCAGTTTGAAAGATATTTGACCATTTATTGTGAGAAACCAGATTTTGCGCACCTGGGCGGACAAAGAGATGACTTTTGGTCGGTTTTGCTAAGATTTAAGATATATTCGACCATTTAAGAGAAAGCAGATTTTTACGCCAAGCATTTGCATACAAACTTCGTTCTGACAGCAGCTGAGCTCTGACGATGCATTCCATTAAGAGTTGACGTCCAGGACCCGAGCCAATATGAACACCGAAAAAATCGAAATGAAGATTTTATGAAAATCTTTATTTTATGACTCTACTTCAATTCTAAGCACTCTGATCAGTGTGAGAAGCTCTACGAGGTTGCCGGCGGTGACCAGGTTGACGGTTCACCGCCGACGCCGGTGCACTGTGAGAAACCAGATTTTCCGCGCAGACAGCTTCTCAGAGCATATTTAGGAAAAAAAAAAAAAAAAAAAAAAAAAAAAATGCATTTCTCGGTGTCAACGTGACGTCGGTTCCTCCAAATCTTTGGATAGTAAAACTCTCTCGAAAGAGCCGAGCTGGTCGCAGAATAAAGTTAAGATACTAATGATCGGAGTAAACATCTGCTTTCTGAAAATAAATTGTTAAATATCTTTGAAATCTTAACAAAACCGACCCAAATTGATCACATCTTCTTTTCTGGACGGGTCGACCAACTGGGCGCCGGCGGTAAACCGTCAACCTTTCTGACCGCCGGGAGACTCGTAGAGCTTCCTTTCCATATATTATGTCATGTCAAAAGAAGTAGCAGGGGGCGAATAATTGGTCAGTCCGAGCGCTGATAGCAGACTGATCTCAGGTGTAGATACTACTGCCGCTGATATGTCCTTCCCATTGTTGTGCTGAACAGATCCAGCCAAGCTGCGCCTCATGATTTCCATCCCATTTATGTGCCAAAGAGCTCTCAAGTTAGGTAAAGAAATTCACCGTCAGTTCGAAGAAAAATCGGTCCATACGAATCGTTCTGCGACCTAGCTCGAGTCGCAGACTGAGTTAAGAGCTCTGCATGCTTCAGACGAACGCGCCTGTGATTCTGAATCGAATATGTGTTCGTACAAGCTCTGTAGCTATGCTAAAACTCGAGTTAACTACAGAACACAGAGAGCGCCTGTTTAGAGAATTTGAAGAATACAAATGGTTTCGCGGAACTGGCTCGAGTAGCAGACCTAGTTCAGACCTCTCGATGCAACAGACAAGCGCGCCTGATGATTCTGGATCGGTTTCTGTGATTACCAACTCTGAAGCGTTTCTGCAGCCCGAGTTAAGTACTGAAAACCGGCAGCACCTATCAAGATGACTCGAAGGATACGAATAGTTTCGTGGACCTAGCTCGAGTAGCAGACCGAGTTCAGACCTCTGCATGTAACTGACGAACGCGCCTGATCATTCTGAACTGGTTATGTATGCGCATCAGCTCTGCACCTCCTCTACAGCTCGAATCAAACACCGGAAATCGACAGTATCACCCAACAAAATTCGTAGAATACGAATAGTTTCGCGACCTAGCGCGAGTAGTAAACCGAGTTCAGACCCCTGGATGCTCGAGAAAGACGCGCCTGATATTATGGATCGTTTTCTGTGAACACCAGCTCTGTAGCTCTCCTACAGCCCGAGGCCAAATACAGAAAACCGACAGCACCTGTCAAGATGACTCGCATAATCGAATAGCTTCGCGGACCTAGCTCGAGTAGCAGACCGAGTTCAGACCTCTAGATTCAACTCACGAACGCGCCTGATGAGTCTCAATCGGTTTCTGTAAGTATCAGCTCAGTAGCTGCTCTGAAGCTCGAGTTAAGTAGAAAAAACCGTCAACGCGTGTCAAGATGACTCGAAACGGCCAATCCCGCCGCAACGCTTTTTGGCAGTAAACGGTACCCGATCAAGCTGAGATCAAGATAGCAAGCAGAAATAAAATCGAATATGGTCAGAAAAAAACTAGAGCTCAAACGAATTAACGAACTGTTGAATTTTGAGAACAAAATTTTTAACCGACCCAAGGTCAGCAAAAGGTCCGTCGAGATTTTTCTTGCCAACTAGCTCTCCAGCGCCCCGGAACTGGGAGCCGGCGGTAAACCGTCAACCAGGTTACCGCCGGGACCCTCGTAGAGCTCTGAATAGACCAAGTCGGCTCCGAGAGAACAACAGAAAAACGCTTCTCAATACCAGCTTCAAAAATAAAGAACTGTTGTTTTCGGTCGTACACAATGGTGGTTCCCTCTTAGTCTTTTGATCGAAATAATGCAGCTAGGGCCCTGAGGATTGCATCATCGTAAGCGCCATGATTCACTGCATCGAAGAAAAAATTTAATTTGCTAAACGAATTTCAAAATCTCTCGCCATCTTCGAAAAACCGACCCCAGGTCACCACATTGTCCGCCCAGGCCGGGTTGGCCGACTAGCTGCACCCCGCGCCGGAATTCCTCTAGCTCATCGATGCCGAAGAGCTCTACGAGGCACTGGGCGCCAGCGGTAGACCGTCAACCTTTCTTACCGCCGGGGGACTCGTAGAGCTTCCTGACCATACATTATGTCGAAAGAATTAGCAGAGAACGAATAGTTTTTCAGCCCGGACTGCTAGCAGACTGAATTCAGGCGTCTAGTGATATCCCATTGCTGTGCTCAACAGTTCTATCTCATCTGCAGCGTTTAGAAAGTACTACCATTAGGGAGAACTTCACGCCTCATGATTTCCTTCTGATTTTTCGGCCGCTCGAGTTCAGCTAAGCAATTCACCATCATTTGGAGGGAAATATCGGTCGAATACAAATAATTGTGTGAACCTAGCTCGGGTAGCAGACCGAGTTCAGACCTCTCGATGCAACAGACGAACGCTCCTGTTTCTCGATCGGTTTCTGTACGCACCAGCTCTGTAGCTCTCCTACAGCCCACGTTCAATACAGAAATTGGACAACATCTGTCAAGACGACTCGAAGAATACGAATAGTTTTTGCGGACCTAGCCCGAGTAGCAAACCCAGTTCGGACCTCTAGATGCAACAGACGAACGCGCATGATAATTTCGAATCAGGTTCTGCGCGTATCAGCTCTGTAGCTGTCCTACAGCCCGAGTTACGTGCGAAAACAGGCAGCACCTCTCAAGATGACTCGAACGATACGAATAGTTTCGCTGACCTAGTAGTAGGGCAAGTTCAGACCTCTGAATACAGGAGACAACGCGCCTGATAATTCTGCATCGTTTTCTGTGCGTATCAGCTCTGTAGCTGCCCTATAGCTCGAGTAAGTACAGAAAACCAACAGTCCCTGTCGAGATGACTCGAGGGATACAAACAAATCTGCTGACCCAGCTCGAGTAGCAGACCGAGATCAGACCTCTGCATGCGACAGGCGAACGCGCATGATGTCTCCGAATCGGTTTCTGTGCTTACCAGCCCTGTATCTTCCCTAGAGCCCGAGTTAAGTACAGAAAACCGAGAGCACCTCTCAAGATAACTCGAAAATTACGAACAGTTTCGCGGACCTAGCTCAAGCAGCAGACCGAGTTCAAACCTCTGGATTCAACAGACAAACGCGCCTGATGATTCTGAATCCGTATCTGTAAGTATCAGCTCTGCAGCTCTTCTATAGCTCAAGTTATTTTCAGAAACCGACATCGCGTGTCAAGGTGACCCGAAACGGCCGATCCCGCCGCAGTGCTTTTTGGCAATAATACATACCCGATCGACCTGAGCGATTTCAGACCTCTCGATGCAACAGCCGAACGCCCCTCATGCTTCTGGATCGTTTTCTGTGCGCACGAGCTCCGTAGCTCTCCTACAGCCCGAGTTACGTGCGAAAATCGACAGCACCTCTCAAGATCACTCGAACAATACAAATAGTTTCGCGAATCTAGCTCGAGTATCAGACCGAGTTCAGACCTCTGAATGCGACAGGCGGACGCGCCTGATATCTCCGAACCGATTCCTGTGATTACCAGCCCTGCAGCCCCCTTACAGCCTGAGTTAAGTGCAGAAAACCGACAGCACCTCTGAAGATGACTCGAACAATACGAATAATTTCGCGGACATAGCTCGGGCAGCAGACCGAGTTCAGAGCTCTGAATGCGACAGGCGGACGCGACTGATGTCTCCGAATCGATTCCTGTGATTACCAGCCCTGCAGCCCCCTTACAGCTCGAGTTAAGTGCAGAAAACGGACAGCACCTCTCAAGATGACTCGAAGAATACGAATAGTTTTGCGGACCTAGCTCGGGCAGCACACCGATTTCTGAGCTCTGGATTTGGCAGGCGGACGCGCCTGATGTCTCCGAATCGATTCCTGTGAGCACGCGCCCTGTAGCCCCCCTACAGCCCGAGTTAATTGCAGAAAACTGACAGCACCTCTCAAGATGACTCGAACGATACGAAGAGCTTCGCAAACCTAGCTCGGGCAGCAGACCGAGTTCAGCCCTCTTGATGGAACAGACGAACGCGCCTGATGATTCGCAACCGATTTCTGCGAGAATGAGCTCTGTAGCTGCCCTACAGCTCGAGTTAAGTACAAAATACCGATAACGCGTATTAAGATGACTCGAAACAGCCGATCCCGCCGCAACGCTTTTCCGCAGAAATATTCACCCGATCGAGCTAAGATTAAAGAGGCGAGCGGGAATAAGATCGAATATGGTCAGAAAAAATACTAGAGCTCAAACGAATTCTTGAATTTCGAGAACAAAATTTTCAACCGACCAAAAGTCAGCAAAAGGTCCGTCGAGATTTTTCTAGCCAACTAGCTCTCCAGCGCCCCGGAATTACTGGGCGCCGGCGGTAAACCGTCAACCTTCCTTACCGCCGGGGGACTGGCAGAGCTTCCTGACAATATATAATGTCGAAAAAAATTGCAGAGAACGAATAGTGTTTCAGCCCACGGAACGCCCCCGATGCTTCTCTTCTGTACGAGCTCTGTAGCTCTCCTACAGCCCGAGTTACGTGCGTGAATCAACAGCACCTCTCAAGACGACTCGAACAGCACAAATAGTTTGGCAAACCTAGCTCGAGTATCAGACCGAGTTCAGAGCTCTGGATTCGACAGGCGGACGCGCCTGATGTCTCCGAATCGATTCCTGTGATTACCAGCCCTGCAGCCCCCCTACAGCCCGAGTTAAGTGCAGAAAACCAACAGCTCTCAGGATCACTGAAACAATACGAATAGTTTCGCGGACCTAGCTCGAGCAGCAGACCCAGTTTCGGTTCTGAATTCGCCAGACGGACGCGCCTGATGTCTCCAAATCGATTCCTGTGACTACCAGGTAAGGCTTCCACGCGTGCCTGCACGCGTGCAGGCACGTGTGTACGCGTGCGCGAAGGTTTCCCGGACCCACTGCGACGTTTTGCAAGTCGCTGCGGGTAGTTTAGACGGGCGAAGATGGGCTGCTGGCACCGTCCGGCTTCTAACTGGCACCGGCGGTGAACCGTCAACCTGGTCGCCACCGGAAACCTCGTAGAGCTCCTTTCACGCGTGAGAGTGCTCGGGGTCGAAGGAGAGAGCTTCTAAAAGCATTTCTCGAAAAAGGCAAAATTCATTTTTCATGTCAACAGAAAGATGGTTGCTCCAAGTGTTTTGATAATAAAAGTGCGCCTACAGAGCTCATATTAAGATGAAGAGGACCTCATAATCGTTAACAAGTGCGAAAATCTGCTTTCTCCAAATAAATGGTCAAATATTTCAAATATTCGCAAAACCAACCAAAAGTTGCCACTTTGTCCTTTCTGGTCGGCTCGACCAACCAGCTCCACCCCGCGCCGGAATTCCTCTAGTTCATCGATGCCGAAGATACGAGGGACTAGCTGCACCCCGCGCCGGAATTCCTCTAGCTCATTGTTGCCGAAGAGCTCTACGAGGTATTACTTGGTAGCGTCCAAACTGGGAACCGGCGGTAAACCGTCAACCTGGTTTTTCGTTTCGCGGACACACGGGCCCTAGGGCCCCGTCCAGTCCGAGGCGGGCGGGCACGCCAAACGCGGGCCACCGAGCGGCTAAGGCGAAAGCCTCACCACGCCAAGCACGTGGGGGGCGGCTTAGGCGGTAGCCTCTGGCAGCTCTTATAAGGAGTGTGTACATCAACACAAAGTGTGCACGCATGAAGGCGACACACAAAGAGAATCATCAATCACACAACTTATCGCTAAAATAGGCCTGCAAAACCCGTGGGAGTGCTGCAATAACGCACTCTGCAGCGGAGAGTTCCGTATCCGTCACCGTGGACCCGTCTTGGAGAGCGAAGGAACAAACGTATACGTCCTTGAAGATAATCTGTGGGGATTCAGAGAAGGAAGAGGTGGGCGAGAGATGGGAGAAACGAGAACGCAGTCCAATCTGAATCCAAGCTCCACATCCTGCTCCCAGGCTGCACACACCACCATCAAAGCCCGCTTTGATGAGGCAAGGTTCATAGCATGACTGTTCGTATGGCTGCAACTGGTACTGTTCGTTCGTGTATTGGTGGCCCTCGCGGGCCTGGTGGGTGAGGAGGTCGGCTTTCTCATTCCATTCCCGAAACTCATGCTTCAGAAGATCGCGTCCTGCTTCAGCAGGTCTCACACCATACATACAACACATTCCTTCCAAAGCATTAATCATATTATCAACCCGTGTCTGGTAAACGTGATTATCGGCCTTCCAGAGGCCGCAAAGCCAGCAAATGATAAGAAGAGAATCTCCTGTGATCTCCAACGGCACGCCTCCTGAAGTCACGTCCCAACATGTGCTCTTCATGTTGTGGATTGCCAATCTCTTACTGAATCGCAGGCGTGCAGCGGGAGAATCCTCCTCTGTAACAACATACTCCTCATTTCGTTCAGCCAGAAAGACGGGGGCGTTACCATCATGGATACCTTTGCATTTCTTCTGGAAAAGCTTAAGCATAGAGGGTGTACAATGATGGGTTGCAAACTGCATGAAGGCATGATGGCCGCCTTGGAATACTTCCCACCACCGTGGGCCAAAGAACTCATGAAAGGGTGTCTGCCATCAGCGTTGTCCGACCGCTTGCCCTCCTGACCTCCAGCGTTTCATAACTCCACATTCCCTCCACTTTCCGAAAGCCCGAAGGGCTTCTCCCTCAAGTGTGCGTAGCGTATCATAACTTATTCCAAAGGCAATCAAACACATGCGTGCATCACTCCATGCTCTATGCTCGTCCGTCATGTCCTCTCCCTGATACAACCTCTGCGCATATGCCGAGACATCCTTTGCCAGCAGCCACTGAGCTCGGAGAAATCTCTGAACCAGACTGTGGTACCCAGCCTCTGCGAACCTCGATCTGGCCTCGCTGTATCTTCTCTCGTTCCAGGTAGCGTGGGATTCGTCTGGTTCTCGGCGGCATCGAAGCATGAAACATAAACACTTTCCCTCAAACGCGTGCAATGCATGGAGGCTATCCTTGTCGGCCGTGCAGCCGCCCGCACCGAAAAGGGCAATACTCTGAACCTTTTGCTGGTATCGTAGGAACTTGTCCTTCAAAGGCGTGCTTGTGTTCCGAAAATATCCTGCCTGGGAATAAAATGTCCGACGAGCCGCCTCAATCCTAGAGTCCACATCAAGGTGCGAGGAGTACTTATAATCAGAGAACAGCTGGACGCCTAGAACCGTCATCTCAGTAACACGCCTGAACCGCATAACGTTATTCATGAAGGGTACGAGTAAGTCGGCTGAAGATAGGATCAGCCCCTCCGCATCTCTCGCGGCGTCGGCTCCGAAGACCATGTAAAGCAAGCTTGAGGTTTTCCAGCGCATGCCGAAATCGTGGAGTCTAACAGTAAGGTCGTGAATCATGCGTGCCAATTCTTCCCTGCTTCGTGCCAAGATGCAGCAATTGTCTGCCCATACGAAGTGATTGACGACCGACGTGTAGGACGATTTGCCAGACTCCATGGAATCCCCAGTTTTAAAACACACTTGATAACCTATGTTCTGTCTGTCCCATTGTCGGAAGGTTTCCTGCCACATCGCAGCAATAATAAGATTGAACCCTAGGGGTCCCTCGGCACCGCCCGTTCTAATACATCTGTCCCATCTCACACCCTCCACCTCGATACTTTCATGGCAAACCGTCCCCACACTATCGCAGAGTGGATCAAGAAACGCATATTGAAGATGATAAGGTACATGTGCGTGCTGTAAACCCCGTCTAACATTGGCTACCGTGCAATGGTCGAAGGCTTGTAGGATATCTGCATTGGCCAGATGTGCTGTTTCCCCCTTTCCCCATGTAGATGCATGCTGTCCGATGTGTTTCAAACTCGCCGTGATCTCGTTCGTGGTGCGATTAGATTGAAAGCCGTAAAGGCCGAGAGGGCGAAAGAGACCGTTTCGCTCGACATGTTGTTCCACCAAGATAACAATACATGTGCTGTACCATCGTGGTTACCGCCAGGAACCTCGTAGAGCTCTTTTCTTGCACAGCACTTGTCGAAACACATGAAGAAAGCTTCTGGAGCGAGAAACGAAAAACTCGAAAAAACATGTTTTTCTGTTTTTTGTTTCAACGTCGGTTGCTCCAAGTGCTTTGATCGAAATACTGCACCTACGGACCTTAGAATTTGAGTGGCAGACGCGGCATAACCCACTACAGGTTCGAGAAATCTGTTTTCTCAAAATGAAATGATCAACTTGGCGCCGGCGGTGAACCGTCAACCTGGTCACGCCGGGAACCTCGAGCTTCTGCACGCGTGAGAGAGCTCAGAATCGAAAGAGAGAGCTTCTGGAGGCATTTCTCGAAAAAAACATTATTTTCTTTCATGTCGACATAAAGATGGTTCCCACAAGTGTTTTCATAGTGAAATTGCGCCTACAGAGCTCATATCAAAACGGAGAGGCCTTCATATCCGTTTACAGGTGCGAAAAATCTGTTCTCAAAATAAATGGTTAATTATCTTTCAAATTTTTGCAAAACCACTCAAAAGTTGTCTCTCTGTCCTTTCTGGTCGGGTCGACCAACTAGCTCCACCCCGCGCCCGAGTTCCTCTGGCTTATCGATGCCGAAGAGCTCTACGAGGTAATATCTTTCAACTGGGAACCGGCGGTAAACCGTCGACCTCATCACCGCCGGGAACCTCGTAGAGCTTCTTTCTTGCACGGCGATCGTCGGAACACATGAAGAAAGCTTCTCGAACGGAAAACGAAAAATTCGAAAAATCACGTTTTTCTGTTTTTATCCAACGTCCGTTCCGCCAAGTGTTTTGATAGTAATACTGAACCTACGGACCTGAAAATTTTACTGGCAGACGCGGCATAACTCACTACAGGTGCTGAAAATCTGCTTTCTCAGGATGAATAATCAAATATCTCTCAAATATTAACAAAACCGGCCCAAAGTCACCAGATCTTCTTTTCTGGCCGCGTCGATCAACTAGCTCCATCCCGCGCCCGAATTCCTCTAGCTCATCGACTGGCACTGGCGGTGAACCGTCAACCTGGTCTTTTCTTTGCGTCTTTGCTGGGACCGTCTTGGCCACTGAGGCCAGGTCCAACAAAGTATCAGGCGAAACAGAGCCTCTTATTCATCACGCAAGCAGTCAGCTCTTATACCACACAGCGAAGCTGAAGGAATAAAGAGAATCACATGCCGCAATGACACAATCAAACGCAAAGCACACAAAGATAAACGAGTGAGTCAGTGAACAGCGAAGCTGCAGGAATAAACACGACACAGAAAAGAAGAAACAATGTGTGGCATATCACTGCGAATGATCAAAGAAGGTCTGCACAACCTGTGGGAGCACCTCGCATATGCGCTCCGCCGCCGATAGTTCCGCATCTGCAACAGTGGCGCTTGGTGGTAGACACCAAGCCGCGAGATACACATCCTTGAAAATGATGTCGGTCCGCGAGAAGATATATTTGTTTCGCAGACCAATCTGTATCCGTACACCACAGGCACTTCCGCGGCTACAAACTCCCCCATCAAAGCCGGCTTTGATAAGGCAAGGAATATAACACTGAGATTCAAAGTCGTTGAGGTAAACGAAATCGGCGTACACGTGGCCCTGACGGGCCTGATGGGTCAGTAAGTCAGCTCTCTGGCTCCATTCCCGAAAAGAATGAGAGAAGAAGTCACGGCCAGCCTCTGGAGGCCTCACCGAGTACGTTTCCTGCAAATCGTCCAACTTATTAATCAGAGTATCCACCCTTTTCTGATAAACCTGAGCTAACACTTTCCATTTCCCGCAGAGCCAGTTAATTACAAGTAGTGAGTCCCCCTGGATGTCCAGTGGTATCCCGTCCGTATCGAGGTCCCACTGTGTACAACGCATGTTATGCAACGCAATACGTTTGCTGAGACGATCCCTATATGCTGGTGTATCCTCCCGATCCTGACCAATATGAACCCCTCCATCCTCATCCAAGTTCAAGAACACAGGCACCCCTGAGGACGCCAAACCTTTGCACTTCTTTTGGAAGTACTTCAACATAGTACTTGAACAAACATTAGCAGCGAAATCCATGAAATGTTCAAAACTTCCAGCAAAGAAATCCCACCAGGATAAACCGTAAAACGATTCCAATGATTAGTACCACGGACGAAGTCCGACACTCTCCTGCCCCCCCCCCGATGTATTTTCATTGAGCTGGCCTCCTTCCAATTCCCCCAACATCTGAGAGCCTCGCTTGAATCTGTCCTCATTCTATCCCACAGTCGGCCAAACGCCAGACATGAGAAACGAGAATCTCTCCAAGCTCTCATCGAGTTCGCCTCCAACGCCTCCCGATCTGTGATCAACCTCTGGGCAAAATCATGGATGTCAATTGCCCACATCCAATGCACTCTGAGAAACCTCTGTACAATACCCGCAAAGTGAGCGTCATGAAATTTTTGTCTCGCATGTTCATACCTCCTCGTATTCCATTCCTGATAACTTTCCCCTTCCCTCCGTATACAACGAGACATTACAGACAGGCACTTACCTTCAAAGATATGAAGGGCACTCAATGAACTAGAATCGACCGTGCATCCTTCCGCCGCGTAGAGCACAATACTCTGAACTCTCTGAGCATACCTCTCATATTTATCTTTCAGCGGGATGGCCGTGGAGCGGAAGAAGGTCGCCTGCCCCCAGAAGGCCCTGCGAGCAGAGTCAATACTAGCGTCCAAATCTGGATGTTCATTCACATGTAGTTCAGAACAAATATGAGCCCCAAGCACATCCATCTCCGTCGTCCTTCTAAATCGATACACTCCAGACTCCTCCGACCCCATCGAGAGAACAAGATCAGCAGTGCATAGTATTTCCCCTTCCACATCTCGCGGAGGCTCGACCCCGAACACCATGTACAATAGGCTGGATTCTTTCCATTTCATGCCATAGTCATGTAACTGTGTAGTTAGACCGTATAACATGTGTGTGAGTTCCTCTCGACTCCGAGCCAATACATAACAGTTGTCCGCCCAAAGGAAGTGATTAATAATCGAAACACAGCTAGTCGAGCCAGTCACAAACTCAATACGATAACCTAGTCCTAGTACGTCCCATTCTCGAATCGTGGAGCCCCACATAGCAGCAACCATAAGATTGAAAGCCAACGGGCCCTCAGGCCCTCCCGTCCGAATACATTTGCCCCACCTTACCTCCACCACCTCAATCCCATCATAATAGACAGTGCCTACACATTCGCACAAGGGGTTAAGTAGAGCATACTGTAGGTATAGGGGTACACTCGCATGATCCAACCCGCGCCTGACATTGGCCACCGTGCAGTGATCGAACGCCTGGAGGACATCAGCGTTCGCCAAGTGTGCCGTTTCCCCTTTTCCCCATTGTGCAGCATGTTGACCTATGTGTTTGATGCTAGCCGTGAGTTCGTGTGTACGACGATGTTCCTGGAAACCATACAACCCAATATGACGAAACACTCCGTTTCTTTCAATATGACCCTCAACCAGGAGAACAATACAGGAACTGAACCATCTCGAAACAGCATTCTGCATACACAGCAAACGTCCGTCTTTTAACTTAGTAATCCCTGGAGTTTTTGGCATAAAAGAGACGAGAATCTCACGCCACGACTGAGGATACGGAATCGTGAGCTTGATGATTTTATCGAACAACTTCTGGATCGCTCTGAGAGCACACCACGGCAAGCTCCTTAGAATCTCGCACGGTATCCCGTCTGGCCCAGTAGCCCTCTGGGTCTTCAGCCGAGCGCGTGCTCTGAGAAGCAGCGCCATACTAATTCCCACAACTGATGTGGATCGTACCTCATGTACAGCCCTCATCCTGATCTCCTCCATCATACTGTTGGTGGAATTGCGTATCTCTTCGGACGACACCTTGAAACGAACGAACTTGTCGAGCTCCTCCTTCCACTCCTCACGGTCCTCCGTCTCCCTCCCATCCACCACTAAATGTTTGATAGTATATCTGACCTTACGTTTTGTTGGGGGGCATCTGCACATAATCATATCACGTCGATAACCTCTGCGTAGACGATTAGCCTCATTCTTTAACCTCCTCAACCTCTCCACATCATCCTTCGGACACATCTTAACCTCCTCCTCAGCTCTTGTGAGCTGCACCGGCCTGGACGGCTCTCTCGGTCTTCTCGCACCCGTGGTGGAGTAGTCCACCGTCGGTGATAAGTACGCCTCCAGCATAGTACTCTGCAGACACTGTGGACAGGTCACAGACGGACACCTTGAACGAGCGAAGGCAGCACCGCCTAGATTCGAATCCACATGCTGTCGAGCCTGATGCTCATCAGCCCAAGTCGAACACTTGTATCCGACCAGAGACGGCCTAGACTTCTGACCAGGCTGGGGGTCAGGGCGACGAACAATCACATTCCCAGGGTCAGTGAAACTCGCCGTGATGATTGCGTGATCGGATAATCTACTGAACTGCTTCTTCCCACCCCTCTTGAAACACCACTTCACCTCCAGATCCGAGAACTCCCAACGGTGAGGGACCATTAGATAATCCAGGACCCTCTTCGAAGTCAGAAACTTGTTCTCCCCCCACGACTCCCAGGTATGCCTCCTAGTACCGAAAGTGTTGGCGGCCTTCAGTCCATGTGATTCCATGAACTCTAAGAGCAGCTCCTTCAGCCTCCTCCTCCGACTCCTCCTCTCAATCTGCTGTGTACCGTCTCCGCCTCTCTCCCACCTTCTGTCCGTACGAGTACCCTCCTCTCCAGTAGCCTCCTACTCCTCCACATTATACGTAAACCTGCATCCAGGCGGAATCTCCACATTTGCATCGAGCAGAACACAAAAGCTGGCCTGAGGAAACTTCGTGCGGAGAACATTACGAGCACGACCGATCTGCTCATAGACCTCCGCAGCCATCTCTACACAATCCTCCACATGAGGGTCTGGCAAACACGCTGACACAATAATGAGTGGTGACTTCTCTGACCCAAAGACACCGATAACGAACCTCGTGAAACAAGTGAAGAACATACGGACGGCAGCCGCCCAAGATCTGTCGAAGATGAGAGCCGCCTTGCTACACGAACTAGTTTTGATGCGCCACCCCAAGCGTTCAAATTCCCCATGCACAAGGTATTGAGTTTCCTGACATGCAAAGAGCCCACCACATGCCCTCATATGATGGAGAATCTCAGCACATTTAAAATGAGCCCCCCCTGCTTTGTTCAGGTTCCAGCTCGCCAAACGTATGCCTCGGACGAGGCGCCGCGCGCGTCACTGCCTACGATTCACTTCCTGAAGTATATCATTCATGGGGACCGTCAGCGCAGGATAAATAGAAACAATACGAGCCCATGCATCCGCATGAAGAACCCAGGCCCCTGTGGTATTCGTATACGTCGCAAAACAGACGGGTCGGAAATTCGGAACAGCTTGAGTCCAAATCTGACTCCTCGGTGGCCCCACCTCCCCACGGATCTCGATTTGAACATGAGCCGAGGTCATATTTCGCCAAGTCCCACAGAAACGAGCAACCGCTTTCACATGGTCACGCTTCCAGGGTGCACACTCCACTAACGTACGAATCTTTCTGGGATCGATTGGCGTGTCCACATCATGAGTGAGAACATCGGCATTTGGATACGTATAACCTGGGGGCGGGGCAATACGATCGGCTGGTTCCCTACAGACCATATCCATCCATTTCTTTATTCTCCATAGAGTGTCCCGTGGTGTCCCTTCTTTGAAACCGACCTTCACACTTCCGTACATATATCTTCCTCCGTTTAATCGTTCAGTTTTATCTTTGTCGTAAGCATTCCTTTCCTCTCCCTGAAGTGTTCCAATCATGTTCGATATTAGCTGTGACGCATCCGCCCAGGGTATCATTTGATTTCCCCGACTTACTTGATTCGACCAATCCGTAACCCACCCTTTTAGTTCGAGATAAGTTGGTGTGAACTGGCCCGATCGCCCTTGTTGCACGTGAGGGATCGAGCCTACACCTCCACCAGAAGAGCCACCAGGGCCCACACTCGTCGAAACCGAAGCTGCAGGAGATCCAGCCAAAGTTTGCTTAACCTGTTTCTCCAAAATATCTGTCCGTGCATCTGATTTGTCCATTCGCTCCGTGTGCAACTTGAGTGTGTCGTCAACTCTTTTGATGTCAGTCTTCGTCGATTGAACAACATGGATGAGATCCTCGTGGGCATCCTCCGTTTTCCAAACATGCTTCATCATCATCTGTTTGAATGGATCCTTCTCCTTCTCTAACATCACTTTCCTCTCCTCCTCAATCTCTGGGCCACGTGCACGTTTGGATCGAATCTCACCATCCCCCGTCATCGCGGCATCCGCCGCTGCAGCAACATGAGTCATATTCTCAAGAATATTACCGTTCAATCCGTACTTATCTAACCAGCTCCTATCGTCCTCACGTTGACGTTTGTTTGATGCTGCCTCCAGTGCCTGCAGATCTTTTTGATCCCACGGCTGGCATTCCTCAAGGTAATCGAAGTTGACTCTCTCGTCCTGGTAATCTTCTGTGGGTATGTCCAAATTCCTTTGACGTCGAAACCACTCCTCAGTGCTTTCACCCCAATGCTCGAGTCCTATCTCCCTCCTCAATGCCAGCTGAGCCTCAGGACTGTCGTACGACGTTATGTCAACAACGATCCACACACAAGGAACTTCCACTCGTTCAATAAGAGATAATGAATGCAGACAGACAATAGACAGCAGTGGAGCACACCAGAAAGTATCTCAATACCACGAAGAAGAATTCAGCGTACAATACAAGAGATGCAGAGTAAGCAGACAAAAACCTCGAGGGAACCCAGGCAGGCCAGGCTCACACCCCGAGGCAGGGCTCGCTAGAACGTCTGGAGGTTACCCAGGCAGAGACGTTCTTGAGCCGAGACGTTCTTGAGCAGGGAACCTCGTAGAGCTCCTTCCGGGTGCGAGTGCTCAGAGTCGAAGCAGAGAGCTTCTGGAGGCATTTTTCAAAAAAAAAAAAAAAAAAAAAAAAAAAAAAAAAAAAAAAAAAAAAAAAAAAAAAAAAAAAAAAAAAAAAAAAAAAAACGTTTTTTTTCATGTCGACATGAAGTTAGTTTCGCCAAGTGTTTTCATACTAAAGATGCGCCTACAGAGCTCATATTAAGACACAGCGGCCCTCTCAGACTTCTACAGGTGCGAAAAATCTGGTTTCTGAAAATGAATTCTCACATATCTTTCAAATCTTAGCAAAACCGACCCAAAGTTGTCACATCTTCATTTCTGGCCGGATCAACCAACTAGCTCCACCCGCGCCGGTATTCCTCTAGCTCATCGATAACGAAGAGCTCTACGAGGTACAACGAAGAGCTCTACGAGGTATCTGAGCAAAACCGAATAAGGTCAGCACCTTGTCCTTTCTGGTCGGGTCCACCAACTAGCTCCACCCCGCGCCGGAATTCCTCTAGCTCATCGATAACGAAAAGCTCTACGAGAAACTCGGTAGCGTCCAAAACCCGGAGAGCAAAGGGCAACTTCGTAGCGTCCAACTGGCGCCGGCGGTAAACCGTCAACCTGGTCAACGCCGGAAACCTCGTAGAGCTCCTTTCACGCGTCAGAGTGCTCAGAGTCGAAAGAGAGAGCTTCTGGAAGCATTTCTCGAGAAATTCAAAGGCGATTTTTTTCATGTCAAAATAAAGTTGGTTCCTCCAAGTGTTTCAATAATAAATACGCGCCTACAGAGCTCATATTGAGACGCAGAGGCCCTCATAGCCGTTTACAGGTGCAAAAAATCTGCTTGATACAAATGAATGGTCAGATATCTTGAGAATCTGAGCAAAACCGACCCAAAGTCATCACATTGTACTTTCTGGTCGGGTCGACCAACTAGCTCCACCCCGCGTCGGAACTGGCGCCGGCGGTGAACCGTCAACCTGGTCACCGCCGGGACCCTCGTAGAGCTCCTCCCACGCGTGAGAATGCTCAGAGTCGAAAGAGAGAGCTTCTGGAAGCATTTCTCGAAAAAAACAACATTGATTTTTCTCATGTCGAAATAAATTTGGTTCCTCCAAGTGTTTTGGTAGTAAAGGTGCGCCTAGAGAGCTCATATTAAGACGCAGAGGCTCTCATATCCTTCTACAGGTGCGAAAAATCTGGTTTCTGAAAATAAATGGTCAAATATCTTTCAAATATTCGCAAAACCACCCAAAAGTTGTCACTTTGTCCTTTCTGGTCGGGACCGTCAACCTTTCTTACCGCCGGGAGACTCGTAGAGCTCCCTGACCATATGTAATGTCGAAAAAAATGCAGGGAACGAATAGTTTTTCAGCCTAAGCGATTTCAGACCTCTCGATGCAACAGCCGAACGCCCCTCATGCTTCTGGATCGTTTTCTGTGCGCACGAGCTCCGTAGCTCTCCTACAGCCCGAGTTACGTGCGAAAATCGACAGCACCTCTCAAGATCACTCGAACAATACAAATAGTTTCGCGAATCCAGCTCGAGTATCAGACCGAGTTCAGACCTCTGAATGCAACAGGCGGACGCGCCTGATGTCTCCGAATCGATTCCTGTGATTGACAGCCCTGCAGCCCCCTTACAGCCCGAGTTAAGTGCAGAAAACCGACTGCACCTCTGAAGATGACTCGAACAATACGAATAGTTACGCGGACCTAGCTCGGGCAGCAGACCGAGTTCAGAGCTCTGAATGCGACAGGCGGACGCGACTGATGTCTCCGAATCGATTCCAGTGATTACCAGCCCTGCAGCCACCTCATAGCTCGAGTTAAGTGCAGAAAACGGACAGAACCTCTCAAGATGACTCAAAGAATACGAATACTTTTGCGGACCCCGCTCGGGCAGCACACCGAGTTCTGAGCTCTGGATTCGGCAGACGGACGCCTCTGATGTCTCCGGATCGATTCCTGTGAGCACGAGCCCTGTAGCCCACCTACAGCCCGAGCTAAGTGCAGAAAACTGACAGCATCTCTCAAGATGACTCGAACAATACGAATAGTTTCGCAAACCTAGCTCGGGCAGCAGACCGAGTTCAGACCTCTAGATGGAACAGACGAACGCGCCTGATGATTCGCAATCGATTTCTGTGAGACTGAACTCTGTAGCTGCCCTACAGCTCGAGTTAAGTACAAAATACCGACAACGCGTATCAAGATGACTCGAAACAGCCGATCCCGCCGCGACGCTTTTCTGCAGAAATATTTACCCGATCGAGCTGAGATTAAGAAGGCGAGCGGGAATAAGATCGAATATGGTCAGAAAAAATACTAGAGCTCAAACGAATTGTTGAATTCCGAGACCAAAATATTCAACCGACCAAAAGTCACCAAAAGGTCCATCGAGATTTTTCTTGCCAACTGGAACCGGCGGTAAACCGTCAACCTGGCTACCGCCGGGAACCTCGTAGAGCTCTTTTCTTGCACAGCGATCGTCGGAACACATGGAGAAAGCTTCTGGGGCGAGAAACGAAAAACTCGAAAAATCAAGTTTTTTTTGTTTTTATACAACCTTGGTTCCCCCAAATGTTTTGATAATAATACTGCACCTATGGGCCTGAAAATCTTACTGGCGGGCGCGCCATAACCCACTACGGGTGCGAAAAATCTGGTTTCTCAAAATGAATTGTCAAATCTTCTTCAATTTTTCGCAGAACCACCCAAAAGTTACCACTTTGTCCTTTCAGGCCGTCAATTTCATGTTGGTTGCTCCTAATTTTCCGATAGTAAAACTGGCTCGAGAGAGCTGAGCTGCGCAGGGAACAAAGTTTAGATGCCAATGCTCGGCGTAAAATTATGCTTTCTCAAGTAAATTGTCAAATATCTTTGAAATTTTAGCAAAACCAACCCAAAGTTGCCACATTGTCTCTTTTCATCGGGTCGGCCAACTAGCTCCACCCCGCGCCGGAATTCCTCCAGCTCATCCTTGCCGAAGAGCTCTACGAGGTACTAGCTCCACCCCGCGCCGGAACTGGGCGCCGGCGGTAAACCGTCAACTTTTGTAACCGCCGGGGGACTCGTAGAGCTTCCTGACAATATATAATGTCGGAAAAATGATAGAGAACGAATAGTTTTCAGCCCAAGCAATATCACACCTCTCGATGCAACAGCCGAACGCCCCCCGATGCTTCTGGATCCTCTTCTGCACGAGCTCTGTGGCTCTCCTCAGCCCGAGTTGCGTGCGTAAATGGATAGCACCTCTCAAGATGACTCGAACAAAACAAATAGTTTGGGAAACCCAGCTCGAGTATCAGACCGAGTTCAGACCTCTCAATGCAGCAGACAGACGCGTCTGATGTCTCCGAATCGATTCCTGTGGTTACCAGCCCTGCAGCCCCCCTGCAGCCCGAGTTAAGTGAAAACTGTAAGCACCTCTCAGGATGACTCGAACAATACGAATAGTTTTGCGGACCTAGTTCGGGCAGCAGACCGAGTTCCGAGCTCTGAATTCGACAGGCAGACGCGCCTGATGTTGAAATCGATTCCTGTGAGCCTGCTCTGTAGCCTCTCTAAAGCTCGAGTTAAGTGCAGAAAGCCGACGGCACCTCTCAACATCACTCGAACAATACGAATGGTTTTGCGATTCTAGATCAGGCAGCAGACCGAGTTCAGAGCTCTGGATTCGACAGACAAACGCGACTGATGATTCTGAATCGGCTCCTATAAGCATCAGCACTGTAGCTTTCCTATAGCTCGAGTTTAGTACCGAAAACCGAAAGTGCTTGTCAAGATAACTCCAATAATACGATCGGCTAGCAGGCCGAGTTCAGACCTCTAGATGCAACAAACGAACGCGCCTGATCATTCTGACTCGATTCAGCTGTCTAGCCGTCCTGTATCTCAACTTAAGTCCAATAAACTGATAGCGCGTATCAAGATGGCGAGCGGGAATAAGATCGAAAATCAAAGGAAAAATACTAGAGTTCTAACCAATATTCAAATTTTGAGAAGAAAATTTCCAACCGACCAAAAGTACTCAAAAGGTCCGTCGAGATGTCTCTTGCCAACTAGCTCTTCAGCGCCCAGGAACTACTGGAACCGGCGGTAAACCGTGAACCAAATTACCGCCGGAGCCCTCGTAGAGCTCTTTCCTTGCACGGCACTGCTGGGTACACATGCAAGTAGAGTCTGGAAGAAGACCCCAAAAAACCCAAAAAAAAACACGTTTTATGTTTTTATCCAAAAACGGTTCCGCCAAGTGTATTGATAGTAATACTGCACCTACAGACCTGAGAAGTGCACTGGCAAACGCAGACTAACCCACTACAGGTGCGAGACGTACCCGATCTCAAAACGAATGTTCAAATCTCTCACGAAGTTTGTCCAACCGACCGAAAGTTCGCACATTGTCCGTCAGGGCCAGGTCGGCCAACTAGCTGCACCCCGCGCCCGAATTCCTCTAGCTCATCGATGCCGAAGAGCTCTACGAGGGACTCTTGAGCTTCCAGCAACAACTTGCTCAGGAAAGCTCTACGAGTTATTCCTCTCAGCTCATCGATCACAAAGAGCTCCACGTAGTACTAGCTCTCCAGCGCCCGGGGATGCCTCGTAGAGCTCTTCAGCAAAGAGCGAAGAGGAATTCCGGCGCAGGACAGAGCTAGTTGGCCGGCCCGACCAACAGAGAGGATGTGGTATCTCGACACGCGTCTTCTGTATTGAACTCGAGATTCAGGACAGCTACAGAGGTGATACTCACAGGAACTGATTCAGAATCCTCAGACGTGTTCGTCTGTTGCAACCAGAGTCCGAACCTCGGTCTGCTACTCGAGCTAGATCCGCCAAACTCTTTGTGACATTCGTGTCGTCTTGACAGTAATGTTAGTTTTCTCAAATAAACTCAAGATTGAAAGAAGCTACAGAACTGATACGCACACTGGGCGCCGGCGGTAAACCGTCAACCTTTGTTACCGCCGGGGGACTCGTAGAGCTTCCTGACAACATACAATGTCGAAAAAAAATACACAGAAAAAATAATTCTTCAATTTTAAACCTCTCGGATGGCCGAACGCCCCCAATGCTTCTGGATTCTCTTCTGTACGAGCTCTGTAGCTCTCCTACAGCCCGAGTTACATGCGTAAACCGACAGCACCTCTCAAGATGACTCGAACAATACGAAAAGTTTGGCAAACCTAGCTCGAGTATCAGACCGAGTTCAGACCTCTGCATGCAACAGACGGACGCGTCTGATGTCTCTGAA
The DNA here is from genome assembly GCA_963575745.1 of Prorocentrum cordatum. Classification (NCBI taxonomy): domain Eukaryota; class Dinophyceae; order Prorocentrales; family Prorocentraceae; genus Prorocentrum; species Prorocentrum cordatum. The sequence continues at coordinate 41,815 of CAUYUJ010000530.1, forward strand.
TTGGTTCCTGTGATTAACAGCCCTGCAGCCCCCCTACAGCCCGAGTTAAGTGCAGGAAACCGACAGCACCTCTCAGGATGACTCGAACAATACGAATAGTTTCCAAGACCGAGCTCGGGCAGCAGACCCAGTTCCGAGCTCTGGTTTCGAAAGCCGGACGCGCCTGATGTCTCCGAATCGATTCCAGTGATAACCAGCCATGCAGCCCCCCTACAGCCCGAGTTAAGTGCAGAAAACCGACAGCATCTCTCAAGATGACTCGAACAACACGAATAATTTCGCGATTCTAGATCGGGCAGCAGACCGAGTTCAGAGCTCTGGATTCAACAAACAACGGCCACTGATGATTCTGACCCAGATTCTGTACGTATGAGCTCTGTAGCTGTCCTGTAGCTCGAGTTAAATACAGAAAACCGAGAGCGTCTGTCAAGATTACTCGAATAATACGAATAGGTTTGAGGACCTAGCTTGGCTAGCAGACTGAGTTCAGACCTCTGGGTTTAACAGGCGAACGCGCCTGATTATTCTGAATCGATTAGCTGTGCTTACCAGCTCTGTAGCTGTCCTGAAGCTCGAGTTATCTTGAAAAAAACCGACAGCGCGTATCAAGATAACTCGAAACGACCGATCCCGCCGGGACGCTTTTTGGCAATAAAAGGTACCCGATCGAGCTGAGATCAAGATGGCGAGCGGAAATAAGATCGAATATCACGGGAAAAAATACTAGAGCTCTAACGAATGGTTGAATTTTGAGAACAAAATTTTCAACCGACCAAAAGTCATCAAAAGGTCCGTCGAGATTTTTTTTGCCAACTAGCTCTCCAGCGCCCCGGAATTACTCTTAGCTTCCAGCAATAACTTGCTAAGGGAAGCTTTACGAGTTATAAACCGATTGAATATCACGAGGCGCGTTACGTCTCTTGCATCGGGAGGCCTGCAATTCTGCTCCACAAGACTGTTCGTATTCTTAAGTTCTTTTTGGACACAGTCGGTATTCTGCACTTAACTCGATCTGTTGCACAGCAGAGCTGGGACGCACTTGGTAGCGTCCAAAACCCGGAGAGCAAAGGGCAGACGCACCAGAAACTGGGAGCCGGCCTTAAACTGTTAACCAGGTTACCGCCGCGAGCCTCGTAGAGCTCTTTTCTCGCACGGCGCTGCTTAGAACACGTGACAGAAGCTTTCCTGATACGCGAGCTGAAAACTAGTTCTCACCCAACGACGGTTCTGCCAAGTGTTTTGATAGCAATACTGCAGCTACGGACCTGAGAAGTCATTGGCAGACGCGACACACTCCGAATCGATTCGTGTGAGAACGAGCCCTGTTGCCAGCCCGAGTTAAGTGCAGAAAACTGTCAGTATCTCTCAAGATGACTCCAACAACACGAATAGTTTCGCGGATCTAGCTCGGGCAGCAGACCGAGTTCAGACCTAGATGAAACAGACGAACGCGCCTGATGATTCGAAATCGATTCCTGTAAGAATGAGCTCTGTAGCTGCCCTACAGCTCGAGTTCAGTACAACATACCGACAACGCGTATCAAGATGACTTGAAACAGCCGATCCCGCCGCGATGTTTTTTTGCAGAAATATTTACCCGATCGAGCTCTTAAAACGAATGTTCCAATCTCTTAGAAAGTTTGTCCAACCAACCCAAAGTTCGCACATTGTCCGTCGGGGCCGGGTCGGCCAACTGGGCGCCGGCGGTAAACCGTCAACCTTGGTTTTTTTTGCGGTTTGCGGTCCGCCACTAGAATCCGAATCCGAATCGGCGGAGCAGTGCAACTGAGCCCCCACCATCTTAGGTAGGTCGTAGCAGAGCGCACGCCACCTTAGCAGCAGCTCTCGTCAGGGCAGCGCAGGCAGCTAGTTCACAGCAGGTTACCGTGCTACCAGGAGGCAAGCTCATCGCCTCCTCGGCCACATCGTGCCAATGGAAGCTGTGCGAGCTGGTGCAGGAGGAAGAGGAGGAGGAGGAGGAGGAGGAGGAGATGGGAAAATCAACCTGCACGCTGGAACCCCTACCTACAACGCCAATCTGAAGCCACCACCCACCTCCACATCCTTCATTACTGACACCCCCATCGAATGCACCACGGAGAGCAGTCTTACGAGTACTGAGGAACTTATCATATGCAAACCAGCGAGTAATAGTTTGGCCACCTCTGGCCTCCCACGACAATTTATCCGCACGCTCATTACCCTCACGAAAGAAATGCTTATACAGATTCTGTCCCGATGCAGGTGAGGTCAGTCCCCATCCAGACAGCATCGATACCGTATTTTGTAGTGTTCCCACCAGTCGTACATACTGCTTGTTGCGAATCTGCCACTCACCACACATCCAGTTTACAACAGTCTTACTATCTCCCAAGATCTCCATCCCAAGACGCTCAATATTCTCACACCTCCACTCCGTTTCATTCTCAAAATTAGCGGCAATACGTTTGCTCATCCTCTCATTCATCTCACTCTCCTCCTCCTCCTCTGCCTTCACATGTCTCACACCAGGCGGCCTGGGTAGAACAAACAAGTCGAACAAGTGTTGCATACCAATCACAGTCAGCAAATGCTTGCAGTATTTCTCACGGGACCCAGCGGAACTGTCGAATGAGAGGTACCACTCACAACCAAAGAGATCGCACAAGCACCAGTCCCACGCAGTATGTCCACGGGGGCGGCCGCCTATGTTCATGCGTGTCAGCTGCTTCCTATCTTTTACAGGCAATGCTAGAATACATGTGTCACGATGTTCCGTCCACTTCCCCCTTCCATGTAACATGGCCAGCCTAGATATCATCCATTCACGTGACATGTCCGACTCCTCAGGTATGGCAGGCTGATCATCTGGTGTACGCCGGCGACAGCCACTCGACATCTGGGATATCTGAGATACATGATATGTTTGAGAAGTCGCCGCCGCCGCCATCGCCCGAGTTTTCCTCTGACGCCGATTTGGTACCGTCTCTCCCTCCTCCTCCTCTGTGTGTGTTGTGTATCTCCTCATACGAATACTTGCAGCAACTGAGACATCCTTAGCCCAATCCCAACAACGAAATATCCATATCTGCACCGCACTTCGGAATCCAAGTCCAGCAAAACTCTGTCGTCCCGCTTTGTATCGCCTACGTTGAAACTCAGACCAGCCTTCAGTTCTCCGCTTGCGTATACCTGACATTATAGCTAGACATCTGCCTTCAAAATAGTGAACAGCAGCAATGGTAGAATAGTCGGGCGTTCTGCCCTCACAGTTGAATAATAATGCTGCAATCACTTTAGCTTGATAGCGAGTAAATCTTTCAGCCAAGTCAATCCCAGAACAGCGGTAATACGCGATTTCCCCAAAGAACATCCTCTGGGCTTTCTGGAGCATGGCCTCTGAGTCCGAGTGGTCCTTCCAGGTCTCCTCCAGAGTGGCTCCCAGGATCTCAAACGCTTGAACACGCGGTAGGACCACTTCTCGGGTCCCAAGAGCGGCGTCACTAGACGGCACCAGCACACGGATATCCTGCTCAGGGGACGGCGGGATGCCAGGCGGCGCACCAAAGTAAATATACATCAAAGATTTCGGCTTCCAGGTCATTCCTGCATTCATCAGGGGGATACTCATGTCACGCACCATCAACTCAAGGTCAGTGCGGGTCTTCGCATACAACAAGAGATTATCTGCCCAGAAACTGTGGGTCATACGCTCACCATTGAACATGCGCTCATCATTTTCCAATTTGATGCCGTACTGCGTTTCTTGCCTCCATCTGTCGATAACATCTCTCCAGAGTACAATAGAAACTGCCAGAAAAATCATAGGTCCCTCTACTCCTCCCGTTCGAATAGATTTGTCCCAATAGACCGCTGACGATGCCTCGATGCCCTCGAAGCTGGCCACGCACTGATTATCCATCATGGGTTCAATCAACGCCACAATGAGATCAGCAGGTATGTCAAGAGCACGAAGACAGCGCATGGCGAGGCACGGAGTAACATTATCGAAAGCTTGTAAGATATCAAGATTGGCAAGCCACAAACTGTCTCCTTTGCCCCAGACAGCGGAGTGCTGGCTGAGCCTCTTGGCAACGCTGGTGATTTCCGATGTTTTACGTCCCGATCTGAATCCGTACAGGCATACATAGTGTCGGTGCTCCTCAATCCTCTTCTCAATCAACATCACAATACATGTCATGTACCATTTCATAAGACACGACTGTAGACATAGCATACGTGTATCTGTCAAATGTTGTATGTCCATTTCTTTTGGCATGAGTGTGGCAGCTAGTTGACGCCAACTGTCGGGACAACATAACCTTCTGGAATACACACCTTGGAAGCTCACCAGAACACGTCGCACAGATGCCCACGAGAGCTGTTTCAACATCGTGACAGTCACGTTGTCGGGACCTGGGGCCTTTCCCGTGGACAGCTTCGCCCTCGCCCGCAGCAGGAGCGACATCGAGAACACCTCTGAGGATCCGCTTCCCGAACATAGACCACGCAGCGACTGAAGCTCACGCAGGGTCACCTCTCTGGCCTCGGGGTCCTCCACCTTAGACTTCATGTGCCCCAATATCTCGTCCCCCCACTCCTCGCGGTTCTTAGACTCCATCCCGTTGGCAAGGATCAACGTCTCCGTCTTGGCCCTCCTCCTCCTCCTCGTGTTCATTTCCGTCCTCCACCTCTGTACTCTTGCCTCAAGCCTCCTTCTTTCTCTCCTCACAATCTTTGAGCACCGTTTAGCCTCCTCTCTATCCCCCCGACGAAGAGCTTCACGTTTACTTGCCTGGGCGGCCCAGTGGATCTCGGATTTCTTTGGCACATTATTCCTGGGATTGATATCTTTCTGGGGGGTCTCCTCGGCGGCCTTTATGAGGTCAGGTCCCAGCGTATCCAACATCTCCTGTCGATCCTCTGGGTCAGCATTTTCCTGGCACAGAGCACGGTAACGACTGCCCCGATCGTCCATGTTCTTCGCAAACTCCAGCTGTGACACCGGTTGCAAGTGGATGAATTTTCGAGCAGGCTGGGTCCGTCTCTTCGCAGACGGTGCACAAGACAAGCGAACAACTATGCAGGCGTGGTCAGACAGCGCACGCTCGTATCTGCTGCAAGGGTGCTCCGTCCAGGCGTGGCCGACTTCCGAAGGCAGCATCCAGCCAACGGTGAGCTCCTGCCTGTGTAAACGACGGCTGACACCAACATAGTCGAGTACCTTCTCCACCCCCGTACCTGATTTGAAAGTAACCCTCCTCTGCCCAAATGTGTTCTCCATCCTGATGCCCCAGAGCCCGCAGAAGTCCAGTAGGGCCCTCCTCATAGATTGCAGCCTAGACGCCCGTCGAATTTCGAAGCCCGAGACAAGCCTATGAGGTCTGGCTTTGCGTGCACCACGTTTTGTTTGAGTCATATACGGGTTGCCGTCATCCGCTCCCTCCTCCATCCCAGTATCAATCTCCGTAGACTCCCCAGCAATCCCAGACGCCTCCAGAAGCCCTGATCCAGTAACTCTAAAGCCGTTGACCTCCGAATCTGGCTCGAGTTCGACGTTAGCATCTGTCAAGAAGACCAGGTCCTGCGGCTGCTTCGGGAACTTAGACCTATGTGTGCGAAGCACTTGGGATATATCAAACAATATCTGCTCATACACATCATGCTCATACTGTTCTTCCGTAAGGGCATTGATACTCTCATGTGGCATATATGCAACAATAACCGTAACACTAGAATAACTACAAATGACAAAACCTTTGCCACGATATGTGGCTCTGAGCGAGTCTCTCCAAGACTTAGACATAATCACCGCAGCCTTCCGACAAGTACTCCGAAAAATTGTGTAACCTCGCATGCTGAGATCACGAACTGAAAGGAACTGACACTCGCACAACCCCGCGAGTCCCACATCTAAACGACGTAGTGAATTAATTATGTCATGGCCGTTCTCTGCACCTGCCCGACGCACATTCCATGACGCAATGGTGTCGTGGCACCTCTAGTTCGTACTGGAAATCCTCGCTCGCAACTCATCAATGTTGATCCCTGGCTCAAGCTGATTCATTGCACGAGTAATCTCCCAGCCATTCTGCAGAGAGAACTTGGCCACAATCTTCCCTGGAGGTGGTAAGTGGTCACTGGAGCCCCACATGAACGTAATCGGTGGTCCCGTCTCAGCCCTGAGATTCGAATGATGCTTCTTGAAACTCTTGAACTTGGCCTGAAAGATCCCAGCGGCATCCAGATGGGGCTTCTTCCAGGGGGGGGCCTCCACGTGGACCTTGAGGGCCCTGGGAGCGTGCTGGAGTTTGTTGTCGGCGATCGCGGCAACGAGTCGACGACGAAGATCCCACAGCTGGTCACTGGTAACCCCATTCTGGAAATAGAGCCGAGCACGCGAATACCCCCACGCCTCTCTACCTGTGTTGAACCTCTTGGATTGGTTCAGGTCCAGAAACTCCTTCACACCACTGAACCATTCTCCAGCCAGGACCTCATTCAGCAGTGAATTCAACGCCTGCTGTGATAACATCTCCTCCTGACGCTTCTCTGCATCCCTCCAGTCCGTCACCCATCCCTTGAGCTCGACGAACGATGGGGTGAAATTCTGCACTGACTGCCGAGTTTCCGCCGAGGACGCTGTCGTAGAGGTGCCTGCTCTGGGGGCCCCACCTGCAGGAGCCTGCTGGAGCTGGATTATCTGGAGCCTCTGATCCTCAACCTTCTTAGTAATAGCATCTATGTCCGTCATCGCCTGCTGTACATTTTTCTCCACCGAATCAACACGAGCATTGAGCTGGGTGCCGAGATCCGTGATGCTTCGATGTGTTGATTGGAAGCCCTCCGTCATCTTACCTCCCAGCGATGCAACAAGCGTCGTGATCTTATCCATCCCCTTTGTCATGGCCTCCTCGAGGCCTTCAACCGTCTGCATTTTGACACGTTTTCCCTCTGGGACCTCCTCCTCCTTGGCTCCTGGAACGGGCGTATCAGTGGCGTCCATAGCGAAAACCTCTGGGACCGCAGCAGCTGATGAGGCAGCCATCTTGCCGTCTGAGATATTACAAGGGATATTCCACTTCGCACAGAACGATCGATCTTCTCGAGTACGTTTGAGATGTGCACTCAACTGATGAAAGTTATATGGGGCAACAGGATGGTGAGGTAAAGTGGGACAGAGATCAGGTGGCCCAGATGGTATGTCGACTAGAGAATCCTTATCGTCGTGTCGGGCTCTACCAACCTGTCTGGCAAGATACTCCCACTCCCAATGTCCGAAGTTGGCTCCCCAGCGGCCCAAATCGATCGATTGACTCTGGCTCGTCCCGTCCAGCACGACGCGGCAAAATGCCGCAACAATGCACACAAACAAATACAAACAAATGCAGGCGGCCTGCTTGCCTCGGACTCGCCGAAGTCGCCGAAGTGGCCCGATCGCCACGCGCCCCCGCGCGGCGGGCCAGGGGCAGGCTGCCTGACTGCACGATGCAGCTCGAGTGAGCCCCCCCGGCGGGCCAAGGCCGAGGGAGAGCGGGAGGTAAACTCCGCTTCCTCAACCTTCCTTTTTTTTTTGGGGAGGCTGACCAGGCACCGAGCGCCCCAGCGCCCGTTAAGTGCCTACCTAGTCTCTCTGCAGCTGGAGGTCTTGGGCCACCTGGACTGCGGCCCGCAAGAGGCCCTCGAGACCCGAAAGCTCAGCGTCAGTGATACTGCTATGGGAGGGGAGTGCCTGTGCACAACGCCCTACTATTTCCCATATGATTGGACAAGGAGAGGAGGCTTGGGGGAAGAGGGAGACTACACGAGCTCTCTTATCTCTATGCTCAGGGTCAGGGTAAGGGTCATGGAATCGAGGAATATATCCAATCTGCAGAAACCAGCCAACGCCCACACCTTGGGCACACACTCCGCCGTCGAAGGATCCGCGGAGGCCAATAACTCGAAAGTTGTCTCGGACATCAGAACGAAAGATATGGTGGTGGAACAGCTCTCTGAATATCTGGCCTTCCCGTGCTAAGTGGGTAAGTTCATCAGCTACTGTGTTACTCTCTCGATATATGTGTCGAATGAAGTCGTTGCCCCATGAGGGGGGTCGTATTCCTTCCTCCTCCAACTCTTCCAAAAGAGAAATAATATTTGCCACCCGCCTACGATAAGAAGCCCCATCTCCTCCTTCTCCTCCCTCAACCTTCCAGAGACCATTGATCCAGTTACAGATAAGAAGCGAATCGCCCGTCAGCTCGAGACCGATCCCATCATCACTCAGATCCCAAGTCGGCTCCTGTTCATTGTTCGAGGCCAATCTCTGGGCCAGCTTCTCGGACTCCTTCGCCGACAACGGACGAGCCAACATCTCCTCCCCCCTCTCCTTTATGTAGTCTCCTCTCCCTCCAGTTCCTCCACGGACAACAAACAAGTCAAACAGAGACCCCAAAGTACAAGCTTCCAGGAACTGCCTGCAATACTGAACGAAGTCAGAGTAAGAGAAAGAGCACGCCCTCCACCACCGATCCTCCAGATTCACAAACGAGGGAAATATCGTCTGGAACATGAAACACCAAGGATGTTCACCCGTCGCCTGCCCCTTAGTACTGCCTAATCGTGTCAGTTTCGAGGCCTCCTTCCACTTCCACTGTGAACGCCAATATTTTGACTCCAGTGTCCTTTTCTCCTCCCACCTCGGGGTACAGCACATCAGAAGCCGGCGTGCGTCACGATGCGCACGAGGATACACCGTCTGTTGTCCAGGTCCAGGAACAGCCACCCTCCGACGTTTCGGGGGGGGCCTGGGGGAATCCCTAGGCCCCCCCCGCTCACAGGGAACTTCAACATCTCGAGAAGAAGAGGCCCTATCAGAGGGCATAGCAGAAGAGACCATCCCATGCATATCTGAAGAGACAGCGCCCATCCCATTCGTATCTGAGGAGACTGCGCCCATCCCATTAGTAACTGCAGAGACAGCACCCATCCCACTGGTAACTGAAGAGACTCCCACCATCCCATTAGTAACTGAAGAGACCACACCCATCCCACTGGTAACTGGAGAGACCATCCCATGCATATCAGAGACAGCACCCATCCCACTGGTAACTGAAGAGACTCCCACCATCCCACCAGTAACTGAAGAGACCACATCCATCCCACTGGTAACTGGAGAGACCATCCCATGCATATCAGAAGAGACCACACCCATCCCATTCATATCTGAAGAGACTGCACCCATCCCACTAGTAACTGAAGAGACAGCCCCCATCCCATTGGTAACTGAAGAGACCTCCCCCATCCCATTGGTAACTAGAGAGCCCGCGACCATTCCTGGGCTCAGCTCCGACTCAGGAATCTGATATCCGCTGTCGACATTAGCTCCAAAATATGATGCTATGTCAGCTCCAAGCTGCCACAAGGAATAAAGAACTCTCTGCACTGCACTCTGGCACTTTGCTTCAAAGAACATCCGTCTAGCAATTCTGAGTCGAGCTGGCTTCCAAACAACCCAACTTTCGGAGGCTGGCTTTTGGGGTGACGTCATCTGGTAAAGACAATTTCCCTCAAAGACATTCAGGCTCTGCAAGGAGTCCCTGTCCCAACTAATACCTTGACTTCCATAAATGAGAATGCTCTGAACCCGAGTGATATAACTCCTACACTTGGCCGAAAACGGGACTGCCTTTGATCTAAAATAAGCTGCATGCGCATGGAAGGCTCGTCGCGCGGCCCCGATCCGCCGCCGAAGGTCCTGGTGTGCCTCCCTATAGCTACAGTATATGCTGTTCCCCAAGACATTCATCTCATCAACTACTTTGAACGGCACCATCTGATCCTGAACCCGAACCAGGATAGGATGTTTTGGCTTCTCCGAGAAACCGATAAACGCGACCTCGAGCGACTCGATCTTCCATTCGAATCCCCATCCCCGCAGAGTCTCTGTCATGTCTCCTACCTGTCGCCTAAACTCCTCCTCCGAAGATCCCAAGATAAAGATGTTGTCGGCATATAGCAAGTGGTGTACAGGAACCGAGGCCGAAACTTCTCCCACCGAGTTTGGATCCAGACAATGAAACCCAATCCCCTGCTCATCCCAAAGCTTAAATAAAGGAGCCCACATCGCAACGACTATCAGGTTCCACAAGGAGGGGCTGTCGTTCCCACCTGTCCTGATGTGGGTATCAATTCCCACATCTGGCAGCTGCAAGCCCTGGAAGAGAAGCGAAGTGACCTCGCACGGCATAGGCACGAGCACACCGTACTGGAGCCAGGGAGGGATAGAGAGGACGTCGAACGCACGTTTGACCGTCGAGATTTTCGTGTTCTGGAAAGCTTGCTTCACATCCGCTGACCCCAGAACCAGACGTCGATCCTTCCCCCACTGTGAGGCGTGTTGTGCTGCTGCCTTAAGTCCTGCAAATATCTCGGTGCATGATCTTTTGGGAACGAAACCGAATAACGATGCATGAGTGCCAGCCTGGAGACAATATGGTTCAAGCATGATCGAGAGACAAGTACTGTACCACTTCTTAAAGATACTCTCCACAGAAATACGCCTCGTATCAGAAACATCGCATATCGGATAAGATTTGGGAAGTAGTGTCGTCAATGTTTGATGCCAAGAAGATGGAGGTACAACAATGCCACGTAAGATATCACAAAATAATCGCTTGATAGTGCGAACGGCTCTCCACGGAAGCGCTTTGATTACTTCTGCCCCCACCCCGTCTGGTCCCGTGGCTTTTCCAGGGTTGAGTCGAGCTCGGGCCCGAAGGACCACCGCCATCGTGAGCGTCGCCTCCTGGGGTCTGGGGGACCCCTGGAGCTCCTCCCTGAGGCCCTGGACAATCTTGATCGACCGCCGACGCTCCTCCTCATCCTCGCAGACCTCCTTCAACTTCATCATCTCCTCCATCCACCTCTCCCTGTCCACGCTCTCCTCCCCCTCAATCTTCACCGCCTTCAAAGCTGCTTTACGTGGACGCTCCGCTTCCCATTCCAGCTTTGCTCGTTTGAATTTTCTCGCTTCCCGATCTCTTTTTCTGCGTAGAAGTCGATAGGCTAACGTCCCCCTCTCCGCCCTCCTCCGGTAGACCTGCACATCCAAGGACCGCAGCAACTCCGATCGTTCAGGGGGTCGAGCTGGGCGCTTCGGGGTACATTCGGTGGCCGACGCACACGAATAGATAACACTCTCTGCCTGACACATAAGTTGGCACGAAAATAGATTGGCATCCAACAACTGGCGACACGATCGACGAGCAGACAAGTTGAGTGGGTCCCAGCCTTTCAAGGTTCGAGAACGTCGTGAGAGATTCCGTCTCGCCGACTCCCTGGAAGCCACTCTCAGAGAAGCTCGAACAAGGGCATGATCTGATAATCTCATCACGGCTCCCTGCTGCTGTCCTACGTACAGAAACTCAACCGAGCACCCCGACACCTGCGATCCATGAGGAACAAGGATGTAATCCAGCACTTCACGGCGGGACCCCTTCCGATAATCAAACCAAGTCGGCTTCCTAGCTCCAAAAGAATTCGAAGCACACATACGCTCCTGAACCAACCAATCCTCCACCTCCTGTCGCAAGCTCTCCACCTTCTCCTTCCTCTCCCGCTCCTTGGTCCCCGTGGCCTGGATCTGCACTACCTCCAAGCCTCCTCCCGAATAAACCTCCTCCTCATGCTGTAAGTGTGGCTGTATCTCAACATTCGCATCCATGGCAACAACAAGACGACAGAAGCCATAACGACGGCATACGTACTTTCTGAGCAAGCTCACCGACTGGAGTGCACAATGTGATATCTCCAGAAACTCGGGCTGGCTGGCATCAGGCAAGTACAATGAGACAAAGAGCATCCGTCCAGCAAGGATCGCGCACCACCTCTCTGAGGCCCATTGGCCTCGAACACTATCAGCCCTCCGATAGAGTATCATAGCACGGCGATCCTCCGAGACGTGGTAGTACAGTCCCATTTTGACAAGCCATTGCGCCATAACGTCGATGTTCTGAGACTCCTGTACCCCCAGGAAATCCCAGCCTAGGTGTGCTCCGTAGACTACCCTCGTCAGAACACTATAAGCTTTGTCATCCTTCCTCCCCGCACGTTGAAGGTTGAGCGTGGCGAAGCGGACTTCCGTCGGCTCCGCCCGTCGGCGTCACTGAGAAGCAGCCCTGGAGTCCGTGACTAGCTCCTCGAGCTCTGTCGCCGTCATGGCGATGCCGTGCCTCTGGGCGAAAGACGTCCAAGCTGCTGGGATAACTCGCCACTGCCCAGATCCCCCGAAGCTGGCCGCCTGATACTCGGCCAGCAAGCTCCGCTTCCCCTCAACGGGGTCAGAGTACATCGTGGACGGCGACTTTCCGTATCCAGTCGATCCTTTGAGGAAGATGGTGGGGTGCTTCCTGCTCCAGACACCATAAAATCGGCCAACTGCTTGATTGTGTGGGATCTTCTCGTCTGGGACCTCTGCACGAACTCTCAAACGAGACACCTTCGACTTCACCTTGGTGTAAAAGGCGTGGTTAAGCGATTCGTCATCATTTATACGTGTGAGAGCGCGCTGTACAGCATAGACCACTTCACTCCCTGCCCCAACCTTAAATCTAATCTTGATATTCCCCGTCATCGGTTTCGATCTGGCAAGTTTCTCAGAGCTGACCACATCCACTTGACCGTGTAACTGCTCGTTATCCGCTTTCAATAGACCCAGGGTGTTCTGGAGTAGTGTGCAGGCATCCGTATCGTCGATCATCGTAAGTTCCCTACTCGTGCGATTCGACCAGTCCTGGACCCATCCGTACAATTCTACATATGTAGGAGTAAATTTTGCCGTCGATGTTCGTCCTGCAAATCTCGGGGCTGCTATCGTAGAGTTAGAGGATCCAATCGAAGCAGTATCCTGGCTGGCCAGGGTCTCCAAGTTCTTAAGCCTAATCTCCTGCTCCTGCTGTTTCTTCTCAATGGCCGTGAGTTTCTCTGTCTGGACCCCGAGACGTTGATCCATACTACTAATACGCACGTCAGTGGCCACCGAGGCGGCCTTCGACTCATCATGATTCTGAAAGGACATCTGCATGAACAATCGCAAACTCTCATCTTTTTGAAGACTCAGAATTTTCTCTCTCATGGCCTTTTGATCACGAATGTCACCTCCCGTCTTGTCCACCTTCTCCTCCTCCTCCATATCCGTCTTCATCCTCTTGCTACCCTGACCGTCAACCTCCATTTCTTCTGGAAAGAACTGGCGAAACGACCCTTCTTGAACTTACAGAGACACCAAGAACGATGCGAGTAGTGTCGATAAGGTCGGGAACGACGAAATATGCAACACTCTAGGCGACAGTAATCCTCCCAATAGAAGTCTTCCAGATCTGCAAAGAATCGATCCCAAACACAGCTAGGCTCTCCGAGAGGATATAAGACGTTCCACCCTCCTGCTGGCTCTCCGAAGCTGTTCGTGACCGCACAGACGATACAACAATACTCAACTCGCACACGTGGAATGAATAATGGACGAGAGCAAAAATGGAAGAAGGCACGCTCCCAAGAACAAAAGCAGATGCAGACGTATGCGTGCTCCACTCGTACCAGCAGGGCGTTGCCTCCCAGTAACCAGTTCAATCAGGAGCCTGATGCCAGCAGAGGGGCCGCAGGCTGTCCAAGATGTGTGCGGAAGAGTGTACAGTATGTGGAACCCAACTCCCTACTGCACAATGCAGCTCGAGAGAGCCCCCCGGCGGGGCAAGGCCGAGGGAGAGCGGGAGGTAAGCTCCGCGTCCTCAACCTTCCTTACCGCCGGGGGACTCGTAGAGCTTCCTTGAGCCAGGAGACTCGTAGAGCTTCAACCTTGGTTACCGCCGGGAGACTCGTAGAGCTTCCTAGCTCGACTTAAGTTGAGAAAACCGACAGCACCTACCAACATTCCGACTCATAATGATTTTTTAGACCTCTGAATGCGACAGGCGGACGCGTCTGATGTCTGCGAACCGACTTCTGTCATTACCAGCCCTGCAGCCCCCCTACAGCCCGAGTCAAGTGCAGAAAACCGACAGCACCTCTCAGGATGACTCGAACCAGTTTCGCAGACCTAATTCGGGCAGCAGACCGAGTTCCGAGCTCTGGATTCGACAGGCGGACGCGCCTGATGTCTTCAAATCGATTCCTGTGACCACCAGCACTGTAGCCCCCCTCAGCGCGAGTTGAGTGAGGAAAACCGAGAGCACTTCTCAAGATGACTCGATCAATACGAATAGTTTCGCGATTCTAGATCGGGCAGCAGACCGAGTTCAGAGCTCTGGATTCGACAGACAAACGCAACTGATGATTCTGAATCGGTTTATGTAAATATTAGCTCTGTAGCTGTACTACAGCTCGAGTTAAGTACAGAAAACCGAGAGTTCCTGTCAAGATGACTCGAATAATACGAATGGGTTTGCGAACCTAGCTCGGCTAACAGACCGAGTTCAGACCTCTGGATTCAACAGCCGAACGCGCCTAATCATTCTACATCGATTAGCTGTGCTTACCAGCTCTGTGGCTGTCCTAAAGCTCGAGCATGTGCAGAAACTGTCAGCGCGTATTAAGATGACTCGAAACGGCCGATCCCGCCACAGTGCTTTTCGATAGTAATATTCGCCCAATCGAGCTGAGATCAAGATGGCGAGCGGGAATGAGATCGAATATCATGGGAAAAAATACTAGAGCTCTAACGAATGGTTGAATTTTGAGAACAAAATTTCAACCGACAAAAAGTCACCAAAAGTTCCGTCGAGATTGTTCGAGCCAACTAGCCCGCCAGTGCGTCCGAATTACTCTTAAGCTTCCAGCTGCTAGCTTAGGGAAGCTCTACGAGTCACTAGCTCCAACCCGCGCCCGAATTCCTCTACTTGGTAGCGCCCAAAACCCGGAGAGCAAAGGGCAGACGCACCAGAAACTGGGAGCCGGCCTTAAACTGTTAACCAGGTTACCGCCGCGAGCCTCGTAGAGCTCTTTTCTCGCACGGCGCTGCTTAGAACACGTGACAGAAGCTTTCCTGATACGCGAGCTGAAAACTAGTTCTCACCCAACGACGGTTCTGCCAAGTGTTTTGATAGCAATACTGCAGCTACGGACCTGAGAAGTCATTGGCAGACGCGACACACTCCGAATCGATTCGTGTGAGAACGAGCCCTGTTGCCAGCCCGAGTTAAGTGCAGAAAACTGTCAGTATCTCTCAAGATGACTCCACCAACACGAATAGTTTCGCGGATCTAGCTCGGGCAGCAGACCGAGTTCAGACCTAGATGAAACAGACGAACGCGCCTGATGATTCGAAATCGATTCCTGTAAGAATGAGCTCTGTAGCTGCCCTACAGCTCGAGTTCAGTACAAAATACCGACAACGCGTATCGAGATGACTTGAAACAGCCGATCCCGCCGCGATGTTTTTTTGCAAAAAAAAAAAAAAAAAAAAAAAAAAAAAAAAAAAAAAAAAAAAAAAAAAAAAAAAAAAAAAACGATCGAGCTCTTAAAACGAATGTTCAAATCTCTTAGAAAGTTTGTCCAACCAACCCAAAGTTCGCACATTGTCCGTCGGGGCCGGGTCGGCCAACTGGGCGCCGGCGGTAAACCGTCAACCTTGGTTTTTCGTTTCGCGGACTCACGGGCCCCAAGGCCCTGTCCAGTCCGAAGCGGGCAGGCACGCCAAACGCGGGCCACCGAGCGGCTTAGGCGGAAGCCTCACCACGCCAAGCGCGTGGGGGGCGGCTTAGGCGGTAGCCTCTGGCAGCTCTTATAAGGAGTGTGTACATCAACACAAGTGTGTGCACGCATGAAGGCAACAACACAAATGAGAATCATCAATCACACAACTTATCGCTAAAATAGGCCTGCAAAACCCGTGGGAGTGCTGCAATGACGCACTCTGCAGCGGAGAGTTCCGCATCCGTCACCGTGGACCCGTCTTGGAGAGCAAAGGAGCAAACATATACGTCCTTGAAGATAATCTGGGGGGATTCACAAAAAGAAGAGGTGGGCGAAAGATGGGAGAATCGAGATCGCAATCCAATCTGAATCCAAGCTCCACTTCCAGCTCCCAGGCTGCACACACCACCATCAAAGCCCGCTTTGATGAGGCAAGGTTCGTAGCATGACTGTTCGTATGGCTGCAACTGGTACTGTTCGTTCGTGTATTGGTGGCCCTCGCGGGCCTGGTGGGTAAGGAGGTCTGCTTTCTCGTTCCATTCCCGAAACTCATGCTTGAGAAGATCGCGTCCTGCTTCAGCAGGTCTGACACCATACATACAACACATTCCTTCTAAAGTATTGATCATATTATCTACACGTGTCTGGTACAAGTGATTATCAGCCTTCCAGAGGCCGCAAAGCCAGCAAATGATAAGAAGAGAATCTCCTGTGATCTCCAGCGGCACGCCTCCAGAAGTCACGTCCCAACAAGTGCTCTTCATATTGTGGATAGCTAATCTCTTACTGAATCGAAGGCGCGCAGCAGGAGAATCGTCATCTGTAACAACATGCTCCTCATTTCGTTCTGCTAGAAAGACGGGGGAGTTACCATCATGGATACCTTTGCATTTCTTCTGGAAAAGCTTAAGCATAGAGGGTGTACAATGATGTGCTGCAAACTGCATTAAGCCATAAAGGCCACCCTGAAATCCTCCCCACCACCGTGGGCCAAAGAACTCATGAAAGGGGGTCTGCCAACAACGTTGTCCAATCGCTTCCCCTCCTGACCTCCAGCGTTTCATAACGCCGCATTCCCTCCACTTGCCGAATGCGCGAAGGGCTTCTCCCTCAAGTGTGCGCTGCGTGTCATAACTTATTCCAAAGGCAATCAAACACATGCGTGCGTCACTCCATGCTCTGTGCTTGTCCGTCATGTCCTGTCCCTGATACAACCTCTGTGCGTATGCCGAAACATCCTTCGCCAGCAGCCACTGTGCCCGGAGAAATCTCTGGACCAAGCTGTGATACCCAGCCTCTGCGAACTTCGATCTGGCGGCGTTGTATCTTCTCTCATTCCATGTAGCATAGGATTCGTCTGGTTCTCGACGGCATCGAAGCATGAAGCACCAACACTTACCCTCAAACGCGTGCAAAGCATGGAGGCTGTCCTTGTCGGCCGTGCAACCGTCCGCACCGAAGAGGGCGATACTCTGAACCTTTTGCTGGTACCGTAGGAACTTATCCTTAAGAGGCGTGCTAGTGTTCCGAAAATGTCATGCCTGGGAATAAAATGTCCGACGAGCCGCCTCGATTCTAGAGTCCACGTCAAGGTGTGAAGAATACTTATAGTCAGAGAACAGCTGGATACCTAGAACCGTCATCTCCGTAACACGCCTGAACCGCATTACGTCATTCTGGAAGGGAACGAGCAAGTCGGCTGAAGAGAGGATCTGTCCCTCAGCATCTCTCGCAGCGTCGGCTCCGAAGACCATGTAAAGCAAGCTTGAGGGTTTCCAACGCATGCCGAAATCTTGGAGTCTAACAGTAAAGTCGTGAATCATGCGTGCAAATTCTTCCCTGCTTCGTGCCAAGATGTAGCAATTATCTGCCCATACGAAGTGATTGACGACCGACGTGTAGGACGACTTGCCAGAATCCATGGGGCCCCCAGTTTTAAAACACACTTGATAGCCTATGTTCTGTCTATCCCATTGTCGAAAGGTTTCCTGCCACATCGCAGCGATAATTAAATTGAAACCTAGGGGTCCCTCGGCTCCGCCCGTTCTGATACATCTATCCCATCTCACACCCTCCACCTCGATACTTGCATGGCAAATCGTACCCACACTATCACACAGTGGATCAAGAAATGCATATTGAAGATGATAAGGTACATGTGCGTGCTGTAAACCACGTCTAACATTGGCTACCGTGCAATGGTCGAAGGCCTGTAGGATATCTGCGTTGGCTAGATGTGCTGTTTCCCCCTTTCCCCATGTAGAAGCATGCTGGCCGATGTGTTTCAGGCTCGCCGTGATCTCGTTCGTGGTGCGATTAGATTGGAAGCCGTAAAGTCCGAGAGGGCGAAAGAGACCATTTCGCTCGACATGTTGTTCCACAAGAATAACAATACATGTGCTATACCATCGTGCAATTGCGTTCTGCATACATAGGAGCCTACCGTCCTTAAGATCAGTGATGCCAGGAAGCTTGGGCATAAAGGAGATGAGGATATCACGCCATGAGGAGGGGTACGGTGTGCACATGTGTAGCATATCGTCGAACAGGCGTCGGATGTTGCGCAATACCGTCCACGGGAGACACTTTAACACCTCACACGGTACTCGATCTGGCCCTGTGGCTCGTTGTGTACGAAGGCGCGCCCGGCCACGTCCGAGTAACGCCATAGTGATGGTCGAATACGTGCTGCTACGAAGCTCCTCCCTCGCCTTCTCCTTGATCTCCTCCATCATACTAGCGTTCTCCTCCCGCATCTGTTCCGATGAAAGTTTATTTCTGCAGAAACTGTCGAGCTCCTTCCTCCAAACATCCCTGTCCTCCGTCTCCTGGCCCTCCACCACCAAGCGTTTAATATGATGACGAGTCTTGCGACGATTGAGGGGACACTTCCAAGCTGCAACATCTCTGCGATATCGACGGCGAAGTAGATTAATCTCACTCCTGAAACGCTTCTTTTCCTCTGGAGTCGTGTCTGACGGTAGTTCCCGCCATCGCTCCAAAAGCCGAGTCAACTCGGTCGGCCTCACAGGTGGCCTCTGTTTGCCGCTCTGCGCCGTGGTAAAGTCCACGTCAGGAGCAGCAACAAAAGACTGAATGAGCGTGCTAGGCAAGCTGGCTGGCTCCATCTCGAGAGAACGTGCGGGAATCCCACGAAACACAACATCTCCCAAACTCCGATCCACCCTCCTCCTAGCATTGAACTCATCGCCCCATGTCACGCATCGATATCCCACCAAAGAAGGCGCTGGTGGCTCCACCCGCCCCCTGTCGTCACGTCGCACAATCACACGGCCAGGCGATGCAAGCTGCCCAGTTAGAAGTGCATGATCACTTAATCGACTCCTATTCCTCCTTCCTCCTCTGGCATAACACCAAGATACTTCACACTCTGTGCACTCCCAACGGCTGGGCACCAAGATATAATCTAGCACCTTCTGGATTCGTCCGAAGCTTCGATGCTCGCCCCACGCTTCCCAAGTAGGACGCCTATATGCAGAAAAGGTATTGGCCGCCTTAAACATGTGGGTCTGCATGAACCCCAGTAGCATCTCCATCATCCTCCTCCTCCTGTTGATACGCTCTCTCTCCTCCGCCCCACAAGCCAAAGTCCTAACATCCTTCCTCAAGCCCTCTCCCGTGGCAAGGTACAGCTCCCCATTGCATTCTAACTCACATAGTGGCGGTAGCTCAACATTCCCGTCAAGCATACAAACAAAGCTGGCCTGGCTATACCTGTGTCTGAGGCTTCTGAAAGTGGCAGACACACGCTCAAGCGTAAGTTCATACTCAGCTTCGCAATCTTCTCGATGAGAATCGGGCAGGTAGATAGAACAGACAACCAAGGGCGAGATGGAAGTACCGAACACACCACTGGCGAATCTAGAGAAGGTAGTAACGAATTCCCTGGACGTCGAGGCCCAACTCCGATCGAAGAGGAGCCCCGCCTTCCTGCAAGCACTATGCTTGATCTGCCAACCGAGACGGGCGGCATCTGCATGAATTATATTCTGGGCCTCCTGAAGCGCGAACAGACCGCCACATGCACGCATATGGTCAAGCACCTCCACGCCTCTGAAGTTGTTCTCACCAGCCTTGTCGAGGTTCCAGCATCCCAACTTGATCCCCGACAGCCGGTGCCGATTCGGTCACACCTTGCGGTTGACCTCGATCTCAAAGGCCGGCGCTGTGATCGTAAGATTTGGGAACTTCGTCTGAAGCTGACCCCACTGCGTCTCATGGATCGTCCACGTCTGGGCTGCTCCGAACTCTGCGATACAGATCGGGCGGAGGAGTCGGTCGCCCTGAGCCTTGACCCACATGTTCGATTTCGGGGGGCCTACCTCTCCCCTCACCTCCAAGACCAAGTTGTGGCGCTGGCACACGTTACGCCAGGCACCGCAAAAGCGGCCAACTGCACGAACATGGTCGCGCTTCCATGGAGCTGACTCGATATTGAAACGTAAGAGAGTCGGGTCGATGAACTGCGTCATACCTGCGATGAGCACGCTGGGATCTGGAATAGTCGTCCCTTCTGACAAGGGGGCTCGCTGCGCGGTGGGAGTCACGATGATCCTGAGAAGCTTCTGGAATCGATAGAGCACTTCACGATCTGTCATTGGAAGAAACTTGATGCGGCAACTGCCAAACATGTAGCGACCCGAATTGATACGCTCTGTCCCCTCCTTGCTGAGAAAGGCCTGGTCATCTGAGGCAATCACTTTGGATATATTGTTCAGGAGTATCATGGTGTCGTCGAATGTCAACATTTGAGCACAACGATTCTGATGATTGGCCCAATCTGTCACCCACCCCTTAATCTCGATATATGTTGGAGAGAATTGGCTCCTACCCCCGCTTCCTCCCCCGCCACCGTCTGGAGGGCCACTCCCAGCGCTGAAGGTAGATACCGCACTCCCATTCTGAAGCGTTTTCAGTGTCTTCTCGAGTTCGTCCATACGTTTATCCGTCTCATCCATACGTGTAGTGTGTTCTGCTAAAACTCCGTCCATCCTCTTGATGTCTGTCTTTGTGGCCTCAACAGTCTCACGGATATCGTCACCTACATCTTCCTGTTTGAACATTCCTTCAATCATCATACGCTGGAAGGGATCTGTGAACTGTGCCAAGGTCTGGGCCCTGCGTGCCTCAACATCAGGACCTCGCTGTCTCTTAGTACCCGTAGTAGCAGCAGCTGCCTCCACGGAGCCCGACATGATGACTTCGTCGCCTCTAAGGAGATCTTCGGGGATATTCCAACGTTTACAAAAGCCTTGTTCCTCTCTGCGTCGCTTAAGGAGTTCTGCTGAAGCAACCCTAAGAACTGAATCGAAACGGTATCCTTCCGTACGAGTAAGGGGGACCGTCGGGCTGATGGGCCTGTCCGCGTCAAAATCTAATGAAGTCTGCCTCTGATACCACTGCTCCGTCGTCTCGAGGCAATTGCCAAGACCCCACTGCTCCCGAAGCCAAGCCTGGTCCTCAGGCTCGTCCCAAGACGTGACTGGAAATTCCCAGAATCAGAATACTATGGCGGCGCCCGCGGGGGAGCGCGCGCCCAGGGGGAGGTGAGAACGCGCCCAGAGGGAGCAAAGACCAGCGCCCTGAGGAAGGAGGCCGCGCGGAGGTGGAGGAGGAGGGGGGGAGCACGCTAGAACACTTGCGGTTCTTGAGCCGTGCGGTTCTTGAGCCGGGAGACTCGTAGAGCTTCCTAGCTCGACTTAAGTTGAGAAAACCGACAGCACCTACCAACATTCCGACTCATAGTGATTTTTTGGACCTCTGAATGCGACAGGCGGACGCGTCTGATGTCTGCGAACCGACTTCTGTCATTACCAGCCCTGCAGCCCCCCTACAGCCCGAGTCAAGTGCAGAAAACCGACAGCACCTCTCAGGATGACTCGAACCAGTTTCGCAGACCTAATTCGGGCAGCAGACCGAGTTCCGAGCTCTGGATTCGACAGGCGGACGCGCCTGATGTCTTCAAATCGACTCCTGTGACCACCAGCACTGTAGCCCCCCTCAGCGCGAGTTGAGTGAAGAAAACCGAGAGCACTTCTCAAGATGACTCGACCAATACGAATAGTTTCGCGATTCTAGATCGGGCAGCAGACCGAGTTCAGAGCTCTGGATTCGACAGACAAACGCAACTGATGATTCTGAATCGGTTTATGTAAAAATTAGCTCTGTAGCTGTACTACAGCTCGAGTTTGGTGTTTGGTCAGGCTACACAGGGCGCGTGCGCCCAAGCCTAAGGGCTAGAGCCAGCCTAAGGGCTAGAGCCAGTACAGCTCGAGTTAAGTACAGAAAACCGAGAGTTCCTGTCAAGATGACTCGAATAAGACGAATGGGTTTGCGAACCTAGCTCGGCTAACAGACCGAGTTCAGACCTCTGGATTCAACAGCCGAACGCGCCTAATCATTCTACATCGATTAGCTGTGCTTACCAGCTCTGTGGCTGTCCTAAAGCTCGAGTCATGTGCAGAAACTGTCAGCGCGTATTGAGATGACTCGAAACGGCCGATCCCGCCACAGTGCTTTTCGATGGTAGTATTCACCCAATCGAGCTGAGATCAAGATGGCGAGCGGGAAGAAGATCGAATATCATGGGAAAAAATACTAGAGCTCTAACGAATGGTTGAATTTTGAGAACAGACTTTTCAACCGACCAAAAGTCACCAAAAGTTCCGTCGAGATTTTTCGAGCCAACTAGCCCGCCAGTGCGTCCGAATTACTCTTAAGCTTCCAGCTGCTAGCTTAGGGAAGCTCTACGAGTCACTAGCTCCAACCCGCGCCCGAATTCCTCTACTTGGTAGCGTCCAAAACCCGGAGAGCAAAGGGCAGACGCACCAGAAACTGGGAGCCGGCCTTAAACTGTTAACCAGGTTACCGCAGCGAGCCTCGTAGAGCTCTTTTCTCGCACGGCGCTGCTTAGAACACGTGACAGAAGCTTTCCTGATACGCGAGCTGAAAACTAGTTCTCACCCAACGACGGTTCTGCCAAGTGTTTTGATAGCAATACTGCAGCTACGGACCTGAGAAGTCATTGGCAGACGCGACACAACCCGAATCGATTCGTGTGAGAACGAGCCCTGTTGCCAGCCCGAGTTAAGTGCAGAAAACTGTCAGTATCTCTCAAGATGACTCCGACAACACGAATAGCTTCGCGGATCTAGCTCGGGCAGCAGACCGAGTTCAGACCTAGATGAAACAGACGAACGCGCCTGATGATTCGAAATCAATTCCTGTAAGAATGAGCTCTGTAGCTGCCCTACAGCTCGAGTTCAGTACAAAATACCGACAACGCGTATCAAGATGACTTGAAACAGCCGATCCCGCCGCGATGTTTTTTTGCAGAAATATTTACCCGATCGAGCTCTTAAAACGAATGTTCAAATCTCTTAGAAAGTCTGTCCAACCAACCCAAAGTTCGCACATTGTCCGTCGGGGCCGGGTCGGCCAACTGGGCGCCGGCGGTAAACCGCCAACCTTGGTTCTAAGCGTTCTAGGCGGGTCCTGGCAGGGTTAAGCTCCTTAGGAGCCCCAGACCCAGTCCTACAGGGGAAATCCTGACAAACTCAGGATATGCACCACTCCTAAAAGGAGCTCTCGGGCAGCCTCTAACTCAGCCTCTGTGATTGTGCATTGTGCTGGGAGAAGGAAGCTTTTGAAGCCTACATTCTGGCGCCAGCCAGTCTGATTATAGTAAGAGGAAGAGGGGAGAGCACTACACACATAGCAATCCATATACCAGCCACAGCCTACACCAAGAATCGATCTCCCACCATCAAAGCCTCCTTTGATCCCCGAGATCATAACTTTACAATCTTTCACATCTTGAAGAAAACAAGTGTCATAGTGTTCGTAACATTCGCCTCTCCGCGCGGTCCACGTTAATTCATCAGCACGAGTATTGCCCTCCCTATAAAACCACTTCCACACGTTCCGTCCTAGATTGGCTGCCCGTAGTCCACATCTGTCGGCTAGATCGTTTGTAGTGTCCTGCGCCCACATCACACGACTAGCATACTTTCTATTAGAGATACTGCGAAACTGGTTCTAGGCGTTCTAGGCGGGTCCTGGCAGGGTTAAGCTCCTTAGGAGCCCCAGACCCAGTCCTACAGGGGAAATCCTGACAAACTCAGGATATGTACCACTCCTAAAAGGAGCTCTCGGGCAGCTTCTAACTCAGCCTCTGTGATTGTGCATTGCGCTGGGAGAAGGAAGCTTTTGAGACCTACATTCTGGTGCCAGCCAGTCTGATTATAGTAAGAGGAAGAGGGGAGAGCACTACACACATAGCAATCCAGATACCAGCCACAGCCTACACCAAGAATCGATCTCCCACCATCAAAGCCTCCTTTGATCCCCGAGATCATAACTTTACAATCTTTCACATCCTGAAGAAAACAAGTGTCATAGCGTTCGTAACATTCACCTCTCCGCGCGGTCCACGTTAATTCATCAGCACGAGTATTGCCCTCCCTATAAACCCACTTCCACACGTTCCGTCCTAAATTGGCAGCTCGTAGTCCACATCTGTCGGCTAGATCGTTTGTAGTGTCCTGCGCCCACATCACGCGACTAACATACTTTCTATTAGAGATACTGCTCAAGCCCTCCAACCACCTGATCACACATTGTGAATCCCCCATCAGTTCCACAGAAATTTTCCCTGGCACGAACTCAAATTCAGTATGATCCTGGAATACAGCAATGAGACGTTTGGCCAACTTATCTGGGTCCTCCTGCTTCTTAATCGTCTCCTCCTCCTCCGACCCCTTCCAGGGCATAGGGTCTTTCAACACACAAAGGTTCAACATCTCAGGAGCGTCCTTCAAGACAGTCCTCACAAAGGATATCCAGCTAGCCTCATCCCAAGCAATACCGTCAATCCAGAACTTCCCCGCCACCTCTTCGAACACCCTGGCCCACGGACACATACCCAGAAGCTTGGTTGACTGCCCCCTAGCTCTCGTCACCTCCCGTGCACTCTGTGTGTCAAGAGTCGCAATAAAGTCACCCCGTCTAGCAGTCCATTCGAAGCCTGCATGCAACATAAGAAGCCTACTCTGAGCACCTCGGTCAACATGATCCCCATCACGAAAACGAAGCTTTCTCCCTGGAAATCGAACCTGCTTCTCCTGGACCCTGGTCTGCAACCTGGACGTGTTCTGAGACAAACCTTCACAAGCACGTTTCGCCTCCCGGATGAGAGCACTCTTCCTCTTCCTCCTGTTCGGCTCCTCCACCTCCACCTCCATCATCTCCTCCCCCACGTTCTTCCCAATCAACTGAGACCCTCCCGTTGCAGAGATGCTCAAGTCCTGCAGCGAGTCTGGCATATGTTCAAAGCACTCCGTGGCAATATCCTTGGCCCACAAGAACTGCTTGTGCAGATACAGCTGGACCAAGGACGGTTTCCCTTCCTTGAATAAAATCGAGCGCCCACGACGAAACATACGTGTGATGAAGGTCGCGAAGTCCTCTCCGTTGCGCTTCTGGCGCCAGCACATGCGAGAGAGCATATTGCCCTCCTCCTTGTGTAGAAGTCTCAAAACACCAATATCTGAAGATGAACCCTCAACTCCATAAAGAATATGTACTCTCACTCTTGCATCATATCTTTTTGAATTTTCGCCGCCAAGGAATGACCAGACTCTGATAATATCGTCGATCTCGCCAAAAAGCTGAAATTCCTGTTTGCAGTCTGTATCGAATATCGTGATAGTCATCAAGTGTTTTATTCAACTTCGTGCCCAAAACGATGATCTCGTCGACCTGCTTAAGTTCCACAGTGGTCTGGTTGACAACTTCCGATGGCGACACATCCAGAGCCCCATTGGCTTGAGCCACGCCTGGTTCAACACAGGGAATTCCCATACCCTCATTTGATCTTGAACTTCCACACATATGGTTTCTAACACCCGAGCTTGAACTTCCACACATATGGTTTCTAACACCTGAGCTGGAACTTCCCAATCTCTCCAGTCCTGGTGGTGTCATCGTAACCGTGAGCGGGTCGAAGACGTTCTTCAGCGCGCCAATGTCCATATACTCGAGCGAGGTAGGCTTCCATCTAAGTCCCCATGCATGTAGTGGTACAGTGAGCTGCCAGATCATCCCCCTCAGTGCAGGTCTAGAATCAGCAAGCAAAACAAAATTATCCGCCCAAATGAAGTGCGAGATCGTGATAGAAGCAGCCTCATGTGAAAGCTTCAGGCCTATACCTTTCTGTTCCCAGTCCGAGAGCACCCTGCCCAAACACGCAATCGTGACAATATTCCAAATATCAGGGCCTTCAAGGGACCCCGTTTTGATGCATGAGCTCCACGGTAGGCTTTCTGATTCCACTGGACCAAATCGAAAAGTCGCCGTTATATCTGCATTCTGCTCCAAGATCGCATACGCTAGCTCTGGGTCAACATTAATATCATACATCGCTCGATCTGCCATCGGTATCGTGATGTTGTCGAAGGCGCATTCAACATCTAGAAATCCCAAACATGCGTTCTCGTGCTTCCCCCAGAGCCTGGCGTGCCTAATCAAGTTCTTCAATCCTGCTGTTATCTCGCTGCATTTTCGTCCTTCATGAAAACCATACAAATTGATTCCAGTCCGAGGTGTGTTCTGTTCAACATGTAGATTGAGTAAGATACACAAGCACGCCGTGTACCATTTCGAAAGCACGCTATCGAGAGCCAAATTACGCGTACTGGTGAACTCTGGCTTCTTCGTGTCCTTCAAGATGAGTGTAGCTAGTAATTTTCTCCAAGAAGGTGGTGACTGCAATCGTCTAGCATACAGCTGCTGGAAACAGTCCAAGACCACTCTGAGGGCCTCCCAAGAGAGGCTGCGTAAAAGAACTGCTGATATACCGTCATAGCCAACTGCCTTGCCCATCTTGAGGCGAGCTCTCGCTTCATGTAGAATACCCATCGTGATGGGAGAAGAATATGCATTGAGTCGAGTGTGCTGGATCGCTCGCTGCTTAAGTCGAGCCAAGCATTCTACATTTTGTTGATGAAGTGCTTGGCTGGAATATTTCACCCGGGCGATTTTGGCGATTTCAGCTTTCCAAGACTCTCGATTCTCTGTCAGGGTACCGTCAATTTTCATGTGTGTGACGACTGTGTGTGGTTTACCCTCATCCCGATACTTATGTTCCAAGATACGCCTACGAAGTTCACGTCGGACCCGATTCCACCTACGCCGAGAATCTTTGAACTCCTTCTCATCCACCTCCCCCTTCTTCCACCTCTTGTGCACCCCATAGTGGTAGTCCCGAACCTCCTTCTCCTCCTCCGTGAGTTTCAGATCGCTGCCAATCGAGGTCTTCAGCTCGAAGAGCTTTTTGTCCTCAACCGCACCAGCCTTCAATCGCTCCTCGAAGATATCTAAAGAGATCGTCCTCCACCTAGTCCTGCACACCTGCTGCTCCATCAACCCCTCCTGGTCCTCAACCTTCTCCTCGCCCCTATCCCTCCTCCTTTTCGTCGCTCTTCTCCTATCACACTCACCGTTCGAAATTCCCAAGACACGCTCAGCAATAACACGACGCACTTCCACATCTTTCCCTGGAAGTAGTCTCCATCTCGCCAGGCTGCCAAGAACACGAGGCCCTTTACCAACACGAGCTGGGGGTCCAGGGAGAAAACAACTCACCATCTTATGATCACTCCAACGGTCCACTCTCTTATCTCCAAGCGGCTTGATAAAATCGCATCTAGGGTCTAGACCAGTGTGACACCAATCCTTAGGTGCAGCTATGTAGTCCAAAACCTTATATGTGTTCATGCTACTTCGGAACGTCGTACATCTCTCACCGTGAGTGTTTATCAGGGTCAACTGCAGACGTGCCATGGCCATGCACAAGCTCCTACTCATGTAGTCTCTGTACTTCTCGCGCATTTTCTCAAACCCTCCCTGGCTGCTCTTACCTGTGGAGGCCTGCACACCTTTCCCCGTGACCTGCACCCTATCAATGATGACATCCTGGTGGACCTCAACATTCGCATCCATCATGATAACAACCTCCTTTATCTCAAACTTTTTCCTAAGCTCGATGATCGTCTCAACAAGCTCTAACAAGATGTCCTGATAGAAAGTAAACATACGATCCATTTGGGCAGCCGAACGCCCATAGAACTCTACATGAGGTAGATACAATGAGGCAACTATTAGAGCACCGATTCTGGGACCCCGCAAGGCAACAACAACGAATCTTCTCCGCTCTCTAGTCTCAAGAAAGCTATCCTGCAACCCATTTGCAATCAAAACCCCTGCATTCCCCTCAATACATCTGCGATCGCGAGCATCATCCCCAAGAACATGTTGTGTGGACCACTTAGCTTCATAACCTAATTCGTGCACGAGGTACGGCGGTACATTCTGGCACTCCTGGAGGCCGATAAGTTCCATCCCCTCATGTTTCAAGAAACCCAAAGCGTGCGATGTTTCAACCCCGTCACCCTTGATTTTGATATTCCACGATGCGGTCCGAATCCGCTGTGGCCGTCGTCAGAATCGGTTCTGCTGGTTGAGTGAAGTCTGCCAGTTCGCAACGTGGATCGACGTGCTGATCTTCTCAACCTCGGAGGTCTTCAACTTCCACCCCTCCTCAGGTGACCACGTGCCCAAGCATACCTCGTTGCTCATATCATTCTTGTTGGGGAAGCCCCAAGCCCAGGAAATACTGGGTGGCCCGTATTCCACACGCACAGTAGCATTTTGCTCTTGAAGAGTACTGCCCTTGCGCTTGTGGTACGTAGCAATGAGCTTCGATCCCGCTTGTATTTGTTGAACTTTCCATGGAGCCGTCTCCACCTTCACACTGATGTAATTCTGAACAGCTGGACCAAACTTGTCATCAGCCCAGAGCTCTCCAGTCTTGGACGTAACTGCTTCATGAATAGCACGTTGCAGATCCCAAATCTGATCCTTCGTAATAGTGGTCTCAAGAATGAACTTGATCCTGAACAAGCCGTATGGTTTGCGTGTATTCTCTCTCTGAGTCGCTATATCATCAAGAACTTTCACTGGCACCTGCTTCGAACGATCTTCAAATTTACAAAAGATATTCTCCACCATCCACGTGACAATCCTAGCACCCCTTTCCTCCGACATGATGTCGTTTGTCCTCGCCGTCAGGTCCCTCGGATCTCCTGAAGTCCAGCCTTGCAAACTGATCCATCCCGGTTTAAAATCGGCCCTGGCTTTGTTCCACTCAACGCGTGAGGCTGTGAATCTCGTCGATCCTGTTGATCCTGCCTCCGACGGTGGCGCCCCCGTGCCAACACCAAGATTCTGAGGGGGGGTTCCTTGGATGGCTGCGAAAAGTTGTGCATTTATTTTATTCTGATCTTCTTGGCCCTTCTGAAGATCTGAGATATCTTTGCGCAGCGGTTCCAATTCACGATGCACATCCTTGACCATCTCATTCTTAATATCTGTGAAAGTCGCCTTCAGCTCATCCTTCATCGAAGAAAATTCACCTCTGAGAATTGAAATCGCCACAACCTGCCCCACCCCAACTGCTGCGCCTCTTCCAAGACCTTTTGCAGCAACATGTTGTGGAGACGCTGGCGCACGAGCACGTTTTGCCCGCTCATCCTCTCCAGTCTCACCATCACGCTTTCCAGGAAGAGCCATATCAGCATCCCCATCACCCATATTTTGCTGACCAGATACTGCTACTGCTGCTGCCGCCAGTTCTCCTGCTTCCCCTTCTGCCTGCTGCTGCTGTCGGAGAAGTGCTGCCTGCTGCTCTTCAGACGTCATTTCTGGAATGGCAAGGTGATTACCGACGTATCTGGTTCCTGGGCGATTAAGTGTCTGAATGAAATTATCAATCTGATCGATATCCAAAGAATTACCTTCGTCTGCTCCCAAATCTGAGAAATCGTCACCGACAATGGGGTCCTCCTGAGCCTGTGCCGTTTTTCTCCTCTTGCACGCTCTGTCCAGAGCCCTGAAATCGTACTCCTCACGAGCTGTCTGAAAAGAGCTGCCTGCCAGAAGCCTCTTCCTCTCGGTCTCCGCCGCGACGAATACTGAAGATCAATCCACAATAATGTTCGAGAACAACACAAGCGAGAGACAAAATTGGGATGTGTGGTATACAGTTTGGGCATGGAGAAGCAAAACCGAAATCCCTGACTGCACGATGCAGCTCGAGGAGCCCCCGACGGGCCAAGGCCGGGGGAGAGCGGGAGGTAAACTCCGCTTCCCCAACCTTGGTTACGGGAGACTCGTAGAGCTTCCTAGCCCGACTTAAGTTGAGAAAACCGACAGCACCTACCAACATTCCGACTCATAATGATTTTTTGGACCTCTGAATGCGACAGGCGGACGCGTCTGATGTCTGCGAACCGACTTCTGTCATTACCAGCCCTGCAGCCCCCCTACAGCCCGAGTCAAGTGCAGAAAACCGACAGCACCTCTCAGGATGACTCGAACCAGTTTCGCAAACCTAATTCGGGCAGCAGACCGAGTTCCGAGCTCTGGATTCGACAGGCGGACGCGCCTGATGTCTCCAAATCGATTCCTGTGACCACCAGCACTGTAGCCCCCCTCAGCGCGAGTTGAGTGAAGAAAACCGAGAGCACTTCTCAAGATGACTCGACCAATACGAATAGTTTCGCGATTCTAGATCGGGCAGCAGACCGAGTTCAGAGCTCTGGATTCGACAGACAAACGCAACTGATGATTCTGAATCGGTTTATGTAAATATTAGCTCTGTAGCTGTACTACAGCTCAAGTTAAGTACAGAAAACCGAGACTTCCTGTCAAGATGACTCGAATAATACGAATGGGTTTGCGAGCCTGGCTCGGCTAACAGACCGAGTTCAGACCTCTGGATTCAACAGCCGAACGCGCCGAATCATTCTACATCGATTAGCTGTGCTTACCAGCTCTGTGGCTGTCCTAAAGCTCGAGTCATGTGCAGAAACTGTCAGCGCGTATTAAGATGACTCGAAACGGCCGATCCCGCCACAGTGCTTTTCGATAGTAATATTCACCCAATCGAGCTGAGATCAAGATGGCGAGCGGGAATAAGATCGAATATCATGGGAAAAATACTAGAGCTCTAACGAATCGTTGAATTTTGAAAACAGAATTTTCAACCGACCAAAAGTCACCAAAAGTTCCGTCGAGATTTTTCGAGTCAACTAGCCCGCCAATGCGTCCGAATTACTCTTAAGCTTCCAGCTGCTACCTTAGGAAAGCTCTACGAGTCACTAGCTCCAACCCGCGCCCGAATTCCTCTATCTCATCGACGCCGAAGAGCTCTACGAGGTATCTGCCCTGGCGGACTGTCGGACGCTCTCGTGAAGGGCTACTGGAGCTCTGGGGGAATCCCCCGCAGCGCTTCTGAAGCGCTGCCAGGAAGATCTCCACGCGTGCCTGCACGCGTGCAGGCACGCGTGGAAGCTTGCCGGAAGCTCTCCCGGACCCGCTGCGACGTTTTACACGTCGCTGCGGGGATTCTGGACCGGCGAAGATGGGCTGCTGGCGGGCACCACCACCGTCCGGCTTCTAATCTTAAACCCTCTAGCTCTCAGAGAGCTCCCCGGAATCTCATCGACGCCGAAGAGCTCTACGAGGTATCTGCCCTGGCGGACTGTCGGACGCTTCGTGAAGGGCTACTGGAGCTCTGGGGGAATCCCCCGCAGCGCTTCTGAAGCGCTGCCAAGAGATCTCCACGCGTGCCTGCACGCGTGCAGGCACGCGTGGAAGCTTGCCGGAAGCTCTCCCGGACCCGCTGCGACGTTTTACAGGTCGCTGCGGGGATTCTGGACCGGCCAAGATGGGCTGCTGGCGGGCACCACCACCGTCCGGCTTCTAAGATTAAACCCCCTAGCTCTCAGAGAGCTCCCCGGAAAACCCAGAGAGCGAAGAGACCCTCGGGAATGGGAAACACGGTAGCGTCCAAAACCCGGAGAGCAAAGAGGGCACACACCGGAAAGCCTTCCTGGCAACCCCACAGACGCTCTCAGGAACCTCTTCTAGGGCCCTCGGGGCTCCCCTGTAGCGCTTCTGAAAAGCTGCCAGGATCGCTTCCAAGCGCGCCTGCACGCGTGCAGGCACGCGTAGACGCTTGCCGGAAGCTCTCCCGGACACGCTGCCGGGTCGGGCGAGTTGCTGCGAGGATCGTGGACCGGCGAAGATGGGCTGGTGGCGGGTACCACCATCGTCCGGCTTCTAATCTAAAACCCTCTAGCTCTCAGAAAGCTCTCCGGGAATTTTCCCTAGAAAGCTCTGGGGGGCTCCCCAGAAGCGCTTCTCAAGCGCGGCCAGGCACTCTTCCACGCGTGCCTGCCCACGTGCAGGCACGCGGTGGACGCGTGCCGGAACCTCTCCCGGACCCGCTGCCGGGCCGAACGAACTTCTGCGAGGACTCTGGACCGGCGAAGATAGGCTGCTGGCAGGCACCACCACCGTCCAGCTTGTAATCTAAAACCCTATAGCTCTCAGAGAACCCCCCGGGAACTTGGTTGGGTGTTGGGGTCGGCTACACAGGGCGCGTGCGCCCTAGCCGTGCAGAGTCCCTAGGGTCCCTCACGCCCTCTCAACCTCTTTGGGGTTGGAGGCCCGAGGATCTCAGAGATAATCTGCCGAACACCTTAGAGCAGGCGTTCACAAGCTGTGAGCTCGCTATCAGTAACAGTGGCCCCCAGAGGGAGTAAAGAAGCCTCCTGGAAAACTCGTCGCCAGTGGTTGTCCCCAAATGAGACCTCCACACAGCAACCTAGAAGAGAGCCTTCAACACTCACGCCACCGTCCCATCCTCCACGGATACGTTTGATACAATGTCTCTGTTGTCGCAAATATCTGAAGTCAATCCATCTTCCCGTCCTTCCCCTCCTCGCCTCCCAAGTCAACTCATCCGCAACACAATTGAACTCTCTGTAGATATGCTTCCACGGATCCGTCCCTACAGTGGCACACCTGATGCCGTAATCTTCAGCAAGTTGATTCATATCATTTTGTAGACCATGCACTCTCCTGCGGTACGAACGATCACGGCATTCCCAGACCCCTCGGGCCCAGTTCACCACACACATACTATCTCCTGTCATTTCAACCGATAATGAGCCCTCCGAGCCTTCCTGCCAGACAGTTTCGTTGTTATACCAGTGGGCAATCCTACGAGCGAGCCTGTCGGAGTCCTCAGGGGAGTCCCACGTATCCACAGGACAAGGAGCACAGGGCGGTTTCCTGAAGACGGGTTCCCATCGAGGCTGTATTCTCGTCATGCACGCAACTACATTCCACCAGTCCGTCGCATTCCACTTGATGCTGAACCAGCGTAAATTACCACTCGCCGCCAGCATAAGACAATGCCAGCTGTCAGTGCTTGCATGCGCTCTCCCTCCCACTCTCCTCGTACCTTCCCTCCTCCTGGCTCCCGTGAACATGGATACAAGTGTGTCCCTCCGTAGTGACCATTCCCCCGCACAGTGTAACATGGCCTGAAGCGTCTGGCGCCAGGCTCGTGCTCCACGCGTGTCAGTGGAGGCGAAGGCCCGATCATGAAACTGGGCCAGCTCCAACGCAAACTCGAAATTGGCTCGGACCACCTTCTCTAAGAGACTGCAATGGCCAGCCTGCAAGAATAGCTCGTATGACTTCGGTGTGGTCCTGTCCCTGAACTCCTCCCACGTCTCCTCCTCCCTCTTGTGTAATCCTCGCATACCGTTGAGACACCTCCCCTCCCAGACCTTAATCCTCTCCAGCAGTCGTAGATTGCACGGCCAGCCTATACATCCGTGGTACACCACAGACTGCACACGAGCGGCGTACCTGCGAAACTTCTCCTTGGGTGAGACCGATCTGGAGCGATAAAACTGGATGTCAGCAAAATAGGCCTTCCTCCCTTTCTCCAGTCGATGATACAAGCCGTGGTAACCTTTGATTTCCGAACTGAGCTTCACTCCTAGTACCTCCACCTCCTCCTTCCTCGGCATTACAACAGTCGAGCGCAAGTGCTCTGGGAGATCCTCATCTCCAGAAATCGCGCAGATGGCTGGCGAGAGCGGGCAGAGCAGCGGCGGATCGCCACAAGTGTACGTCTGGCCAAAATGTACATATGCCAAAGAATCCTCCTTCCAGTCCATCCCTGCCCGTCTGAGTGTTACCGTCATCATACCGATCATCTGTTGTAGCTGGAGTTGCGATGCAGCACAGAGCGTAACATTGTCCGCCCACAAGAAGTGGTGTACAAGAGCACCGTCCGTCCCCTCCCCTTCCAGTCGGACACCGTATCCTAAGGTATCCCAAGTCTGAATCACAGATCCCCAGATGGCCTCCAAGACAATATTGAAAAGTATAGGTCCCTCCTTACCTCCCGTTCGGACCGATTTATTGTATCTCACCTCATCGCCGCACACGTTCTGAAACTCAAAGGTAGCAATGTTATCCAGCATGGGCTCCACAATGGCTCTGATGAGGCACACAGGGTACTTAAGGTACAGCATGGCCTTGATGATAGTGCGCAGTGTGACATTATCGAACGCCTTGTGTATGTCCAAGACTCCCATGTGCATAGACTCCGCCTTCCCCCACACATTTGCATGTCTAGTAAGATGTGATAGTGGTGCCGTGACGTTAGTGACCTTCTGATCCTTCTCAAATCCGTATGTGCAGAACCGTCGGTTCACAGGAAATGCATCAATAAACTGCAACACACATGCCATGTACCATTTACTCATCACACTGATCAGGCAAATCCCTCTGGTGTTGGAGAGTCGTGTAGCATCCCGCATCTTCGGCACAAGTTGGATACTGAGCTGCCTCCACGTCTCAGGGCTAGAGGCCCCCTGCTCGAAAATCCTCTGGAAAGCACGCCGCGCAAACAAGAGGCTCCTCCACGGCAACTCACGGATGACCTCAGCAACGACTCCATCGCTACCGGGTGCCGTGCCAGGCTTCAAAGACGCACGAGCCTGCATGAGCATGCCCATCGTGATGACTCTTCCCTCCACCCCACGGTCGTTGTGTCTGAGCTCCTGAAAGGCCTCCAAAGTCCGTTTTTCCTCCTCCGAGTTCGTGTAAGACGCCGTCGCATACCTAGTATCTCCGTACTCCACCTAGTCCTGTCCATTGTCAGCACACCCTCACACTCCAGCTCCTTGAGGATACACCGGGAGGTCTTACTGGATCCCTTGTGGTCCTGCAGGAGTTGGTTCCTCCTATGCTGTCTCCTAAGGGTCTTCCTCCTACGCAGCAGTTGTTTACGAATATTCCCAAGGGCCCCACGCCTGGTGGCAGACTCCACCTCTATGAGCTCCCTGGGCCTCTGAATAGGTTTGCAGTTGGGGCGCCCCTTAGTGTGGTCCACAAGCTTTGCCGTCTCCAAGAGTACCCGTCCGACCTGCTGAAGGTCCGCCCCTACCGTGGCAGATGCAAGCCCCTCAATCGACACATCCGCAAGCACACGAAACATGTTCCTCGCCGTGTGATCCGTCGGCTGCCAGCCAACCATGGACACAGGGCGGGGTGGCAAAGCTGGGCGCCTGATCTCCGTAGTCTTGAGATTTACCCAGACCAGAGCGTGATCACTATAGGCACTGGCTTTTGCACGTATACCTGGCGTAGCTTTGATGGGTTCCACAAACTGGACCTGGCATCTCATCTCCTGGTGAGCTCTTGCCTCATCCGCGCACCAACGTGTAGGGATGAGAATATAGTCAAGCACACGCTGCACATGTGTGGAACAGTACGGTATATGTGTGATACATCGAGCTCCATGTGTTCGCCGCACAGATCCCCCAAGTACTCATGAACCTCATAAGCATGTCCCTCCTCTCTGCATGGTAGTTCGCCTCCTCCCTCCTCCCGTCCACCTGCATAAGACCTCCTCCCGTCATTCCCAGCATATCTGGTTCAAGTTCCGTCTGAGCATCCATCCCCACCCATGGTATGACTCCAGCCTGTGTAGTTTGAAACATAGTAACACTGCACTTTGTAAGTACATCTAAGTATTCCCCCAAGTGGTCCACCTCACGCATCACGCATGGTAGATACACTGATGTAACTAGAGCACCCCTGAATTCGACACACGCAAATCGTACCCCACTCCGTCGTGCAATCACATGTGGTGCCCAATCCCTGCACCATGCAACCGCCGCCTTGGAGCAGGAGCTATAGTGAATCTCCCATCCACATCTATTAAAAGTATTTGCACTGGTATGCTCACACTCTTGCAGGCACACCATTTGAATTGACCTGGCTTCACATGCAGCGACCAGGTTGGGTACTTGACCGTCGGATATTTTCTGCACATTCCAGGTTGCGACAACGGTCTCTGTCGCAGCCCTACCGCCCCGTCAATGATCAGGGCACCGTAGCGTCTGGAGAAACTGCACCTGGTTAATGTCAGGCTCAACGTGTGTCAAATTGGCGCCATAAAGGTTCCATCCTTTTGTCGGTCCCCATTATGCAATCAACGTCTTTTGTGTAGTATCCTCAGCATTCGGCATATACCACGTATATGTCATTGGCGGACCCGTCTAACCTCGAAGAATAGCCGTCGCATTGCCCTTGAAGATCCTACCCCTCGTGTGCGGCCAATATCTACCAGTATTCTCCTGAACCGTCCGATCCAAGTCCAGTGCCACCCTCTGTGTAGCATCAATTTGTTTAGAGTCAATAAGACCATTCATCGCCGTCGTCAGTGCCTCCTGTGAAAGACCCTCCCGCTGACTGGCGCCGGCGGTGAACCGTCAACCTGGTCACCGCCGGGAACCTCGTTGAGCTCTCTTACTAGTAAGAGTGCAGAGAATCGACACAGAATCATAAAATGGAGATTTTTCGAAAAATCTTGAAAGTCGATTTTTTCGATGTTCATATTCGCTCAGTTCCCGGAAGTCAGCTCATACAAAAATGCATCGAGAGAGCTGAGCTGCTGTCAGAGAGGAGTTCATATGCCAATGCTCGGCGTAAAAATCTGCTTTTTCAAAATGAATTGTCAAATATCTTTGAAAAATTCGCACAACCACCCAAAAGTTGTCACATTGTCCGTCTCGGCCGGCTGGGCCAACTAGCTCCACCCGCGCCGGAATTCCTCTAGCTCATCGATGCCGAAGAGCTCTACGAGGTACGTATCCTCACATCTCGCCGGGGACTTGGTAGCGTCCAAAACCCGGAGAGCAAGGAGGGCACACACTGGCGCCGGCGGTGAACCGTCAACCTGGTCACCGCCGGGAACCTCGTAGAGCTCCTTGAATCCGTGAGAAAGCTCAGCATCAAAGCGGGAGCTTCTGGGAGCTTTTCTACAAAAACTTCAAGTTGAGATTTTTTCGGAGTCAACATGAAGTCGGTTCCTTCAAGTGAACTGGTACTGAAAAATGACTCTAGATGGCCGAGCTGATCAGGGAACGAAGTTTATATCTCAATGCTCGGAGTAAAAATCTGCTTTTTCAAAATGAATTGTCAAATATCTTTCAAAAAATTGCAAAACCACCCAAAAGTTGTCACATTGTCCGCCTCGGCCGGCTGGACCAAAGTTCTCACTCCCAGCGAAGCTATTCATATGAAGTCTCGCACTCTCAGTGAGAGCGCGAGACCATTCTGCGTCGACAAAAATGCACCAGAACTCTCTAGGTCACCCATAGATCGATATAAATTAGAAAAAAAATCATCCGACACAAAAAATACAAAATTGTACAAATCGATATTTTTCATTGATTTTGAAATTTCTAATCAATTTGGGCACTCTTGAGGCTCCCATTCGATGTCTCGCATGTCGCTACTTCGATTGGAATGTACCTGGCATGCATAGCATGCACTCAGCTCGAGTTATCATCGAAACATCGTTCGCAACACGCATACATAGAGACAGTATTTCGAGCATAACTCCTGACTCAGCCATTTCTAGGAACTCTCGAGCTTCCAGTGTGACGCGCCAGATCATTCTGCATCGACTGGTGTGCGTGAGAGGTCTGTAGCTTGCTGACAGCTCGAGTTAAGTAAAGCCAACCACCGTCATCTGCCAAACTGCACTGCAGGCAAAGTCGGTTCCTGCAAGTCTTTTCACAGTAATATTGCCCTAGAGCCCTGAAAATTTCACCAGCAGATGCGCCATAGCTTATTGTAGGTAGAAAAAATCCAACTTATGAAAACGAATTGTCAAATCTTGCACAATGTTCCAAAAACCGACCCCAGGTTAACACATTGTCTCTTTTGGTCGGGTCGACCAACTAGCTCCACCCTGCGCCCGAATTCCTCTTAGCTCATCTCGTCGAAGAGCTCTACGAGGTACCCAACAGCCTTCCTGGCGAGGAAAGCTCTCGTGAAGCGCTTCCGGAGCTCTGGGGGGCTTCCCTGCAGCACTGGGCGCCGGCGGTAAACCGTCAACCTTTGTTACCGCCGGGGGACTCGTAGAGCTTCCTGACAACATATACTGTCGGAAAAAATTGCAGAGAACGAATAGTTTTTGAGCCCAACTCGAGTATCAGACCGAGTTCAGACCTCTGAATGACAGACGGACGCGTCTGATGTCTCCGAATCGATCCTCTGATTGCCCGCCCCTACAG
The DNA here is from genome assembly GCA_963575745.1 of Prorocentrum cordatum. NCBI lineage: Eukaryota > Dinophyceae > Prorocentrales > Prorocentraceae > Prorocentrum > Prorocentrum cordatum. Next base: position 80,004 of record CAUYUJ010000530.1, read on the forward strand.
CCTCCCTACAGCCCGAATTAAGTGCAGAACGCCGACAGTAGCTCTCAAGATGACTGGAAGAATGGAAACAGATTCGTAATTCTGGATCGCGCAACAGACTGAGCTCAGAGCTCTCGATTCAACAGGCGAACGCGCCTGATGATTCTGAATGCGATAGGTGTGCTTACCAGCACTGTAGCTGCCCTACAGCTCGAGTTAAGTAGAAAATACCGATTACGCATATCAAGTGGACTCGAAAAATACGAATAGGTTTGTGAACCTAGCTCGGCTAGCAGACCGAGTTTAGGCCTATAGATTCAACAGGCGGACGCGTCTGATCATTCTGAGTGAGATACGAGTGCTTACCAGCACTGTAGCTGCCCTACAGCTCGAGTTGAGTAGAAATACCGACAACGCGTATCAAGTTGACTCGAATAATACAAACAGGTTTGCGGACCTAGCTCGGCTGACAGACCGAGTTCAGACCTCTCGGTTCAACAGGCGAACACGCCTGATCATTCTGCATGCATTAGCTGTGTTTACGAGCTCTGTAGCTGCCCTGGAGCTCGAATTATCTGAGAAAACCGACAGTGCGTATGAAGATGACTCGAAACGGCCGTTCCCGCCCGTGTGCTTTTTGGCCTTCCAAAATACCCGATCGAGCTGAGATCAAGATGGCGAGCGGGAATAAGATCGAATATCATGGGAAAAATACTAGAGATTAAACGAATTGTCAAATTTCGAGAACAAAATTTTCAACCGACCAAAAGTCAGCAAAAGGTCCGTCGAGATTTTTCTTGCCAACTAGCTCTGGAACGCGCCGGCATTACTCTTGGCTTCCAGCTATAACTGGCGCCGGCGGTGAACCGTCAACCTAGTCACCGCCGGGAACCTCGTAGAGCTCCTCTCACTGGTAAGAGTGCAGAGAATCGACACAGAATCGAAAACTTGAGATTTTTCGACACACGTAGAGACGGTGTTCCGCCCATATCTCCTGAGGCAGCTATTTTTGAAGACCCTCGCGCTTCCACTGGAATGCGTCAGATCATTCAGGATCGCCTCGTGTGCAAGAGACATCCATAGCCTGCCTACAGCTCAAGTTAAGTTGACGAAACCACCGTCATCTGCAAAAGTGGTGGTACATGGTTTGTTCCTGGAAATTTTCCGATAGTAATACCTGGGCTACAGACTCCTTCTGCTCTCAGAATTCAATTCATATTGTTATTCACCGCTCAAAAATCTTTTTTCTTAGAATGAATTTCAAAACTCTGCAAAACTGGCGCCGGCGGTAAACCGTCAACCTGGTTACCGCCGGGGACCTCGTAGAGCTCCTCGCACCCTCGAGAGTGCTCGGAAAAAAAGCAGAGAGCTTCAGATATGATCTTCTTAAACAGTTCAAACAAGGTATTTCCCATGTCCCCATCCGACCCTGAAAGTGTTCGGCGCGAGGTCGAGAAACCGAGTAGCGAAGATGCATTCACACATACAAGCACACGCACACACGAGCACAAACGAGCACATACAGACACACAACAGACACGCAACACACCTAAAAACACAGACATACAGAGAAACATGAAACCACGCGTAGGACAGTATGCGAACACACACACACATACACACTCACGCACACACAGACACGCACGCACGCACGCGTTCACACATAATCATATATATGTATGTATACATACATACATACATACATACACACAGGCGCACACACCCCTACACACAAGCCGCCCACGCGCGCCTCGCCCCCCGCCCTCTCCGCCGGCGCTCCGGAGGGAGGCGCTGCGCCATTCCGGGGCCGGCCCTCCCCCCACTCCACCCACTCCGCCCCCGCGGCGCGCCCGAGGCAGGGGAGAGAGAGAGAGAGAGAGAAAGGGGGGGGGCGCGCGGACCACGGCGCCACCGAGGGCGCGCGCGCGCACACGCACGCGCACGCACGCACACAGAATCACACACGAGCACAGACACAAACACACATCCACACGCGCGCGCACACTCATCCACGCGCGCCCATTCATGCGCGCGCACCCCACACGGACGCCCATACCCACACACACACACAGACGCACGCACACACACACACACACACACACACACACACGCACACATACCAAACACACGCGCACCCACTCATACAAACAGAAACACACGCAAACGGAAAAGCACACACACACACACACACGCACGAACACACAGGCACACGCGCACACACACACACACGCACACGCACCAGACACACACACGCACCAGACACACGAACGCAATCGCGAACACCCACAGAAAAGACGCACTGAGAACAGAGACAGTCACACAAGCAAACGCACACACACACACACGCACAAACGAACACACTTACAACCACACCCACGTCACACGAACGAACACATACAAACACACGCACGAGCCCCCCCCCGACCCCCTCCCGGCGCTCCGGAGGGGGGAGGCACCGCCCCATCTTGGGGCCGGCCCTTCCCCCACTCAAACCACTCCGCCCTCGCGGGGCGCCGGAGGAAGGGGGAGAGGGAGCGCGGGGTTGCGAGCGCCGCGCGCGCACACACACACGCACTGACACACACACGCACACACACACGCATACACACACGCACAGACAGACAGACAGACAGACAGACAGACAGACAAGACGGACAGACAGACAGACCGACAGAAAGACAGAGAGACAGACAGACACGCAGACAGACAGACAGACAGACAGACAGAGACAGACAGACAGACAGACAGACACACAGACACACAGACACACAGACACACAGACAGACAGACAGACAGACACAAACACACACACACAGGCATACAGACACACAGACACACAGACACACAGACACAAAGACACACGGACACACAGACACACAGGCAACCAGACACACAGACACACAGACACACAGACACACAGACACACAGACACACAGACACACAGACACACAGACAGACAAACACACAGACAGACAGACACACACACAGACACACAAACACAGAGACCCACAGACACACAGACACACAGACACACAGACACACGGACACACAGACACACAGACAACACACACACACCCACACAGACAGACACACGGCCATACAGACACAAAAAAACACACGGACACACAGACACACAGACACACAGACACAGGCACAGAGACACACAGACACACAGACACACAGACACAAAGACACACAGACACACAGACACACGGACACATAGACACACAGACACAGACACACAGACACACAGAAACACAGACACGTAGACACACAGACACACAGACATGCAGACGCACAAATACACAGACACACAGGCACACAGACACTCAAGCACACAGACACACAGAGCACCAGATTCACAGACACACAGACACACAGACACATAGACACACGGACACACAGACACGCAAACACACAGACACGCAGACACGCAGACACACCAACACACAGACACGCAGACACAAGCACACACAGACACGCAGGCACACAGGCACACAGGCACACAGACACACAGACACCCAGACAGACAGACACACAGACACACAGACAAACAAATACACAGACACACTGACACACTGACACACTGACACACAGACGCACAAAAACACGGACACACAAACACACAGACACATAGACACACAGACACATAGACACACAGACACACTGACTGGCAGACAGAGCCCCCCCCCCCCCACACCACCCACCACACCCCCTTCCGGCGCTCCGGAGGGGGGAGGCACCGCCCCATTTTGGGGCCGGCCCTCCCTCCACTCCAACCACTCCGCCCTCGCGGAGCGCCCGAGAAAGGGGAAGGGCGGGGGGGGGCCAGCACGGGGCTGCCAGCGCCGAGCGCGCACGCACACACACACACACACACTGACACACACACACACACGCACGCACGCATACACACACACACGCAAATACACGCGCACAGACACACAGACAGACAGACACACACACAGACGCACAGAAAGACAACACAGACAGATCCACAGGCAGACAGACACACAGACACACTGACAGACGGACACGCAGACACACGGACACACAGACACGCGGACACAAGGATACACAGACACACAGCCAACCAGTCACACAGACACACAGACATCCAGACACGCAGATACTCACACACACAAACACGCGGACACACAAACACACAGCCATGCAGACACACAGACACGGACACACGGACACAAAAGACACACGGACATACAGACACACAAACCCAGACACACAGACACACAGACACACAGACACACAGACACACAGACACACAGAAACAAAGACACACATACACACAGACACACGGACACACAGACACACAAACACACAGACATACAGGCACACACACACACGGACACACGGACCACAGACACCAACACACAGACACACAGACACACCAACACAAAAACACACAGACACACAGACACACAGACACACAGACACACCGACACACAGACACACAGAAACACAGACACACAGACACACGGACACTCAGTCACGCAGACACACAACCACACGGACACACACACGGACACACAGACACGCAATCACACAGACACACAGACACAGAAACAACCAGACACACAGATGCACAGACACACAGACACACAGACACACAGACACGCGGACACACTGACAGACTGACACCCAGGCACCAAGACACACAGACACACAGACACATAGACACACAGACAAACTGACACACTGACACACTGACACACTGACACACAGAAACACAGACACACAGCCACACTGACACACGGACACACGGACACACAGACACACAGACACATAGACACATAGGCCGCCAGACACACAGATACACAGACACAAAATCACACGGACACAAAGACAGACAGACAAACACGCACACAGAGGAACAGGGACACACAGACACACAGACACACAGACACACAGACACAGAGACCCACAGACCCACAGACACACAGACTCACAGACAATCGGACACTCAGACACACAGACACACAGACACACAGAAACACAGACACACAGAAAGACAGAAAGACAGAAACACAGGCACACAGGAACACAGACACACAGACACACAGACACACTGACACACAGACACACAGACACACAGACACACAGACACGCAGACACACAGAGACACAGACATAAAGACACACAAATTCAAAGACACACAGACACACAGACACTCAAGCACACTGACACACAGATGCACAGACACACAGACACACGGACACTCAGACACACAGACACACAGAAACACAGACACACAGACACACAGGCACACGCATACACGCACACAGACACACAGACACAAGGACACACCGACACGCAGGCACAAAGGCACACAGGCACACAGACACACACAGACAGACACACAGACACACACAGACGGATACACCGACACACTGACACACTGACACACTGACACACAGACACACAGACGCAAAAAAGAAACAGACACACAGACACACAGACACACAGACACACAGAAATACAGACACACAGCCACACTGACACACAGAAACACAGACACACAGAGACACAGACACATTGACACACTGACACACTGACACACAGAAACAAAGACACGCAGACACACAGAGACACAAACACACAGACTCACAGACTCACAGACACACAGACACACAGACAAGGCAACAAACACACAGACACACAGGAAGACATGCAGACAGAAACACAGGCACACATACAAACCGACACACAGACACACAGACTCACAGACACACAGACACACAGACACACACACACAGACACACAGACAGACAGACAGACAGACAGACAGACATAGACACGCAGACACAAAGACCCACAGACACACAAGCACACAGACACACAGACACACGGACACACGGACACACGAACAAACTCTCACACAGACAGACAGACGCACGGCCATACAGACACAAAAGACACACGGACACAAAGACACACAGACACACAGACACAGACACACAGGCACACAGACACACACACAGACACACAGACACACAGACACACAGACACACAGACACACAGACACACAGACAGACACACACAGACAGACAGACACACACACACAGACACACAAACACAGAGACCCACAGACACACAGACACACAGACACACAGACACACGGACACACGGACACACAGACAACACACACAGACAGACAGACAGACACACGGCCATACAGACATAAAGGCCACACGGACACACAGACACACAGACACACAGACACAGGCACACAGACACACAGCCACACAGACACACAGACACAAAGACACACAGACACACAGACACACGGACACATAGACACACAGACACACAGACACACAGACACACAGAAATACAGACACGTAGACACACAGACACACAGACATACCGACACACAAATACACAGACACACAGGCACACAGACACTCAGACACACAGACACACGGACACACAGACACGCAGACACGCAGACACACCAACACACAGACACGCAGACACAAGCACACACAGACACGCAGGCACACAGGCACACAGGCACACAGACACACAGACACCCAGACAGACAGACACACAGACACACAGACAAACAAATACACAGACACACTGACACACTGACACACAGACGCACAAAAACACGGACACACAGACACACAGACACATAGACACACAGACACATAGACACACAGACACACTGACTGGCAGACAGAGCCCCCCCCCCCCCACCCACCACACCCCCTTCCGGCGCTCCGGAGGGGGGAGGCACCGCCCCATTTTGGGGCCGGCCCTCCCTCCACTCCAACCACTCCGCCCTCGCGGAGCGCCCGAGAAAGGGGAAGGGCGGGGGGGGGCCAGCACGGGGCTGCCAGCGCCGCGCGCGCACGCACACACACACACACACACACTGACACACACACACGCACGCATACACACACACACGCAAATACACGCGCACAGACACACAGACAGACAGACACACACACAGATGCACCGAAAGACAACACAGACAGATCCACAGGCAGACAGACACACAGACACACAGACAGACGGACACGCAGACACACGGACACACAGACACGCAGACACAATGATACACAGACACACAGCCAACCAGTCACACAGACAGACAGACAGACAGACACGCAGATACTCAGACACACAAACACGCGGACACACAAACACACAGCCATGCAGACACACAGACACGGACACACGGACACAAAAGACACACGGACATACAGACACACAAACCAAACACACAGACACACAGACACACAGACACACAGAAACACAGACACACATACACACAGACACACGGACACACAGACAACACACAGGCACACAGACACACGGACACACGGAACACAGACACCAACACACAGACACACAGACACACCAACACAAAAACACACAGACACACAGACACACAGACACACAGACACACAGACACACAGACACACAGACACACAGAAACACAGACACACAGACACACGGACACGCACACGCAGACACACAACCACACGGACACACACACGGACACACAGACACGCAATCACACAGACACACAGACACAGAAACAACCAGACACACAGATGCACAGACACACAGACACACAGACACACAGACACGCGGACACACTGACAGACTGACACCCAGACACCAAGACACACAGACACACAGACACATAGACACACAGACACACTGACACACTGACACATTGACACACTGACACACAGAAACACAGACACACAGCCACACTGACACACGGACACACGGACACACAGACACACAGACACATACACACATAGGCCGCCAGACACACAGATACACAGACACAAAAACACACGGACACAAAGACAGACAGACAAACACGCACACAGAGGAACAGGGACACACAGACACACAGACACACAGACACACAGACACAGAGACCCACAGACCCACAGACACACAGACGCACAGACAAGCGGACACTCAGACACACAGACACACAGACACACAGAAACACAGACACACAGAAAGACAGAAAGACAGAAGCACAGGCACACTGGCACACAGACACACAGACACACAGACACACAGACACACAGACACACAGACACACAGACACACAGACACGCAGACACACAGACACACAGACATAAAGACACACAAATACAAAGACACACAGACACACAGACACTCAAGCACACTGACACACAGATGCACAGACACAGACACACAGACACTCAGACACACAGACACACAGAAACACAGACACACAGACACACAGGCACACGCATACACGCACACAGACACACAGACACAAGGACACACCGACACGCAGGCACAAAGGCACACAAACACACAGACACACACAGACAGACACACAGACACACACAAACGGATACACCGATACACTGACGCACTGACACACAGACACACAGACGCAAAAAAAAAACAGACACACAGACACACAGACACACAGACACACAGACACACACAAATAGGGACACCCAGACACACAGACACACAGACACACAGACACACAGAGACACAGACACATTGACACACTGACACACTGACACACAGAAACAAAGACACGCAGACACACAGAGACACAAACACACAGACACACAGACTCACAGACACACAGACACACAGACAAGGCAACACAAACACACAGACACACAGGAAGACACGCAGACAGAAACACAGGCACACATACAAACAGACACACAGACACACTGACTCACAGACACACAGACACACAGACACACAGACACACATACACACAGACACACATACAGACACACAGACACACAGACAGACATAGACACACAGACACAAAGACCCACAGACACACAAGCACACAGACACACAGACACACGGACACACGGACACACGGACAAACTCTCACACAGACAGACAGACATACATACGGCCATACAGACACAAAAGACACACGGACACACAGACACACAGACACACGGACACACAGACACACAGGCAATCAGACATACAGACACACAGACAGACAGACACACAGACACACAGACACACAGACACACGGACACATGGACACACAGACACACAGACACACAGACAAACATACACACAGAAACACAAACACGGAGACACACAGACACACAGACACACAGACACTCAAGCACACAGACACACAGACACTCAAGTACACAGACACACAGACACACAGACACATAGACACACGGACACACAGACACGCAGACACACAGACACGCGGCTACGAAGGACACACAGATACGCAGGCACAAAGGCACACAGGCACACAGACACACAAACACCCACAGACACACTGACACACTGACACAGAGACGCACAAAAACACGGACACACAGACACACAGACACATAGACACACAGACAGGCAGACAGAGCCCCCCCACCCACCACACCCCCTTCCAGCGCTCCGGAGGGGGGAGGCGCCGCCCCATTTGGGGGCCGGCCCTCCCTCCACTCCAACCAATCCGCCCTCGCGGAGCGCCCGTAGGGGGGGGGGGGGGGGCCGGCAGCGCGGGGCCGCCAGCGCCGCGCGCGCACACACTCACACACTGACACGCACACACGCACGCGCACACACACACACACACGCAAATTCACGCGCACAGACAGACAGACAGACACACACACACACAGACGCACAGAAAGACAGACACACAGACAGATCCACAAACAGAGAGACACACAGACACGCAGACACACACACACAAAGACACGCAGACACAAGGATACACAGACACACAGACAACCAGTCACACAGACACACAGAGACCCAGACACGCAGACACTCAGACACACAGACACACGAACACACAAACACACAGACATACAAACACACAGACACGAGCACACGGACACAAGGACACAAAAGACCCGGACATACAGACACACAGACAAACAGACACAGAGACACACAGACACACAGAAACACAGGCACACAGACACAAAGACACACAGACACACATACACACAGACACGCGAACTTACAGACACACAGAAACACGGACACACAAACACACAGACACTCAGACACACAGACACACGGACACACGAACACACAGACACCAACACACAGACACACAGACACACCAACACAAAAACACACAGGACACACAGACATGCAGACACACAGACACACAGAGACACATACACACAGACACACAGACACATGATTACACGGACACGCTGACACACAGACACACAGACACACACGCACACACACACGGACCCACAGACACGCAGACACACAGACACAGAGACATACAGACACACAAATACAAGGATAAACACTCACCCAGACACACAGACACATAGACACATAGACAAACAGACACACTGGCACTCTGACACAGTGACACACTGACACACAGAAACATAGACACACAGACACACTGACACACGGACACACAGACACACAGGCAATCAGACATACAGACACACAGACAGACACAGACAGACACACAGACACACAGACACACAGGCATACAGACACACAGACACACAGACACACAGACACACAGACACACGGACACACAGACACACAGGCAACCAGACACACAGACACACAGACACACAGACACACAGACACACAGACAGACAGACACACAGAAAGACAGACAGACACACACACAGACACACAAACACAGAGACCCACAGACACACATAAACACAGACACACAGACACACGGACACACGGACACACAGACAACACACACACAGACAGACAGACAGACACACGGCCATACAGACACAAACACACGGACACACAGACACACAGACACATAGACACAGGCACACAGACACACAGACACACAGACAAACAGACACAAAGACACACAGACACACAGACACACGGACACATAGACACACAGACACACAGACACACAGACACACAGAAACACAGACACGCAGACACACAGACACACAGACATACAGACACCCAAATACACAGACACACAGACACACAGACACTCAAGCACACAGACACACAGAGCACCAGATTCACACACACACACAGAAACACAAACACACAGACACACGGACACACAGACACGCAGACACACACACACGCAGACACGCAGACACACCAACACACAGACACGCAGACACAAGGACACACAGACACGCAGGCACAAAGGCACACAGGCACACAGACACACAGACACCCAGACACCCAGACACACAGACACACAGACAAACAGATACACAGACACACTGACACACTGACACACTGACACACATACACACAAAAACACAGACACACAGAAGCATAGACACACAGACATAGACACACAGACACACTGACTGGCAGACAGAGCCCCCCCCCACCCACCCACCACACCCCCTTCCGGCGCTCCGGAGGGGGGAGGGACCGCCCCATTTTGGGGCCGGCCCTCCCTCCACGGACCAACCACTCCGCCCTCGCGGAGCGCCCGAGAAAGGGAGAGGCAGGGGGGGGCCAGCGAGGGGCTGCCAGCGCCGCGCGCGCACGCACACACACACACACTGACACACACACACACGCACGCACACACACACACACGCAAATACACGCGCACAGACAGACAGACAGACAGACAGACAGACAGACAGACAGACAGACACACACACACAGACGCACAGAAAGACAACACAGACAGATCCACAGGCAGACAGACACACAGACACACAGACAAACGGACACGCAGACGCACAGACACGCAGACACGCAGACACAAGGATACACAGACACACAGCCAACCAGTCACACAGACACACAGACATCCAGACAGGCAGATACTCAGACACACAGACACGCGGACACACAAACACACAGCCATGCAGAAACACAGAAACGGGCACACGGACACAAAAGACACACGGACATACAGACACACAAAACCCAAACACACAGACACACAGAAACACAGACACACATACACACAGACACACGGACACACAGACACACAAACACACAGATTCACAAGCACACAGACACACGGACACACAGAACACAGACACCAACACACAGACACACAGACACACCAACACAAAATCACACAGACACACAGACACACAGACACACAGACACACAGACACACAGACACACAGACAAACAGACACACGGACACGCGGTCACGCAGACACACACCCACACGGACACGCACACGGACACACAGACACGAAAACACACAGACACACAAACACAGAAACAACCAGACACACAGATGCACAGACACACACACACACAGACACACAGGCGGCGGACACACTGACAGACTGACACCCAGACACCAAGACACACAGACACACAGACACATAGACACACAAACACACTGACACACTGACACATTGACACACTGACACACAGAAACACAAACACACCGCCACACTGACACGCGGACACACGGACACACAGACACACCGGCCACCACACACACAGATACACAGACACGGAAACACACTGGCACAAAGACAGACAGACAAACACACACAGGCACAGGGACACACAAACACACAGACACACAGACACACAGACACAGAGACCCACAGACCCACAGACACACAGACGCACAGACAAGCGGACGCTCAGACACACAGACACACAGACACACAGACACACAGAAACACAGACACAGGAAAACAGAAAGACAGAAACACAGGCACACAGGCACACAGACACAAAGACACACAGACACACAGACACACAGACACACAGACACACAGACACACAGACACGCAGACACACAGACACACAGACGTACAGACACACAAATACAAAGACACACAGGCACACAGACACTCAATCAAGCACACTGACACACGCAGCACCAGACACACAGACACACAGACACTCAGACACACAGACACACAGAAACACAAACACACAGACACACAGGCACACGCATACACGCACACAGACACACAGACACGAGGACCCACAGACACGCAGGCATTAAGGCACGCAGGCACACAGACACACAGACAGACAGACACACAGACACACACACAAACAAATACACCGACACTCTGACACACTGACACACAGACACACCGACGCAAAAAAGAAACAGACACACAGACACACAGACGCACAGACACACAGACACACAGAAACAGGGACACCCAGACACACAGACACACAGACACACAGACACACAGACACACAGACACACAGACACAATGACACACAGACACACTGACACACAGAAACACAGACACGCAGACACACAGAGACACAATCACACAGACACACAGACTCACAGACACATAGACACACAGGCACGGCCACACAAACACACAGACACACAGGAAGACACGCAGACAGAAACACAGGCACACATACAAACAGACACACAGACACACTGACTCACAGACACACAGACACACAGACACACCGACACACAGACACACAGACGCACATACAGACAGACAAACAGACAGACAGACAGACACACATAGACACAAAGACACAAAGACCCACAGACACACAGACACACAGACACACAGACACACGGACACACAGACACACGGACAAACTCTCACACAGACAGACAGACATACGGCCATAGAGACACACAGACACACGGACAAACAGACACATAGACCCACAGACCCACAGACACACAGACACACAGACACACGGACAAATAGACACACAGACAAACAGACACACAGACAAACGGACACACAGAAACACAGACACGGAGACACACAGACACACAGCCATACAGACACACAAATACACAGACACACAGACACACAGACACTCAAGCACACAGACACACAGACACTGAAGCACACAAACACACAGACACACAGACACAAAGACACACGGACACACAGACACGCAGACACACAGACACGCGGCCACGCAGACACACCCACACACAGACACGCAGGCACAAGGACACACAGACACGCAGGCACAAAGTCACACAGGCACACAGACACACAAACACCCAGACAGACAGACACACAGACACACAGACAAACAGATACACAGACACACTGACACACTGACACACAGACACACAGACGCACAAAAACACAGACACACAGAAACACAGACACACAGACACACAGACAGGCAGACAGAGCCCCCCCACCCACCACACCCCCTTCCAGCGCTCCGGAGGGGGGAGGCGCCGCCCCATTTTGGGGCCGGCCCTCCCTTCACTCCGACCACTCCGCCCTCGCGGAGCGCCCGGAAGGGGGGGCGGGGCTGCCAGCGCCGCGCGCGCACACACTCACACACTGACACGAACACACGCACGCGCACACACACACGCAAATTCACGCGCACAGACAGACAGACACACACACACACACACACACACACACACACACACACACGCACAAAAAGACAGACACACAGACAGATCCACAAACAGAGAGACACACAGACACGCAGACACACACACACACAAAGACACGCAGACACAAGGATACACAGACACACAGACAACCAGTCACACAGACACACAGACACCCAGACACGCAGACACTCAGACACACAGACACACGAACACACAAACACCCAGACATACAAACACACAGACACGACCACACGGACACACGGACACAAAAGACACGGACGCACAGACACACAGACAAACAGACACAGAGACACACAGACAGACATATGCACAGACACACAGACACACAGACACACAGACACACAGACACACAGACACACGAACTCACAGACACACAGAAACACAGACACACAAACACTCAGACACTCAAACACACAGACACACGGACACACGAACACACAGACACCAGCACACAGACACACGGACACACCAACACAAAAACAAACAGGACTCACAGACATTCAGACACACAGACACACAGACACACATACACTCAGACACACAGACACACAGACACATGGTTACACGGACACGCTGACACACAGACACACAGACACACACACGGGCCCACAGACACACAGACGCACAGACACACAGACACATGGGCACACGGAAACGCTGACACACAGACACACGGACACACACACAGACACACAGACACACAGACACACAGACACAGAGACATACAGACACAAATACAAGGATACACAGAAACACAGACACACAGACACACGGACACACTGACAGACGGACACCCAAACACCCAGACACACAGACACACAGACACATAGACACACAGGCAACCAGACATACAGATACACAGACACGCAGACACACGGACACAAAGAAAGACAGAAAAAACACACAGAGGCACAGGGACACACAGACACACAAACACACAGACACACAAACACACAGACACACAGACACACAGACACGCAAAAACTTGGACATTCAGACACACAGACACACAGACACACAGACACACAGACACACAGAAAGACAGAAAGACAGAAACACAAGCACACAGACACACAGACACAGAGACACACATACACACAAACACACAGACAATCAAGCACACTGACACACGCAGCACCAGACACACAGACACGCAGACACTCAGACACACAGACACACAGACACACAGACGCACAGAGACGCAGTCACACGCAGACGCGGGGCCAGCCCTCCCTCCGCTCCAGCCACTTCGCCCTCACGAAGCGCCAGCGGAGAGAAAAGACTTGAGGGGGGAGGAGCCGAACCTCGCAGCACAGCCTTGCCCTAGTTTACCCGCTCTCCCCCCCCGTCTTGCTTCCCCACTCTTCCCCCCTCAACACCCAGCTCCCACCGCACCCCCCGCCCTATCGACCCGCATGCCAGGCGGACCCCGCAGACGGATCCAGCTCCTTCCCCTGCATATCCACGCACCTCCCTCGGGCCCCCTCCGAGACCCGCTGCGACGCGCGCGTCGCATCCCCCAAATCGCGGCTGCGCTGGAACGCAGCCAAGTTCTCGATCCTCCCCGCGCCGAAACCTGTCACCACTCGCGCGGCGCCGCCGCCGCTCGACGGCCCAGACGGCTCCGCGCGCCTCGGGCGCACCAGTACCCCCCCCCGTATATACGCGCCCTCGCCCGCGGCAGCCCCCCCCTCAGCCGCGACGGGGCCAGGCGCAGCTCGCGCCGCCAAACGCGCCGAGCTCCTCCGCGGGACCTCCGCCTCTGACCGAGGCTCCACCTTTCGTTTCCCCGACGCTGAAACCCGCACCGCCTCCACCGCTGCCGCATCTTTCCCCCCCGCGACACTCGCGCATGCCACATCGCCACCTAGACCCCCGCCGCCCGCGCGCGCCTCCCCGGACCCTCGAGCACCTCGGACGCGCCCTGGCCCAGCGACGTCGCGCTCCCCGCCGACATCCCTGACTCCAGCCGCGCCCGCCGCGCCACCCGCCGCCCCTGCATCCGAGCGAGGCGTCGCCGACTTTTCCCGCGCCCGCCGCGCGGCGGAACGCGGAGCGGCGCCACCAGGCGAGCCAGAGACCCCCCCCTCCCTCGGAGACACCGCCCTCCCGCCAACCCCAGCGGTCAAGTCGCGGGCGCCTGCCGCGCCCCTTGACTCGGCTGCGCCCGAAGCCCTGCCCTTCGTCGTGACCGCTCGCCGCCCAGCCGCGCCATCACCATCGACGGCGCGCCCCTCCCCTGACGTCGAAACCGCACACTTCCTCCGCAGGCGCCTGCTCGCGGAACGCGGCTCGGCGGCGGCAACCGAGACAACGCCCTCCCTGCGTCCTCCACGGCCTGGCCCTGCACCAACTCCACCGCCGGACGTAGGCTCACCCCTCGACCCAACAGACGCCGAAGCCCCGGCCCGATCGCCAGCGACGCCGCCCGCGCGTCCGTTCCCTCGGGCCGCCGACGCCCCACTCCCCCCCTCGCGCTCCGTCGCTCCGTCGGCGTCACCACCAACAGCCCCACCCCCGCCCCATTCGCCGCCACCAGACGCACTCGCATCACCGCCCCCCGGCCCACTCCCGCCACTGCCCTGCCCCTCACGCGCTGCGTCCACCTCGGTCGCACCTGCGCCCGCGCCCTGCCCCTGACCGCGGCCCAGGCGGCAATGCACTGCCATGTGCGCCTCCTTCTGCTTGATGTGCGCCGGCTCGTCTCGGATCAAGCGCGGTGGCTCGTCGTCGTCAAACATGAAGTACCTCCCATCATGCACGCGGCACAGAGTCGTGTAATGGCCGCAATTCACTGACCGCCCATTATGGTAAACCACACCGACCAACTGCATCTGGGGAAGCCCTGGCAGCCTCAGTTGCTCTTCCACCCACACTGCCTCCCGCGCCTCGGAGCCCCTCCTCAATTGAACCACCAGACCCTGTGGCACACCAGTGGCTCTCGTCTGCCTCACGTGCTTAACCCGGTCGCGCTCGTCGCGGCAGCACCCCGGGCAGCTCTTCTCGATATCTTCAGGAGCACAAAAGTCGCAGTACAACTCCTGCAGCATCAAGGGCCCACCTGGACGCCCAAGAACACGCAGCTTCAGCACATCCTCAGCCTCGTACGCGACAGTCTCGTAATTGCACACGTCACACTTCTCCCGCTTCTCCACGACGAACCCGAACATCTGATCAACGCACGTCACCCGCAGATTCACCGCGCGGATGCTATCGAGTTCCCGCTGCGCAAACCGACCTGCCAACATCTCTGCGTCACGCGCAGCCACCATCAGCTTACCCCAATACGCTAACACATCCTGCTGCTGCCACGGGTCGTTGAACTCACTCGGCCGCCCCATCACATCGTCGTCGCAGTCAACGCTCGTACGCCGCAGCACACTCACAGGTCCCTGCTGCCAGCGTCGCGAGCACAACTGGTTGTACGTCTCCCACATCCCGCACACGCAACAACGCCCCGTGCCCCGGTCCTCGCACTGCTGCTCTGAATGCAATCGAAGCCACTCCAAGACGGCAGGCGTCCGCAACATCAGCTGCGTCACACTGACCACGTAGCAGGTGTGCCATGGCCGCGGCATCCCTCGGACGGGCACGCACCGCACGCTGTCCCACGAAGCCGCGCGAATGCCAGCCACGTTCGGGACATACATGTCTGCCGGGCACGGTGGCGGCGGAGGCGGGCAGGGGCTCGGCGGCGGCGGAACCGGGCGACCCAAAGCAAACAATCTCTGTGGCCCGAACGCTGCGGATATCGCTTGTTCCCGACGGCGCTGTCGGCGGCCGGCAGCCCGCTGCTGCGTCCGCAAGTACGCCTCTCGATCTCGTTCCTGCGCCTGCTGCCGGGCCCGCGCCGCGGCCTCTCGACCACGCTGTAACCGACTCTGAACCTCCACACCCTCCAGTCTCTGTGACTGATCGCGCGTCGCCTGCAGCACGACTCGCGCGCGCTGCGCCACGGCCCTCATCTTCTGCTCCCGAGATCCATAGCACGCGTGGGCACGCACATACCCGAACAGCCCATAGTGGTCGGACATGTGGAACTCGGAACCCTCGAAGAACACCTTCCCTTTCCCTACCAAGTGCACCTCGGACCAGAGATCCGCTCCAAAGAGCACCCGTTCACGTCTCTGGCCGACAGCCCCCCTCTCGCCGAGACCCGAATAGAACTTATTGCCGGGGCAACCCCAGGATCGGCCCTCATACCATGCGTCCCTCAGACGCAACTGCACCACGGCTGCCTGCACCTGCGCATCCGTGCTGTTCATGTCGCCCACGATGAGCAGCCGATGGCATTCGTCCCCGCACTTCGCCACAATCTTCCCAAGTATCGCACGACGCCGTTCCATGACGCGTCCGTGGGCAGGTGCACCGCCGCCACGTGCACATGCCCATCGCCGCCGGCGCCGCCGTCTCCGGGCACCTGGACACGGCACAGCACGCACGGATCCTGCCCTGGCACAGCCACAGATTCCGCCCGCAGACCGTGCCTGACGTACAGATGCACATACCCCCTGGACTCGTGCGCGTGCGCAACGCCCGCCAATTGAAACTCCCCTGACAGCTCCTCGTACGCGCCCCCGCCCTCGCACTCCTGCAAGGCAACGACGTCACACCCGCGCGCCTGCCTCCAACGGAGCACCTCGCCAAGAACCGCGGCGCGCTGATCCCGCGCGGTCCAGGAGTGCGGCGCCACGGCAGCGCGATGCCCACCAGCAATGTTCCACGTCGCAAACGACAACGTCGACGCGCCCTCAAGGCCCTCTCCCTCGCCTGCCTCGCCCACGGCCCTCCCCACCACACCCGCCATCGCCCGGCCCGCGCCCGCCGCACTGGGCCCAGACACATCCGCGCGCGGGGCGACGCCGAAGAGGTCCAGAGCGTCACGGCACTCCTGGTCCCAGAGCAACAACTCCATGACATCCCGCGCACCCCGCGCGCCGACACCCGCGCGGAAAGACGCGAACGCGCCCCGCAACGCACGACACACGTCTGGCACGAACGACTCCGCCGACGCATCCAGCACCCTGGCACCGGCCCCGCGACCAACGTGGCCAGCAGGAGCCCGAGTGCGCCGGCGATCCTCTGCGAAGGCACCCGAACGTGCGGCGCCTCCCCAAACTCTACCACTGGTGGCGGGCGCCGCCCATCACTGGCCTGGATCGGCCGCAGCAGCGCGTCGATATTCCGAGCGATTCGCCCTGCAACCGCCTCCCTCCGGCCTCGATCGTACACGCACACGGTCAGAGACTCGGCACGCCCGAGCGCCTCCCCCGCCCGACCAGCCTGGACGCGCACGAAGATCCAATCCTGGGGAACGCAAGACACGCTCAGAGCGTCCACGGCAGCAACCATCAGCAACTCCTTCTTATCGCTGACGCAGCTCGCGTCCCAAACGCTCGTCCAGTTGTGCGCCACCCGAGCAAAATGCTCTGGGTTCTCCTCCGCGCCGACGTGCTCGCCCACCATTGCCGAGGCCACAGTCATCGGCAGGTCTAACCCTGAGCACAGCTGTCGCGCCACCTTCAGGAAGAACTCCAACGCTTGACGCTCCAGTCTGCCCTCCGCCAGAGCGCCCTCCGACCGCACGTTCACGACCCACTTGTCATCCGCAGCGCGCAGCCACCGCGAACATCCCCGAACGCATCCTTCATCTTCCTGGCCGCCTTATCCAAGCTCCCGTGCAGTCTCGGCGGCACCAGCGCACCCATGGCCTCCTTCACAGCGCTCATGTGCAGCGGGCCCAGGCTCGGTTCCACGACATCGAACACGCGACCATCCCACCGCCCACACGCCACCCACCGATCCACCATCATGTCAGCGAAACGGCCCAACAACTCCACTCCGTCGTCGTCCGGGCGCTCCCGGGACAGCCGCGCAGCGGCTGTCCTCAAACGCCCCCGCAACTCTTCCACCGTGTCAACACCATAGAAATCCTCTGCATCCCCACCCGCCAGCTCCCGCGCGGCCTCACGTTCCTCCAACGTCACACCGCGCACCCTCTTCCGGTCCAGGAGCCTGTCAGCCACGGCGGTCAGACGCCGCCGCGCGACGTCATCACCCCCCGCCTCGGCATCGACAGCCTCAGCCAACGCGGACACGCACGGCGCGCCGTCCTCACCCCAGAGCCAAGTGTCATCATCCAACACTCTGTTCAGACCTCTGAGCCTCTCCGCCTGCGCCGCACGGACGGTCTCGAGACGGCCCAACAATCTCCCCGCCGCACACCTCTCCTCTGCGGTCCACAAATCCGCCTCGCAGTACCCATACTTCCGCAACGTTGTCGAAGCGCGCGCCTCCAACCGCAGCTCGAACCGACGGCGCTCCCGGAACGCCGTCGTGTGCCTGGCCCGCATGAAGTCCGCGTACTCCGGCAAGTCTTCCTCGAACACCAAGTCCCACGGATGCCTGACGCGCGTCGTTGAGACGAACCCGATCCCAGCGACGGCCGCGGTCTTCGCCGACATGTGCACGCGGACTTTCGCCAACGTCATCCCCTGCGCCTTCCAGTGCGTCAAAGCCCACGCCAGCTGCAGCGGGTAGTTCTCGCGCGCGAGGCCGTCCTCCGTCGTGGACGATACAGCCTGCCTCCAGATGGGCACCCAGTTCTTGCGCACAGGATCGTTCTTGAAGAAAGACCGCGGCTCGCCATTCTCGTCCTTTCCCAGATCGACGTCGTCGAACTCGACGAAAACACAAATGGGCGCCTGCAGATCCGGGCGCGCACTGTTGTGCGGGTCCGCCCCGTCCGGCCACATGTACCCGCGCAGCGTGCCCATCGCCCGGTTCATCAACCCCGCCTCGACCCACAAGTTCTGCGTCAGCAGCACGCGCGCCCCTTCACACATGTGAAGCTCGTTCTCGATCCCTCGGAAATCGTCGGCCGCCATCTCTTCCGGCCGAGATTTACTTTTATCCTTCCAATTGGGATAGGCGCGCAGAGACGCAATGGGCTTGCCACTGGCAGCCGCCACCTGGTACAGCCTCTCCAGGTTCACCCTATCCGCGCCGCAGGCACCCGACGCCCGATCCTTCCTGCCATCCATCAGCAGCGGCGCCGTCTCGAACGCTGCGAGCTCCTCCCTGCCCTCCTTCGCCATCTGCAGCACCGACCTGTTCCGGCGCCTCAACCACGCATGATCCGACTGGTCCCACGTGCACTGCGCCATTCCTTTGGTCACCTCCAGAAAACGATTGGCATCCCGCCGGTACTCCGCCTGCCGCTCGGCGGACAGACCCTCCTTCTTCCCACTCCATCTGTGCACGCGCCGTAGCACGGCGACGTCCTGGAACGTATTGCGCACAAACTGGCCCGTGGCCACAACTTCTCCGTGCTCCACGCATCGTCTGGAGTGCGCTCCGCCCCCCTCGGCTTATTTTTCCCATGCCCCTCATACTTGCCCATTCGATACAACGGATCGTCGCCGATGGGCGGCGCCTGCTGCGGATCTCCTGCCAGCACGACATCCTTCCCGCCGAGAGACACTGGCTCGTCCTCCTCCATCTTCCTCCCCTTTCCTCCTTTTCCGCCTCCTCCGCGTGCCGCAAACTTCGCATCCGTGCCCAGAGTGTACTGCACCTTGTACTCGATCTTCCCCAACATCTGCCGCCCGATCATACTCATCTCATCCAACACAAACAGCTTCGCCTGCCGCAACCGGTCCCGCGTCCGCAAGAAGCGTTCACCGCCCTTTTGCTTCCAAGGCCCGCAGTACCCACCGGAACGCCGAAAGCCCTGTGCAGAGTAGTCGCCCCATACTTCAACTGGAACGAGGCGCACCCTGTCGGAGCAGCCAGCAAACAGCAATTCCGCACCTCCCCATCAATCTCCGACTGAGAGCGCCTTCCCTCCCGCATCCCACCCCGGAGGCCCGGCACCCGATCCATTCTGGTCCGCGGAGCCGTCTGACGCGCCCTCTGTCGCCTCGCCGCCACAAAACTACGCACCGTGCGCGACTTCCCCGTGCCTGCCACGCCCGTGACCATCAGGCGGAGCGGGTCCTTCTCGGAGTGGCGTCCACCCATAACGATGTCGTGGGCAAACTTCTGCCAGGGGTCCAGGTCTTCGCGCAAGACGACCTCGGCCCCGTCACCCACGTTGGCCTTGCCGTACCAGACATCGCGCAGCTCCTCGAGGCGCCGCTTCTCCCCTGTCGACACATTGCACGGTTCATCCAGCCAATTGAAATCCTTCGGGTTCACACGCACCCTCCCGCGAACGTCCTCCAGCGCCATATCCCCGACGCGCACGTCTGCCGCCGGCACCGCGGGGCCCGCCGCGCTAACACGCTCATCCGCTGGGCGGCGATCCCACTCGGACACCTCCCCCGCACCTGCGGCACCCTCCACACCCTCCACTGGTCGCGGGTCGCGCAACACGATATCCCGAGGCTCCTCGTTGGGATCGTCCTCGGCGTTCTGCGCGAGTCTGTCCACCAGCTCCTCCAAGTCCTACCCCGACTCCGCCGCATCGCTCTCTCTGCCAGCGTCACCCTCCCTCGAGCCACCGTCGGATTCCTGGCCCCCCACGTCGCCCGCGGCGTCGCCCGCCCCAGCGTCACGCCCCTGCTGCCGCGCCCGGTGCCGACGCACCATCTCGCGGCGCGTCCGCCTCAGCAGCTCGCGGTTGGTCCGCACCCCACCAGCCTCAAAGATTGCGCCCAGCACCTCCTTGTAGAACGGATTCGCGCGTTCGTACTGCTCCACGACCCACGCCGGCACCCACTGTCGGAGCATCGGGTCCGTGAGCATCTCCATCCACATATCTCCCCAGAACCGATCCTCCCTGCCCCTCCAAGCCGCCCCCCCCGACTTGAACCACAAATCCTGCACTCCCAGGAACCGATCGCCCCCAGCATGGGGCACGAAATCCGTGGCCCCAATGCAGACTTCCGGCACAGGGCGGACGTCGCGCCGCATCTCTGCACCGATCATGGCTCTGCGGTCCGCCGTCGCCATGTGCCGCAGTGCGCGATGACGTTCGCCCGCGCGTACGCCTCGTGGCAGGCGTGCTCCACGTTCGCACACTCCGCGCTATAGCCGGGCGTCACCTGCAGGCACACCGCAGGGTTCCCGCGCCTCAGCTTCCCTCGATACACGGCGTACTTCCAGTAAAACTCAAAGAGTGACACATCGCGCACCTCCTCCTCCGTGATTGACCCGTCTCCCCGGGCCCGCTGGCGCCGCACGAACTCCAGGCGCTTGTCGAACTTGTCCACTTTGCTATCCCAGTGAACCGGCTCATCCTCCGACTTGTCCCGCAGTGCGGACGCAGGCTTCAGGGCACGCGCGCCCGTCGTGTTCAGAGTCACGACGGGCATCACGGACAAGACCATTGGCAAGCGCAACCCCAGCAGCGCCACTTCGTAACAATGGTAATCCCTCTCCCCGAGCATCCGAGCGAAGAACTTCTGAATCGAGCGTCGGAGGAAGTCGGTGCCCTCGCCGTCGGGAACGTACGCGCAGACCTCGTTGACGGCGTCGTCCAGCACCTCCTAGATCTTCCGCGAGCCCTTGGGCGCTTTCGTCGCATATTTCGTGACGTACTCCACGACGGCCCACAGGTTCAGGACGGGGCGCCAATCGATGTTCCCCATATTGGCCAGGAGCACGTGCTCCTCGGAGCTGTTGCAGAGCCGGTCGTTCCTCGGGAACACCGCCTGCCAGTGGCCCTCCCTGCGCCCCTTCTCCATCCGGAACGGTCTCGGCCCGACGCGGCCCCACCTCTCTCGCGGAAAATCATACCGGCAGAACACGCACCCCTCCTTGCCGCGCGCACACGCATGCACCCCGAGCTTCGGCGGGCCCATGCCATGCTTCGTGTGGCGCGCAACCCTGTTCACCAGCGAGGACACCATTCTCCGAACCGGCTGCACGTCCAACGTCCCTGCTGCCTCGGACTGAAAGGCCTCGTCCAGAACCTTCCGCAAGTTCAAGCACTCCGGCGCAGACGCAGGCACGCTCCGGACCGCCCGGGCCTCCGACGTCTCAGCAGCAGCCTCGTCTTCCATCTCCACGTCAACAGCGAAGGCCCCAACCTCATCGTCCCACGTGTATCTGCACGCGCCCGCGTCATCGTAGCAGGGGTTCCACTCCGAGACCACGTGCCCGAAGAACTCATAGAACCGCTTCTCCAGAACGCTCTGCAGCGAAAAGTTCTCGTGTTCTGGCTTCAGCACGCCGAAATCAGCGCCAGCACCCGTCAAGCGCTGCAAGCGGACCCCCGCGGGACCAGGCCAACCCGCACCCGCTTCCTCTGCGCCGTCACCGCCCTCACCATCCTCCACAGGACTCTCTCCCAGCGCGTCCACAGGCGCGGAAATCTCTCGGCCGACACGCTCGAACGCAACATCTCGGTCGCCTCCCCGACCGCGCGCCCCCTCATCAACATCCACGATCACCAACCACCCGCGATCCACCAGCGCGTCAAGCAGCGCATCAGCCCTGCCCACGAACTCATCCTCATCGTCGTCGTCCGCGCCATCCTCACTCCCAGACCCTGAAGCGGCCGTATCCTCACCCCCGCGACCCCTGGATGCACGCGCGCCTGGCCGGCCGGCAGCGGCGCGCAGCACCCGCTCCAGGACCGCGAGAGCAGCGGCGCGGCGCTTCTGCTCCTGCGGGGGCAAAGCCATCGGCCCCGCCTCCAGCGATGGCAAACACGCCGCCAAGTCGCTGGTCACGCTCGGCGGGAGCATGTCGCCCTCCCCGTCCACGTCCGCACGCACCCGCGCAACCACGGGCCCGGGCAACCCTACGCTGAACCCGTGGTAGTGCAGATTCCCTCCCGCGCCACACTCGGCCCTGGCCATGGCCATGTACTTGAACTGCTCAGAGTGCGGCAGCACGGCGGGCATCACCATCCGCATGTTCAGCTCCACCCGCAGGGCCATCATGTACGCCACCAGGTCCGGGTTGTCCCGAGCGAACCGAAAGCGCTCCTCTCGCCCGTCACCCACCCAATCCCCGAGAGCGCGCTCCCCTGCCGCTTGCGCCCCCCGGCCTCCTCCCATGCGCTGAATGTCAAACGCGGCATTGTAGAACGGATTCTGCGTCCACCAGATGACGGGTGCCGGCCGAGCCCGACAACATCCGGCACGAGAGGCCGCCTGCGCTGAGTCCGACCGTTCCCCGCCGGCAGGTCCATCTCGCGCAGGAACCGCCTGCCGACAAGCTCCGCGCCGTCCGCCAGAGGGCCCTCGACCCAGGGCGGGTGCCAGGACAGGTGCTTCACAGTACTCTGCAACTTCTTAGACTCATAGGACCAATGCATCGTGGTCGAGGGCACGTCGCGCCCAACGTTCGCCAGCTGACCCACCAGGATCCGCACACTGTCCTCGCTCTCCAAGATCTGCCTAAGCCCACCCTTGGTCATCACACTCGGGCCCTGCACCGCGAGCCCCGCCCGCCTGTACATGGTCCGATACACGCCGAAACCCTTCGCCCGGGCCTCGTTCAGGAGCAGCACGTTCACCATGGCCCACATCACGCGCTGCCCACGCGGACCACCAACGAACTGCCCGGTGCGGTAGCGCATCAGGTGCTGCACCACTCCTGCACGGAGACCCGGCGAGGGCGGTCCTCGAAAAGGTCGCCGATGCCCATCGGGAACTCCAACGGGAACGCCCTCGCGAAGCGACCGACAGAACGCGCCGGGATCGGGTCGTCACTCTGGCCAGGCCACCCGTAAATCATCCGCTCCCCCGTCCGCGCGACCTCCTCGTCCTCGTCAAACTCCGGCAAATTCTCCTCCACGCACCCCGTATCCTTGTCCTGCGCAGCTCCCACGAACCTGCCAGCCATGGCCAACTCCAGCATCACATCGTCCAGGACCGCCTCCGGAGTCACGCCCCCATCTGGGTCAGAGAACGGCCCCCCGACCCGCGGCCCCATCCAGTGCACGAGGAAATCGACGCACACGCACTCCACGGGCACCCGATCCCTCTGCACGGCCACCACTTTGCTCTCCACCCGCGCCGCGTCCAGCAAGCGCCCGAACAGGTCCTCCGTCGTCTCGTCATCACCAAACTTCAGCCCCTCCAAATGGCCCTCCGCCTCCGGCTGCAGCCCCGCCCACCATCGCTGCACAGCCCCGCCGTACCTGAACTGCGCCTTCTCGAGCCAAGCACTGAACACATCGTGATCGACGGCCATGGCCTCGTCTCCGTCCCCAACATCGAACTGGTCCTCATCTGCCTCCATCGCACCACCGTCGCCCGCGGCGTCCTGGCCGCCCTCGTCGCCACGCTGTGCGCCGTCGCCGTCGCGGACTATCGCCCCTCGCTGAGCCTCATCACGCGGCCCCACGAAGTGCACGTCGAAACCCGCGGCAATGAACTGCCGCGGCGTGACGACGTCGACGCCACACGGAACAGTATCCCTGGCAATGGCCTCCGCCCGAGTCACCGGCCCCGGCCCCTCGGCTCCCCCCGCCTCGTCCCCCGACAGCACGGCGCCGTCGTCGCTCTCCTTCGGCGCATAGCACCGGATGATGTCGTCGTCCGGCAGCACATCAAACAAACGCGGGTCGTAGTACTTGTGCATGGGCTCATTCGCAGTGCCGCCCAGGCGCCAGGGCCCGTACGTGCCGGCGAACGCGCACAGCGCCCGCAGCAGGTGCCCACAGTAGCGCCAGCGCACGTGCAGGCCCTCGACCACCTCCTTCCCGAACCCAACGTTCCGCCGCAGCATCAGACTGAAGGGCACCTTCCTCGGGTGCCAGGGCAGCATCACCCGCGGCTCCACGTTCTCCTGAAGCTCCCTCCCCCTGCCGCCATGGTCGTAGTCGATGATCACTTCCCCACTGAGCAGCACCTCCGCGACCCGACCGGGAAACACCAGGCGCCCGTCCACGTCCACGCCGAAGCGCTGCCGCTCCTCGTCCGTGCCCCCCGCGGCAATGCGCTCCGGGCGGTGCGGGTCGTCGGGGCGCTCGCCAGGTCCGCGCACCGAGTTCACGCGATCCCCGACGCGGTACCCCTTCATTAGCTCGTGACGCCGCGCGAACCCGGCACATCCTGCGGGAACGAGATGATGTTCTTGCGGAACTTGCGCAGCCCTGTCCGAGACACGGTGGCCAGATGCACCTGCATGTGGTCCAGAGCAATGAGCAGGCTCTCCGTGAGCGTGGCCTGGTCGAACAGGTCGCGCAGGTCATCGGAGGGGAACTGGAAGCACGGGTCCATGTGATTCTGCGCGGTGCGGAGACCCACCACCTGATACAGGTCGTCTTCCGTGGGCGCGGCCGCCGCCTGCTTGTCCAGATCCCGCCTACACCGCATGCACACGCCCGCGCACTCCAGGGCGAAGCCATCCGGAGGGTCGCTCGGCGGCACCTCGTCCCACTCGGCCACCTCCGTGCTGCACGCAGCCAGCCCGTCCCCGCCGCGACGCAGCAGCAGCATCTCATCCGCCACCTGGTCCGGCGGCTCGAAGGCGGGGTGAAACGCCGGGAACCGCTCCTGGCACTCGTGGCACGTGAACTTCACCATGCGCGTCAGGATCGCCTGCGCCGCCTGCACGGCCCGCACGGACGCATCGCGCAGCTGCACGTCATACTTCGCCACGCGCAGCGGCAACGTCTTCAGCGCCAGCAGCATGCACTTCTGGTGTACGTCCCCTGCAGCAACACGCGCTCGTTGGTCTACATGCCCTCCGCAGCGCTCGCGCAAACGCGCTTTCGGACGAATCTCCCAATGCTCCGATTCTGGCGCTGATCCAAACACAAACGACTCCGCGACGCCCGGGCCGGCACCTTCCGACGACCTCCCAGGCGCCCATCTGGTCCGAATACCGGCCCGCAAATCATTCCCGTACCGACCGCGCTTCTTCGCTCGGCGCCCCCGGCCACGACCCGCGCGACCCGCCCCCCGAGCTCCCTGACCGGCCTGCTGCAGCGCGTCGAGCCCCTCCTTCGCAGTGCGCTCGCCCGCGCCGCCCTCGGGCAGCAGCCCCGCCACGCCGGCGTCCTCCTGCAGCTGGCCCACCCAGACGCGCCCGGGATTCTCCCCCTCCTCTGCTCTGCGCTCCCGCGGGCCCTGGCCCCGCCACCACGCCCCCGACATGTGCGCGGGCTCCGTCCACCCGGCAGGCCGCTCCACAGGCAACACGACCACGTCGTCATCCCGAACCACGTTCGCTGCGAAGCCGGCCGCGACCCGCGACTCGCGCTGCCACAGAGCCTGGAAATCATCCGCATCGCCCCCGTCCGGCTCATCGCAGCACCGCACCGCCCGCCACTGCGCCCCGCCGCTCTCGGACACGACCGGCGTCTGCAACATACTACACTCGAAACGCACTCGGGGCCACTTCGAGCGACGACGAAAATCCTCCTCCACGGCTATCGCCTCCCAAGACGAACGCTCCGCGCTCGGCCCACGACCGCGCGCGCGATCCTCCAGCTCCAGCAGCACGCGCCCGAACTGTCCTGGCCGCCCCGGCTCCACCAGCGCAACCCACAACTTATCGCCGTCCGACCCCTGGATCCGAAAACTACCCCGGTCGCACTGACGGCACAACACAAGGTACTCGCGGACGGCACCGACCAATGCCACCATCCGCTTGTCCTTGAGGTGGGGCACGGACGCAACTGCCCACGCCCGCGCATCCCCGCCTCCGGTTCGCGGCAACCCCGCGCGGCGCGGCGCGCTCCCGCGCCCTTCCTCGGCCGCTCGCGCCCCCGCCAGGTCTGCCTCCGTCGGCGGCCCAGCACCCGCGAAACGCACCAACTCCGCATCGAGCGCGCTGCGCACCTCGCGCGGCAGCGGCGCCGCGTCTTCTTCCGAGGCGCACTCATGATCTGACGCAGAACGCTCGTCGTCGCAATCCGAGGCCGATAACTCCGCCACGCCGCCGCAAGCCTCGTCACCACCGCCCTCCTCATCCACGGCTCCGCGGACCGCACCGCCCGCTTCGGCCCATTCTTCGGCGGACGTCTTGCGCTCGAGTCTCCGGCGCCCCCAACGCGCCTCCGGCACCTCCGCGCCACCCTCGCCAGCTCGCCCCTCCTCCGCGCCCCTGCGCCCCGCACCGCTCTCAGCGGCCTCTGCCTCGGACGTCTTGCGCCCCAGCCGCCGCTTCCGCGCCGCCGCCACCCCCGCGGCGCCCTCCCCCGCGCGCCCGGCCCCCCCGGCCTCGCGCCCCGCGTCGCCCCCAGCAGCCTCTGCCTCGGACGTCTTGCGCCCCGGCCGCCGCTTCCGCGCCCCGCCGCGCACCGCGGCGGGCTCGGCAGCCTCCGCCTCGGACGTCTTCCGCCCCAGGCGCCGCTTCCGAGCGCCGCCGCGCACCCCCCCCCCACCCCCGCCCTCGCCCGCGCCGCCGCCCTGCTGCATCGCACCCTCCACGGCGTCGCCGCCCCCCCCACCGAGCGCAGCGTCCTGGTCTCTGGACGCACCAGCCGCCGCCGCACACCGATGCGCCGCCCCCCTCAACCACTCCTCCCAATCCAAGTCGGTATCGCGAACCTTGTAATACTCATCCCCTCGCGCGCGCGCAGCGCAGGCAGGCAGAAGCAGGCGCCAGCAGTGGCACCGATCGCACTGCGCCCAATTCCGCATACAGAACAAGTGCGACGCCCCGTCGTCGGCTCCCCCGCACGCCTCGGGCCCGGCGCCGCCGGCGCCGCCCCCCTGCGGATCCTCTCCGGGCGCATGCCCCATTTTCTCGTTCGCGTGCAGCCTGTTCTCCTTCGAACGCGGATCAATGTGCGGATAGCACTGCGGGCCTGCGTACGGCTTCAGATACTGCTGCTTCATTGGGTACCGCCGGATCTCCTCGCTGGTCAACCGCAACGCCTCCCCGCAGTCCTTCTCGCTACATTCCATTTCGGAAGCTTGCAGCTGCCCCAGGTACTTGTTGAAGACCGCCCTGCTGTACCACATGAACACCTTCCCCCCCTGCTGCCCATTGTAGGACTCCCTCTCCGATCCGAACCGAGTAGTTCCCTCCCCGCAGCGATCCTGCAGTGTCCGCACCCCTGCCCCCTTCTCGTATACGATGCCAGAACGGCCCTGGTTCTTATTAGTTCGGAGATTGTCATGGACTTGCTTGAGGCACTGCTCGTACTCGCTGTTCGTTAACACAAATCGCTTGTGCTCGTCCACATCACACAAGGACTTCAGCTCAGGCTTCATCTTCGACGCCACGTCCCACATCGCGTGCCGCGCGTACCACTGCTTAGATGGCTTGTGTGCCTTGAGCGCGAACTCCTTGAACTTATCCAACGCGCCTGCAGGAATCGGGCCCCTGACGCGCCCGCGCGGGCACCCATATCGAGCGCACTTCCCGCACACGTCGCTTCCCGTCTTCGGCCGAAACCGGCACTGCTCTCGCCCCCAGCCCCCCCCCCACGTCAGCCCTTTGCAGCGGTCCTCGTCCACGTAATCCGGCTGGAACTGCCGGGACTCTGCCTCGGACGCAAGCGCCCCGTCCGCGGCCCCGCGCTTCCGGCGCGCTATCCGGGCACCGCGCGGACGCGCGGCCGGCCCGCTGCCATCGCTTGCACCATCGTCAGCACCCCCGACGTCCACGGTCACTCCAGGGAGGACAGGCATCTCCTCGCCATCAGAATCGCTCGGCGGCGCCGCGGCCGAAGCCGCGCCCCGAAGAGCGCGCCTCGCAGCCGCTGCCTGCGATGCGACGGCGTCCGATCGCGCCCGAGCAGCCCCCGCGTCATCCTCTTCCACCGTTACCCCTGGAAGCATCGGCATGCCCTCACCTGAATCGCTCTCGTCCCCAGACGCACGGCCGCGCGTGGCGACCGCAGCTGCAGGTCGACGAAGCACGGACGCCCCCGCGGCATCGCCCGAATCGGCATCGTCGACGGTGACACCCTGGATGACTGGCATGTCCTCGCCAGACGACGACGGCGCCCCATCCTCACCGGTCGCGCGTCGCTCCCGCGCAGCAACGCCCGCCATGACGTTCGGGATCTGCGCACCGCGGAGATGCGCACCTCGCTGGCTTTTCGCGGCGGCCATCTTTTTCGGCGCACTCCTCTTCGGCGCGCCTGCAATCGACCGCAGCCACGGCGCGGCGCCTGCGTCTCCGAGAGATACGCCAGCGGCCAAGCGACCGTCCACATCAACGACCGTCGCGACATGGCCCTCTGGGTACCACACAACGCTGCCGATCTCGGCCCCCCCCGCGGAACCCAAAAACCATGCGCCGGAACACTCCCCACGCAGTAAACCATCTGCACTCTCCGCCTCAGAGACTCGCATCCTCGAACGGCGCGCCTCCAGCCAATCCTGCACGAGAGCAAAGTTCGCCTTCTCCGCCGCGTCACCGCACGCCCCAGCTCCGGAATCATTAGCGCACTGCAACTCGTAGAAGCCCTCCGCCTGCGCGCGCGCGCCAGCACCCCCGCACCGAGCGACACTCAATTGCAGACACTTATTCCGCCACGGCCCCAGGCGATCTCCCGCATCAACAACTCCGAGTCGCCCCGACGCGACGCCACGTCGAAGGCGCCGCCGCCACGCGCGGGACGCGCCAACCCCCCCAGCAGCACCGAGTCGTCCCACGCGGGAACACACATCCCAGAAAACACCGCCCAGCGCGGCGAAGACACAGGCCACGCGCAGAGCCGCATCGCCAACGCACTGCCCCGCCCTCTGCGACGCCCTCCAAGCAGCGCCCCCCGCGCACTCGTCCGCGCCCCGGCCCGCCCTGGCCTTGGCAGCGCCGATGCCAATGGCGGGGGAGAACCTGCGCGCGCACACGCGCCGCCCCCCGCACCTCCGCGCGGAGAGCCCACCCAGGCCACAGTAACACCACTTGGCGACCCATACCTTCGCGGCAGACGGCGCCGCATCGGACGGAGCGTCCACGTCGCGCCAGAAGCTCTCTCTCTCTTTCCACATCCGCGCGCGCGCCATCGCGCGCGTCACAGCGCGGCCACCCGAAAGAACTTGTTGCCTTGGCGGGAACAGACCCAGCGCAGCGAAAACTAAAGCTGCAATCAGCGCAACCTCCCCGACTGACAGCGCAGACACCCGCGCTTCCAGAGACGGCAGCGCCACGCGCGGGGTGGACACCGCATCGACAGCCCGCGCCGCTCGGGCATTGAGAAACTGCTGCAGTCGCGCGCTTCTCCGCCCCCAGCGCCGCGCGGGACACCCGGGCACGTCGCGGCAACTCATCGCGCGCACGCGGCGACCCATCGCGCGGAAGCGTGCGCGGCACGACCGGAAGCGGGACACGGACCGCCATCTCTTCGTTACGCGCCGCCGCCGC
>CAUYUJ010000531.1:0-37500 GCA_963575745.1 Prorocentrum cordatum
CTGAGATCCCTGCATCGCATTTTTTCGCAACGGGCGATTCCGTCTCGTTTCGGGTCCCGGGGCTTTCGGTAATCGATCCGGCTCGAAATCTGGCGCGGGAAGGTTGGGTCCAGGGCTCTGGTCGAGGCTTTTTAGGATGTTGCATTTTTCTCGTGACGTCGGTCCTCAGGGCTACCTCGCCCTGGGATGCTCTCCAGCAGCTGCGCCTCGCTGGGAGCGCTCCGGGGGTGCCTGGATCGTCCCGAGCCCCGTGCGACTGCTGGAGAGCCGAGTTAGGACCCGAAAGCTAGAAGGGGCAAAGAAAGGGGGTGTGTCGTCGTCTTCTTCGTCGTCCGTCGTCCGTCGGCCGTCGTCCGTCGTCCATCGTCCGTTGTCCGTCAACCGTCGTCCGTCGTCCGTCGTCCGTCGTCCGTCGTCCGTCGTCCGTCGTCCGTCGTCCGTCCGTCGTCCGTCGTCCGTCGTCTGTCGTCCGTCGTCCGTCGTTCGTCGTCCGTGGTTGTCGTCATCGTTGTCGTCGTCGTCGTCGTGGTCGTCGTCGTGGTCGTCGTCGTGGTAATGGTGGTGGTCGTCGTCTGGCCCAATCAGGCATGATGCAGATGGAGATATAATTACCTGGGGGGCCCGTTACGCAGCAACGCCCTGGAAACTGATTCATACATTTGGTGCCAAGCCTCCTCGTGGGCGTCGTCTTCGACGTCGTCACTGGGAACGGTTTGTCGTCCTATCCACAACCTTTCCCAGCGGCAGAGAGCGGTGTTATGAGTCGCTCCTTCCGTGTTTTCCTGAGCCGTCACTCTGCATCACCGTGGGAATGAACCCGGCCGAGTCTCGCCCGCACGTGGGGCCTCATGTGCTGCCTGCACGCTGGGACGCCTCACCTCGTCGCCCACGAAGGCCTCGCAGGTGCCGGCCACCCGAAGCTGACTCTCTGAGAGCTAGAGGGTTTTAGATTAGAAGCCCGACGGTGGTGGTTTGTGCGCGCTACCAAGTAAATCGTAGAGCTTCCCTTAGCTAGTACCTCGTAGAGCTCTTCGGCATCGATGCGCTAGAGAAATGGGAACCGGCGGTGCACCCGCCGACGTGACTTCGCCTTTCGCCCCGCATCCGCCCCTGATGGCCCCAGGGCCCGACAGCGGACCCAGGAAAGACCACCGGCAGCAACAACAAACACCACGTCGTCGGAGATCTGCCCCCTCCGTCGGCGGCGAGCCCCGGGGGGGAAGCGAGCAGCGGCGGGCTCTCTCGGAAGGCTCGGAAGTCGCCGAGCCTTCTGGGGAGTTCTCTGAGCCTCCCCCGAAGACGCAGCAAAGAACCCGCCGCCTTTGAGAGTCGACTGCATGTCGACGTGATCCTTCGCCGGAGTGACCTCTGGTGGGGGCGGACTGGGCCCCCCGATCGCGAACGCGATGCGGTTTGGTCCCCCCGCTGCCCCCACAAAGCCGCGCACCCAAGGCCACTCTTGCCCAGGGCTCGCTCTTGCGGGCTAGCCGGGAGAAGGCCTCCTCCTGCTCACCTCCCCCCCTCGCTCGCCGCCGAGCCCGAGCTCCGCCGCGCAGAGATGCAGCGTCCTGGAGACATCGAGGCGGTGGGGCTGCTCGAGGGACGAGACCGGCGTACACGTCTCCCTTCGGGGCTCCGCGCGGATTTCCTGCATCAGCACAGTGCCGCCAGCCCCCCCTCGCTCGCCTGCCGCCCACCCCGGCCGCTCTCCCGCCCGCCCCGCCGGCGCAGACGCGCCGCCGCAGCCGCCGCAGCCCCGCCGCGGCGCCGCGGCCCCGCCGCCGCGCCGCGACGGCAGGGCTGCGCCCGACGGCGCGCCGCGCCCGAGCGAGCACGCCCCCGGCGCCGCCGGCGCGCAGGGCTGGCGGCGGCGACGACGACGTCGACGACGGCGACGACGATAGACGACGACGACGGCGGCGGCGGCGACGACGACGACGACGACGACGACGATAGACGACGACGATGTCGGCGACGATGTCGGCGGCGGCGGCGGCGGCGGCGGCGACGACGGCAGCGACGGCAGCGGCGGCAACCAGGGCGACGACGGCAGCGGCGGCGGCGGAGACTCGTGGGAGGAAGAGGTGCCGATACCGCTGCCCTTTGCCCGGCTTTCCCCCTCAGTTAGTTTTCCTCGCCTTTTTGGGCCTGCTGGGAGGCCCTCGTCGCCACGGCTGGGTTCGCCTGGAAGTCCTGGTCAGAATGCGCCCCCAGAGAGGTCCGAGGGGGTGTCGGTATCGGTACCTCGTGGATCCCCCAGAGACGGAGGCAGAGCCGACGAGTAACGGCGACGAGCGGCGACTGCGGCGACGGCAACGACGGCAACGAAGACCGCGATCGACCAAGGACGATCGACGAACCACGGCGGCGACGAGGACGGCGGCCATCGGCAGCCCCCGGCGGCGTGCGGGGACGTTCGGGGACCTTCGGTGGGCCTGGGAGGCCATCGTTTGGCTTGGGGGGACGGTGTCCGCCTTGTTTTGCCGTCTTCGTCCTCCTGGGGCCCTCGGGCCAATGAGCCCTAAGCGAGAGCGGCATATCTTTGAGTTAGCCATGGCCCATTTTTTCGGCCACAGCTTTCGGCAGCAGGCGTCCAGATGCTTGCCACGATGCCGCTGGCGATGCAATGCGGTGCGAGGTGGGAGGAGGGAGGAGGGAGGAGGGAGGAGGGAGGAGGGAGGAGGGAGGAGGGAGGGAAAGTGGGAGGGAGGGAGAGGGAGAGGGAGAGGGAGAGGGAGATGAGGAGGAGCAGGAGGAGGAGGAGGGAGGAGGAGGAGGAGGGGGAGGATGAGGATGAGGATGAGGATGAGGATGATGATGATGAGATGATGATGAGGAGGAGGAGGAGGAGGAGGAGGAGGAGGAGAGGAGGAGTGGAGGCGGAGGAGGAGGGGAGGAGGAGGAGGAGGGTGGTGGAGGAGGAGGAGGAGGAGGAGGGGAGGGCGAGGAGGAGGGGGGAAGGAGGAGGAGGAGGGAGGAGGAGGAGGAGGAGGAGGAGGGAGGGGGAGGAGGGAGGAGGAGGAGGAGGATGAGGAGGGGAGCAGGAGGAGGAGGAGGAGGAGGAGGAGGAGGAGGAGGAGGAGGAGGAGGAGTAGGAGGGAAAGGCTGGTCTGGGGGCCTTGGATCCAGGGCCCGTTCACCTCTGGATTTGTTTTGCGTGCATGCCAGCAACGTCGGCGGTCTTCGGCGGCCTCCTCTGGCGGGGCAAGAATCACGCGGGATGCGAAGAGATCAGGGCTGCTACTCTGCAACGGCCCGCCGCAAGTGGACCACGGAGAAGACATCATTCTGTCCGCGCGGTGGAACAGATATCATGAGCTGACAGCTAGCGTCCATACCTATGCGACGCTGCGATTCCTCGGAGTGGAATTCAGTGACGGCTATCTATCTATCTATCTATCTACCTATCTATCTACCTACCTACCTATCTATATATATATATATCTATCTACCTATATATATATCCATCTATCTATCTATCTACCTACCTACCTATATATATATATATATATATATATATCTACCGATCTCTCTCTTTATATTTATATATAGCTGTCTACCTACCTATCTATCTACCTATATATACCCATCCATCTATCTATCTATATATCTATCAATCCATCTATCTATCTATCTATATATCTATCTATCTATCCATCCATATATCTACCTACCTACCTACCTACCTACCTACCTACCTACCTACCTACCTACCTACCTACCTACCTACCTACCTACCTACCTACCTACCTATATCTATCTATCTATCTATCTATCTATCTATCTATCTATCTATCTATCTCTACATATATATATATATATATATCTATAGATCTATCTATCTATCTTACATGTCTATATGTATGTATGTATCTATCTATCTATCTATCTATATATGTATATATATTTTATATATATACCTATGTCTATCTAGCTATCTACCTACCTACCTATCTATCTATCTGTCTGCCTGTCTATCTATCTATATATATATATATCCATCTATCCATATATCTATATATCTATCCATCTATATATCTGTATATATATATCCATATATCTATCGATCTATCTAGCTCTATATATATGTATATATCTATCTATCTCTCTCTCTATATATATCTATCTATCTATCGATATATCTATCTATCTATCTATCTATCTATCTATCTATCTATCTATCTATCTATCTATCTATCTACATATCTATCTATCTATCTATCTATCTATCTATCTATCTATCTATCTATCTATCTATCTATCTATACATATATACATCTATATATCTATCTATCTATCTATCTATCTATCTATCTATCTATCTATCTATCTATCTATCTATCTATCTATCTATCTATCTATCTATCTATCTTTCTGCCTGTCTGTCTATCTATCTATCTATGTATGGGGTGTGTTGTCGGGTGGGGGTCCCCGTTCGAGCGGGAGCCCACTTCGGGGTCCGACAACCCGCACCCACACCTACAGCGCTTTTATCGCCTGGCCCTGCCGCATTCCTCCTCCCTATAGGTTTGAGGGTGCTTGGTTCTTTGATCAAGAGAAAGCCCCGCTCCTTGTCCTCTCGCTCGCCTTCTCTTGTGTACCCACTGGCGTTTCTTTGGTGGGCGTCGTGGGGGCTTGGGGTTGGGGGCGGGGCGGGAGCTGGACCGTCCACGGCTCACGAGGTCAACGTTGAGATATACTCTTGTGCGAGCATGTCCAGCTGGCTGCGGCAAGCCCCGCCACTGGTGCCCGCGCAGCGCTGCAATGCGTGCAGGACGGCTGTACCGATCTCTCGCGACAGGCTCGGTAGGACCATCCTGGCTACGATGCCGTAGCGCGGCGCGGCCGCAACGTTCCACGTCCTCTCGGAGGCCTACCTGGGTCTTTTCTTTGGGGATCCACTGGGGCATTCTCGGTGCCCACTGGAAACCCAGACCCCCGACGTCATGCTTTGTTTCACAACGTCGAGTCCTGGAGGTCTCGACCCATTCCCCGGGACCAGCTTCTCATTCTGCGATTTTTCTTGACGGCCCCGGGTCCTGGGAGGGCTCCCCGGCGGCGGGCGGGGGGCCGTGGGAAGCCTCGGGTCCGCCTCGGGAGTCGTCGCCCCGGCCGAGCTCTGCCGACGAGTCCAGGCCGAGGCGCCCCCTGGAGGGCCGCCCGAGACGGGGCGCCCGCGGCGTCCCTTGCCCGGGAGAGCCCCGCCTCTGCCTCCTCGGCCTCGGGGGCCTGGGCCGCTTCTGGCGAGCTGCCCGCTGGCCCAGGACTGCTTCTCTTCGGGGGCGGAAAAGAGGGGGGTGATGACTAGGGGGGGGGGATATCATGGCGGGGGCCATGATATTTCCCCTGATTTCATGGCGCCTCTTCTCATTTCATTACGTCCCCGGCCCCCCCGCTGGGCCGCGCACATGCCGCCGGTCATGATTTGCACCCCCCCCCTCTTGGACACCCCCCTCTTGGCCGCTCCCGATCCCTGCTGCTTCTGCAGCACCGGCCCGGGGTGTGGTTCCCTCGCCTCCCGGCCTCTCCGGCCGCCTCGCGCCTCGGCGTGCCTCGCCTCTCCCCGTGGCCCTCGCTGTGCTTCGGCGCGCCCCGCCGCTGCCCGACCGCTGCCTGGCTCTCTCTCTCTCTCTCTCGCTCTCTCTTGCGGCCGCTGGCCAGCAGACCGGGTCTGCAGGGCTTCCACCTTCTTCCCTCTGTGCACGCTTTCCTGCGCCCGCGCTGGCAGGCTGCATGTGCTGAGCGTGCTCTCTCCCTTCTCCCCGCGCGTTTCCTTCTCCCCGCGCCGCCCGCCATGCCCCACAGTCGGCCGCGTGCACCCCACGTCTGCCCCAGAAGGCGGCTGGGGTTCCCGCCGTTGCGGCCGACAAAAGCACGAGTCGGTGCAGGGCGGTCTTGTCGAGGATGCACCTGCAGAGGGGTCAAACGGAGTCAAACGGGGGGTGGGGGCCCCGGTGGGGGGAGAAGGAGGGGGAGGTGGAGGAGGGGCGGGGAGGAGGGTGAAGGGGGGAGGGGTGGATGCGTGAGATCTCCTGCGCGTCGGCGTGAGGCACTCGCTCGTGCGGCAGAAGATGCTGCTTGGAATATCAGCTCGCCAGAAAGAGGAAACGACGTGATCTTTGAAAGCAGCCAGCCCACCAGCCAGTTCAAGAAGACACGCCAACCGCGAACACACACACACCATGTCGTTGTATCGAGTCTGTGGACTCGCTTTTTCGTCGGGGGCCCGAATGCAAAGTTGCCGCCCTCGGCGGCGCACCCGAAGGTCTTCCTCAGAGCGGGCCCGAAGCTGGCCCCCCTCGCTGGATACGGCGCTTGGCTCAGACCAGCCAGCTGTGCAGGCCTCGCCGCCTCGCGCGCGCCAGGGGAACCCGCTGCCGCGCACCGGAGAAACCCGAAGCCAGCCCCCCGACGCCAGGCGCGACCGCGCACGGCGCCGTTGCCGCGGGCGGCGGCCCGCCGCTGCCGCCGCTGCCGCGGTCCGCCGCCAGCGGCGCGGCCGCGGGCGGCTTGGCCGCGCGGTCGCCCTCCGCAGGCGCGCCCGTGGCCCGGACGGCGGTCGGCGGCGGCCAATGGCGCCGCGCGGCGGGCGGCGGCGACAACCTTCCGCCTCCTCCCCTACCCGTCCCTTCCCTCCCCTCCCGCCTCTCCTACCCTCCCTTCCCGTCTTTCCCTTCCTTCCCTCCCCATCCCTCCTGTCCCTCCCTTTCCTCCCTCCCTCCCCCTCCCTCCCTCCCTTTCTCCCTCCCTCCCCCTCCGGCGGCGACGACCGGCTACAGCGGACAACGAACATCGCCGAGGGCCGCCGTTGTCACCGTCGTCGTCGTCGTAGGAGGAGGAGGAGGAGCAGGGGGAGGAGGAGGAGGAGGAGGAGGAGGAGGAGGAGGAGGAGGAGGAGGAGGAGGAGGAGGAGGAGGAGGAGAGGAGGAGGAGGAGGAGGAGGAGGAGGAGGAGGAGGAGGAGAGGGAGCAGGAGGAGGAGGAGGAGGAGGAGAGGAGGAGGAGGAGGGAGGAGGAGGAGGAGGAGGAGGAGGAGGAGGAAAATAATAATCAGGAGGAGGGAGGAGGGAAGGAGGGAGAAGGAGAAGGATAAGGAAAAGGAGAAGGAGAGAAACATAAGGAAAAGGAAAATGATAAGGAGAAGGAGGATGATGAAGAAGAGGAGAAGGAGGAGATGGAGGAGGAGGAGGAGGCGAGGAGGAGGAGGAGGAGGAGGAGGAGGAGGAGGAGGAGGAGGAGGAGGAGGGAGGAGGAGGAGGAGGAGGAGGAGGAGGAGGAGGAGGAGGGAGGAGAAGGAGGAGGGATGATAATCAGGAGTGGCTGGATAGGCAGCCTTGAAACGCCGTCTGAAGCCTACACAGTGCTCGGCAGGTGGACGACCGCGCCGCCTCCCACACGCCCTCCCGTAGGGGCACGCCCCGGGAGACGACGAAGCCGCCCACGGCTGGGCCAACTTGTCGCCTCCCACACGCCCGCCCGGCTACGCCCTGGGAGACGACGCACCCGTCCAGCGGGCGGCCCCCAGATGAGGACCATATGAGTGCCGACGGTCGGCGTGAACACCGGATTGGCCGCCCGCGGGCGCCACGCAGAAGCCATTCCTCCGCGACGGCGTCCCCGAAGCACGGGGCTGCCGTCCCTGACGGCCGCGCCCCCGTGCCGCCAGTTCCGGCCAGTTGCGCGCGGCGGCTCCTCCTGCTCCGCCGAGCGGCGGGCAAGGGTGTGCCAAAGTCATCATGCCACTGGGGCCTGCGGTGGAGATCCCTACGGGGCCACGAGACGTGGGAGGGGTGTGCCAAAGTGGAGGGGGGGGCGGCATGCGAATCATGCCACTGGGGCCTTCGGTGGAGCTCCCGATGGGGCCACGAAGCGTGCGAGGGGTGTGCCAAAGTGGAGGGGGGGGCGGCATGCGAATCATGCCACTGGGGCCTTCGGTGGGGCTCTCTATGGGGCCACGAAGCGTGCGAGGGGTGTTCCAAAGTGGAGGGGGGCGGCATGCGAATCATGCCTCCGGGGCCTTCGGTGGAGCTCCCAATAGGGCCACGAAGCGTGCGAGGGGCGTGACAAAGTCATAGGGGTGACGGGAGGAGGGAGGCGCGGGAGGAGGAGGACGAGGAGGAGGAGGAGGAGGCGGAGGAGGAGGAGAGGAATGGAGGAGGACGCGGGGCACCGCCTCTTCAAAACGATGACCCAGCACCACAGGATGGCTGGGGAAAGCCAGCGTGGCGGAGCCCAAGGTTTTTTTTTTGATCGGGGGAGCACCAAAAATAGTCCTCCTCGATGCAGCCGGCGCCGGAGGGCGCGCCCGTTCGGGGCCCTCTGCAGTGCCTCCGCATTTTGCGCGAGGCGACCCCGCCAGCAGATCTCTGGCTGCCTACAGGCAGGAGGCGGTCTTGCTGCCCGACTCGGTCCAGGATGCAAGGCCGTTCGCGGACCTGGGCGGCGGGGCTTGCGCACGCGCTGCGCGGAGGGGGGGGGGGCTGGCGCATGAAGCGCGACAGAGGCGAGGCCGGGCAGCTGCTCCGCGACGCGAAGGCCGTCGCGCGCAGCGACCCGGCCATCGTGCGCGGCCGGAGGCGCTGCGTGAATTTTGTTGCGGTGCGGAGTGGTCGGCGCCTCGCGCGGCCCAGGACTTGGGCCCGCGAGGCCGCTGGGATTTTTTGCCTCGGGGAAGGGGCGTGGAAAGGCAATGGTGATGTTGGCATGTCGTCGTTCGAAGCTGGTTCTCTGGCGGCCGCTCCGCGCCGGGCTGGCGGCTGCGGAGGGACGTCGGGCCGCTCGAGAGCCGCGCTGGAATCGCTCGCGCCGTGGGCGCCTGCCACGCGCTTCTCGCGCCGAGATGCGCGTCGCGGTGGCTCGGGCTGCCGGCCACCTCCGCCGAGGGGCTCGGGCTCGTCGGGCAGGAGATCGACGGGCGCGTCGTGGAGAAGGGCGATCTGGTGGCGCCGCTGGCGCGGGCTCTCCCGGTGGGGTTCGCCCGGGGCCCGTGCGTCGGCCAGACAGTCGGCGAGGCGCTGTCGTTCGGGGCCGAGGGGCCGTGGTGGTCCTCTGCCTGCGGAGCGGCCACTGGCGTGTCAGGCACTGCGTGCTCGTGGGCAACCTCGGCATGATGGGCGAGGCCTCCGCGGCCTTGGCCGACGTGCTTCGGCGGGTCGTCGAGACTTTCGACCCCTTCGGTCTGGTGGTCCGCGGCGAGGAGGTTCTGGCTCATGGTGCCGGGGTCCATTGAGTGGAGCTCGACGGCAGGGGGCGGCGGGCGGTGCTGACGCGGCGGAGGTGCTGGCGTCTTTGCGGAGCGCTGCGACGCCTGTTGGCGCGATGCCGCGCGAACGGAGAGATGATGGGATTGATCGTCTGCCACTGCGCGTTCTGCGCAATGGTGCAGCGGCCAGTGCCAGGCTGCTTCCGCGTCGCGTATTAGTTCATACAGAAGCGCCGCGACCGCCACAGCCCCCTCTGGCTGGGCGTGCTCGAGGAGCTCGCGGTCCACCTCGGCCGGATGCCGTTCCTTGCCCCTCGCCGACGCCTGGTGGCTTCCAGTGAACGGGCTCGCGACCCCCCGCGACGCCTCGCTCGACGGCCGCGGCATCTCGGCGTCGGCATGGGGCCGCGACGATGTGGTCGCCGCTGGCAGGCGACGGGGGGGGCCGCTTCCGGAACTGCCGCGCCGCGCGGGCGAGGCGGCCCGCGCTGTGCGCGGCGGGCTTGGCTGAGCTCGCCAGGGGGGCCGCGCCCGAGGAGGGGCCGAGGATGAAGGGTTCGACGTCGACGGCCGCGGGGGCGCCGTGTCGAGCGGCGTCCCCGAGGCCGACTCGAGGCGCGTATTCTTGTCGTGGTACTGCGGCGCGTGGCGCCCGCCGTGTTCGGGGGAGACGTCGGACGGGCCCTTCTGGTCGACAGCGCGGGCGTTTGTTCGACTCTCGATTGCTTCAGGAGTGGTGATTTCAGATTGCCCAGCCAGGTAGGCGCGTTCGCTGCTTACTGTCTTGCCGCGGCGGCGGCGCGCTGGGCCCCCCAGGAACAACAATTTGGACGAGCCGAGCCGCATCGATGATTCGCTTCCATCTCCGTCCTGTCTTCTCACGCGCCGCTTGAATTCGGATGTGAATGGGGGGGGTCCGCGGGGTACAGGAGGAGCGCTCGCGCCGGCGGCTGCGCCGTTGCCTGGGCGAGGCCGACGAGGCGAACGCCCTCGGCCAGGCGCTGCTTGAGGCGGGCGGCGGCCGACTGCCAGAAGGAGCTGGCGCGGTTCATGGAGCTGAGCGGGGCGGCCGTCGATCCGACCCTCTTCGTCGGCGGCCCCGGCCTCGACGGCGTGCTCGCGAAGGACTGTGGGCGCTGTTCTTCGGGGGGGGGGGCAGCTGGGCGAGGGGGTGGAGGTGGTGGCCGCGCTGGTGCGTCGGCTGCCGCGCCACGGGCGACATGGCGATGGCCGACTGCCGCGGTCTTGGCGCGCCCTTCAGGGCTCGCGGAATTTGCGCACTGCGAGATCGCGGCGGCCAGAACCGCCCCCAGAGGCCGGAAAAGAGCGAAAAGCTCCCCGTCGAGGGTGTCTCCGGGAACCGCTCTCCCCACGCCTGCTCGCCGGCGGCGCCGCGCCCCCCGCGCCCGCGGCGCTTCCCGGCAGCGGCGGCGCGGCGTCCCCGAGCGGCGCCGCGCCGGGATGATGCGGCACGCGTTGGCCAGCGGCTTCGTGAGGGAGGGCCGTCGACGGATGGCGCTGTTCGTGGCGGTCGGTGTGTCGACCTGCCTCCGGCCGGGGCAGCTGCTGGCCGTCGCTCCCGAGCATGTCATATCGTGGAGCCGAGGCGGGGCGCGAGTTGGTGCTGGTCCCTTCTGATTATCGAGGGCGTTCAAAACGCCCCTGCCCTGGTTTGCGAGGCGCTGTGCGCTGAACCTCATGTGGGCTGACAGGGTGAACCCTGCATGTCGCGCGTGTCGCGCGGCGTCCTGGCGGCTCTTCTGGCCTTCGGGAGCTCCCAGGAGGTTTGCGGACCACGCGCTTGTAACCCAGGGTAGGGGCGTTTTCGCATCCCTCAAGATCAGCCCTGGGAAGACGGGAAAGGCGCCCAAGACGGGCGACTACGTGCTACGTCCTATCTGCGCTGAGTGGCAGCCGCCTCCTCTGCGACTGGATCGGCCGAGCCCTGGTGGAGATCAAGAGTGGGGCTGCGGGTGCTCCGGCGTGTCGCTTCGACGGTGCCGAGACCCGGGCGCCTGCGCGAAGTCCGTCGGCGGCGCGAGCCCGAGGGTCAGCAGCCTGGGCCGACCCGAGAGGCCCGCCCGGGGGCAGCGCGGGGGTTCGGGGGCGCGTGGACAAGGATGTCGCTGCGGGGGGTGGCCGCGCCGCTGGGGCTCCGCGGGCTCGCGTTTCACCGGGCGCGGCGCCGTGGCGCTCCGATCGACGGGGCCGCCGCCGAGAGGGGCCCGCGCGAGGTCGGGCGCCTGGGCGGCCAGGATCGGAGCGCGGTGCGCTGCGAGGAGGCGGCGCGGCTCGGGCGCGGCGGCAGGCCGCGCGGCGTGGCGCCGGCGGCTCGCGCGGCCGCGCTCGAGGGGCAGCTGGGGGCTAGAGTGATCCACGGGCGGAGCGTGCTGCCGCCCGCGGGCCTCGGAGGAGCGAGGTGAATGAAAGCTGGGATGTGCGGATCAGATCTGCTGTTCAGTGGCAGTGGCTGAGTCTATGTCGATCTTTTGCGTTGTCGGG
This sequence comes from Prorocentrum cordatum, assembly GCA_963575745.1. Taxonomy (NCBI): domain Eukaryota; class Dinophyceae; order Prorocentrales; family Prorocentraceae; genus Prorocentrum; species Prorocentrum cordatum. The sequence goes on from CAUYUJ010000531.1 coordinate 11,704, forward strand.
GTTTCGTTCCTCCAGTAGGGGAACAAAAGGTGACATAAACATACAAACTCGGAGGTCCGCGCGGATTTCTCGGATCGGCGCTGGACCCTCTCCCTGGCGCGCGGAGCGCGCCAGGGGCGGCGCTGGAGGCACCGCTGGGGGGCCCCGGCGCCGATCCGAGAAATCCGCGCGGACCTGCGAGTTTTTATGTTTATGTCACCTTTGGTTCCCCTACTGGAGGAGCGAAATGCATGAAAGCTGGGAGATGCGGATCGGATCTGTTGTTCAGTGGCAGTGGCCGAGCATGTCGATCTTTTGAGTTGCCAGGGCTTTCGCTTCGGGGTTTCGACGCGGCTCCAGGGCCGAATGGGGATCTTTTGGATGATCGACTTATGTCTCAGATGATTGGCTGGCGATCGTGGTTGGCCGCCGTGTGGCCGTCTGTATGGGCCCTCCTTGTGCCGCCTTTGACAAAGCTAAGGCCCGAAGCTAACCGCGCCGGTCTGTCGAGCACCCGCTAAGCGTCGAGAGTTCTCGGACGAAGAGCGTGCCAATATTGCTATCGGAGATTCATTAATATATGCTGCCTTTCGAGTCGCGAAAACTTGCAGGCAACGCAGACCCCGTTGTTTATTGAGAATCCTTTGTCTTCCTTGACGTTCCGAAGTCCTGCTATGATGAGCCTGTCGGCATTGCTCAGAGTAAGCAGATTTGTTGGCCGGTTCGGCGCTGATTGGCGCAAGCCGACTAGAGTGTTGATGAGAGGCTGCGACGATCTCTCGGCGTTAATCAAGCTCCGTCGTCGCTGCGCCGGCAGGGGGGCCCTGCGGCCGCTCGGGAAAACTCCATCTTAGTCTCGAGGTGGTCCTCGGGGGGCCGAGCTGGACCAAGATTGCGCAACACATGGACACGCCGATTGTGCCGTGCGCTGGCTAAGATCCCGTTACGGTCAGCCATGGCCGCGCGGGGATCTTACGCAACACCCGTGCTTCGTGATGATTCTGGAGTTCCCGATTCGCAGTTGCTTCTTACATGTCCTTCTGCCCGCTGCGTCTTGCTTCAGAGGCCCCTTAGACACAGCACCGCTGATGAATGCAGTGGCATCGTTGCTGTGCGCTGCGAGAGAGTAGTTTTTTCTTGGATTCAGACGTGCCGCTCGCAGTATTGAGCTAACCCCCCATCCGCATGCGATCCGTAACATGCATGCTCAGACTTGCTCCCGCCCCCGTCCCCAAGAAGTGCCCCTCTCTGTTTCGTCTTGTGGAGTGCTCGATATGCAAGTGCTTCTTATATGTCCCTCTGCTCGCTGCGCCCTGCAGCATCGTTCCTACATATGCAGTGCACTTGCAGAGTCGAGTAGCAGCATGATGGCAATGCTGATTGTGATGTGGATGATGATGCCGATTAGGGTGACGTTCTTAATGATGATGATGGTGATGATGATGATGGTGCAGGTGATGATGCTGTTGATGGTGATGGTGATGGTGGTGATGATGATGCTGCTGATGATGATGGTGATGATGATGGTGATGATGCTGCTGCTGTTGATGATGATGCGGATCGTGAGGATGCTGGTCTTTGTGATGATGATGGTGATTACGATGATGATGATGGTGATGCGGTGATGATGACGGTGATGATGGTGATGCTGATACTGATGATGATGATGATGATGATGATGATGATGATGATGATGATGATGCTGATGCTGAGGATGATGAGGATGACGACGATGATGATTGTGATGATGATGCTGATGATGATGGTGATGATGATGCTGATGCTGATGCTGACGACGACGTGATGGTGATGATGATGATGCTGCTGATGATGATTCTGATGCTGCTGCTGATGATGATCTTGCTGCTGATGATGTTGATGCTGATGTTGCTGTTGATGCTGATGCTGCTGACGATGCTGCTGCTGATGATGATGATGGTGGTGGTGGCGATGCTGCTGATGATGATGACGATGATGATGATGATGATGATGATGATGATGATGATGATGATGATGATGATGATGATGATGATGATGATGATGATGATGAGGAGGAGGAGGAGGAGGAGAGGAGGAGGAGGAGGAGGAGGAGGAGGAGGAGGAGGAGGAGCAGCATCAGTAGGAGCAGGAGCAGGGCAAACATAATGGCCAGGCGGACCAGGGGCAGGCGGAGGAGGGGAAATGGAGGGGGGACGGCAACGACGAGGAATTAATCGGACCCTGAAGTGTGGCCCACGCGTGGGCGAGAGCTTCACTCGGAACACGACGGGAGCACAATGCCGATCTTCAAATGCGGCCACCGGTGCAGCGGGAGTATGTTTTCGGAGCGACCGAGCACAACCCATTCTGAAACACGCACATCGGATAGCAAATTGCTGCCATGCCTCCTGTGCGCGTGACGGGCAAGACACGAGAGAGGAGGCGGCACTCGCTGGACATGGTCACGGGGGGACAGGGGCGTATTATTGCGAAGGCCTTGCGGCTGGTGCCGCCGACCCTGTGGTGCTAAGGGGGGAGGGGGGAAGAGTGAGGGAGGGAGGGAGGGAGGGAAGAGGAAGAGGAGGAGGAGGAGGAGGAGGAGGAGGAGGAGGAGGAGGAGGAGGAGGAGGAAGAGGAGGCGGAGGAGCAGGAGAGAGGAGGAGGAGGAGGAGGAGGAGGAGGAGGAGGAGGAGGAGGAGGAGGAGGAGGAGGAGAGGAGGAGGAGGAGGAGAATGAGGAGGAGGAGGACCAGGAGGATGTGGAGGAGGATGTGGGGGGTAGGAGGGGGGAGGCCAACGGCATAGCTTTTCCAAGAGAAGAGTACTTCCTCCTGGGGGAGTCGCAACCCCTGGGAGGAGAGGAGAGACTACTTACTCATATAAAGCTGTGGGCGCCCCCGCCACATCAGGCATCTCACACCTTCGACCCATCCCTGCCCCTAGGGCTGAATCCTTGCGTATCTGCCGAGTGAGGTGTCCTAGAGCATCTTGGTGCCCAAATGGAAATTGCAGGATTGACCCACCAGTTGCTTCGACATTCGACAGGGGGGCAGTTTTTACACATAAGCAGGACGAGCAAATGGCGCATGAGCAGGAGGTGAAGAATGATGAAGATCAGGAGGAAGAAGGTGGAGCAGGAGCAGGAGTAGGAGGAGTAGGAGGAACCAGGGGTAGCGGAGTGTATTGATGGGAAGCAGATGGGGTGGCAACGGCGAGGAATGCATCGGATCCAGAATTGTGTCCCCCCCAGGGGCGAGCAAAGCACCGATCCCGACATAGAGCCGTCGTTGCAGCGGAGCACATGCTTCTAAGTTCCGAGGGCGCGTTGGTCGGAAAAGCAGAGAAGAGAGAAGCTCCTGGAGGTTCGTGTGTGCAAACAATATGCGAGGGATAGAGAGGAGCGAGGTATTCATATCTCTTGGCATCGCTGGGACGTGTGCGTTTTTCCTCGGCGAGGACCATTGAGGAGCCTTTTGGGTCATCTTGCGAAACGAATGCCGAACAATGCACAGGTAATTGACGCCCGAAGGATGGCGAGGTTCGATGCTTGTTGAATATTTGCGGAGGGGGGGCGGGGGGAGAGGAGGGGATGGAGAGATGTGGGCGAGGGAGGGGCTTCCGTCCCCCCCTTGGCTCCCTCCTCCCCTCCACTGCCGGAGTCTCAGTCTCGCATTTGCGTCCCCTTGCCGTGCGCTGACAGGTGCAGCGACTGGGGAGTCGGGCAGGGCCCCAAGCGCTGGCGCCTCCTGCCTCTCCCGTTTGCTGATGTATTTGCTGCTGTTCATCCTCATCTTCATCCTCCTGCTGCTGGTGCTGCTCCTCCTCCTCCTCCTCCTGCTGCTGCTGGCGCGGCTGTGCGCTGGGGCGCGCGGCAGGTGCCGGCGGCGGAGGCAAGACCGTGCGCTTCGGCACGCTCGACTCTTCCTCCTTTTGCCCCTTGTCCTATCGTCGTCGTCGTCGTCGTCGTCGTCGTCGTCGTCGTCGCTGCAGCCCCCCAGAGGCCCGCGCGGCCCGAGCCCGCGCAGGCCGCAGTCGGAGCCCTACGCGGCCGGCGGCGCATGCCGGGCGGAGGAGGAGGCCTCGTGGCCACGATGCCGCCGCCGCCTTCGCCGCCGCCGCTTTCGCCGCCGCCGCCGCTGCCGCCGCCGCCGTCGCCGCCGTCGTCGTCGTCGTCGTCGTCGTCGTCGTCGTCGTCGTCGTCGTCGTCGTCGTCGTCGTCGTCGTCGTCGTCGTCGCCGCCGTCGCCGTCGTCGTCGTCTCCGCTGTGGGAGGCGCCGTCGACCTCGTCGCCGCCATCCGCCGCCACAGAGCGGTGGCGGTAGTCGGCCTCGGCGGTGTGTTAGAGTGGGTTGGCTCTCGTCGTCGTCGTCCGCCTCCTCCTCCTCCTCCTGCTTCCTCCTCTTCCTCCTTCTGCTCCTCTTCCTCCTCGTTATCTTTCCCTCCTACTCCTTCTCCTCTGGTCCTTCTTTTCCTCCTCGCTTCTTCCTCCCCTTCCTGTCCTCCTCCTCCTCCTCGTCCTCCTCCTCCTCCTCCTCCTCCTCCTCCTCCTCCTCCCGTCCTTTTGCCCCCTCCTTCCTTTTGCGCTCCCCTCCCCAGGGCCTCCTCCCGTCCTTTTGCCCCCTCGTTCCTTTTGCCCCCTCCTTCCTTTTGCCCCCTCCTTCATTTTGCGCCCCCTCCCTTTTTCTCCTCGCCTCCTCGCCTCCTCCCTCCGATCCTCCGACTCCCTCCTCGGTCGCGCGCGGGGTTGGCCGACCTTGTGGCGCCGACGCCCGCGAGGCCAGAGCCGCCGCCGCCGCCGACGACTTTGTGGGCCACGAATGCGACGACGATCCGCCGACGACGGCGGCGGCGGCGGCGACGCTGGCGACGACGACGACGACCCCGAAATCGACGACGACAGACGACGGCGGCGACGGCGCCGACAACGACCACGATTGCGACGGCGTCCGCCGCCGCCGCCGACGACGCCGACGGCCAGCGACGCCGCCACCGCCGACGCCGACTACGGCGACGGCGCGGATGCGCCGCCGAGCGCCGCCGGCGACGACGAGCGGCGCCGGCGGCGACGCGGACGCCGACGGCGGCGTGGCCGCCCTGGGCGCGCGCGAGAGGCCCGGCGCCGCCGCGCCGGCGCAGGCGCCACGCGCCCCTGCGCCGCGCCGCCGCCCAGGCGCTCTTCGTCGCCCGCCCGGCGCTCTCCGGCCGTGGCCGCGGCCGTCCCCGCTGGCGTGCGCCGGCGGCTGTCGCGCGAGGTCGGTAGGACTCGAGGGAGACGACGGCGACGGCGGCGGCGACGACGACGACGACGACTACGACGAACGATGACGACCTCAGAGGCCCCCACCGTATAAGACAAGGAAGGCAGAAGCAGAAGCTTCCCAGGGTGCGCGCGGAGATCTTGTCCTTGGATGGGCGCGGGGGCCGCCCCCCTGGCGGCGCTTCCGCGCCATGGAGGGGTGTCTGGCTTGATATCCAAGACATGCGCGGGGAGCTCCGAAAAGTTGTGTGTCATGCAATTTTTGTTTTCCTAACGACCGAAGCTGGTAATTATGGAGAGGATTGGGAATAAGTCCAACAGCAGATCCTGTCCACTTCGGACAGGATTCGCCGTCCTTGCTGCCGCGGACGTTGCCCATGTGAGACAGAAGCTCGCCTGTCCATCAGCAGTAGCTTTTCGATTTTGGAAACACTTCATTGCTGCTGGGCATCTTGCCCGCGAGGGTTTCTCGCCTGGGGCCAGATTCACAACGTGCTGAAAAATTCAGGGCGGAGGCTTTTCGCCGTTTTCGGCCTCCAGGGCCTCTCTCTCCGGGCCCTGGGACCCACAAGCGGCGACCTGGGATGCCACAGCGGCCCTGGGGAGAGCCTCGGGCATCCCAGCCGGCTGCCCGCAAGAGTGACCTTCCGCCAGAGTGACCTTCGGTGCGGGCCCGATCGCCGAGCGCGACGCGGTAGTAGCGTGCGGCGCGCTTGGGTTTGCCCCCCCCCCCCCTCTCAGATTCGAGGTCTTGCTAAGCCATGTGTCGAGGTTAGGTTGACCCCTAATGGGAGGGAATACCTTGAGACAGGCTGCACAGAGGTTTGAATCCCGAGGCTTCGTGCGCGTTGTGACGCTTCGCGTCTGTTCCGATTCCGATCCCGATACCCCCCCGCACAGCCGCGCACCAGGGGCCACTCTTGCCCAGGGCTCGCTCTTGCGTGTAGCCGAGGGGGCCCCGCACCGCCATGGTCGGGACGCCGGACCTCGGGGCAGGGCTTCCCGCCCGAGGCCGTCGCCCAAGGGGCCTTCGCCCGAGGCGCTCTCGCCCGAGGGGCTTGCGCCCGGCGGGGGCGCCCGAGGGCCGCCGACGGCCGTCGCCGGTCGCTGCTCGTCGCCGCCGTCGGCCGTCATCGTCGTCGTCGTCGTCGTCGTCGTCGTCGTCGTCGTCGTCGTCGTCGTCGTCGTCGTCGTCGTCGTCGTCGTCGTCGTCGTCGTCGTCGTCTTTGTCGTCTTTGTCTTTGTCTTTGTCGTCGCCGTGATGGGTGGCGGTGGTCGTTGTCGCGCGCTTCCGCGCGTGGGAGGAGGAGCAGGCGGGAGGGAGGGAGGAAGGGGGGGGAGGAAGGATCGAGGTTGGAGGGACAAGCCCGTCTCCTGGCAGCCCGTCTCCAGGATATGTTTTTTTGGGGGGTCGTCCTCGGTTGTCGTCGTCGTCGTCGTCGTCGTCGTCGTCGTCGTCTCGCGGTCGTGGACACTATCGTCGCGGTCGTCGTGGTCGTCGTCGTCGTCGTCGTCGCCGTCGTCGTGGTGGTGGTGGTGGTCGGTCGTGGTGGTGGTGTTCGTCGTCGTCCTGGTCGTGGTTGCCGTCGCCGTCGTTGTGGTCGTCATCACCTCCGCCGTCGTTGTCGCCTTCGCCGTGGCCGTATCCGTGACCGTCGCCGTCGCCGTCGCCGAGTCCGCCGCCGCCGCCGCCGCCGCTGCCGTCGTCGTCGTCGTCGTCGTCGTCGTTGTCGTCGACGTCGTGGTCGTCGTTTTTTGGTTTTCAGACGTTTGCTGCAGACCATCTCGTGGTGTTGGGCCCTCGTTTTGAGGGGACAGCGCCCCAGGTCTCTCACTCCCTCCTCTTCCCTCTCCTCCCTCCTCCCCCTCCTTACCTCTGCCCTCCGCATGCTCCTATTTCGGCACACCCCTGACCGAGAGGAACCATGCCATCGCCGTCATCATCATCTTCATCGTCATCATCATCGCCGTTATCATCACCACCATCGCCACTGATTTCGGCACACCGCCAGGAAGCACGAAGAGAGAGCGCTGAGTCGCAGACGAGAGCGCGGTTCCTGAAAGGCGCAGAAACGGTTGTTGAGTTAGTTGTGGGGGCGTCTCGAGCGATAGCGCGATTCCTGAACCAAATCTGAAGAACTCTCAGGCGTGAACCGTTGTGGTTGCAGTCGGGGGGCCAGGGGCCCAGTTTCAGCCAAACCACTTTGCCTGACAAGAATCAGGGTTCGAGAGCCGAGGGGCGCACTTGGATTGAAAAGCAGAATGGTGTCGGAGATCAAGAGCAACTGTTTTTTTGGCAAGGTGGGAGTTCAACGACGACGACGTCGGCTCCCCAATCTCTCCTGGGGTATTTTGTTCCAGAGTTCTACGTTGTCCCAGCCTTGGCGACGAAGGCACCAATGAGGCCGTGTGAGAGGCCGATAAACCTCCTTCTTCGAACCTCGAATTTCGACGACAACGACCGTGGTCGCGACGACGACCATGACAACGACAGCGATGACGACCGCGACGACGGCGACCACCATGATGACCACGAAAGCGACGAGTGCCCCCCCCCCATCCGCCTTCAGGCGCACGCCGCGCTCACGTTCGAACTCGTTGGACGCCGAAGTGGTCGGCCGCAGCAACCGCCGTGAAGGAGGAGGAGGAAGACGAGGAGGACGAGGAGGACGAGGAAGACGAGAAGGGCGAGGGGGAGGAGGAGCAGGAGAAGGAGGAGGAGGATGAGCAGGAGGAGGAGGAGGAGGAGGAGGATGAGGATGAGGAGGTGGAGGGTGAGGTTGAGGGGGAAAAGGAGGATGAGGAAGAGGAGGAGGAGGAATAACTTGAATGATAATATTATCAGTTAGAAGCCACACAAGTACGAATACTACTTATGATAGTGACGAGAGTTGTGGTACTAATAAGACGAGTACTATTCATAATATTAATCCGGAGAGTGCTAATTAGTATAATGCGACTAATAATGCGATTACGCATCCTGATACTACGAATACTAGTCATACGGGTAGGGCGAGTTCTACTCATACTGCCAATAGTAAGAAGGCTACTACCATGAGTATTGGGAGCAGTAACAAGAATACTACTACGCCGAATCGCAATACTAATACTATTAAGGGGAACGCGATGAATGAACATATAAATAATGCGAAGGAAACGAGTAATACGGCTACGAATGAGACTACTACTAAACGGAGAAGACGAATATTAATTCGCATCAAAAACAAGAGACGAGCAGTACCAATGCTCTTACTAATAGCAGCACTATTACTGCCAACGCTACTACCAGTAAGACGGCGTACGTTAACAATAGTAGTAATCTCAGGAATAACCAGAGCATATGTTTGACGAATAACGACAATAACAATAACAATACCAATCACCATACTATCAATGCTACTACTACTCATAGTACTCCGACGACTTGGAAACACGGACAAGCATGTTATTATTAATACGCATAATATCACGCATCATATTGCTAGTCGTAAGAATGTTACTCATAGTGGTAATCCGAATAATACTGGTAAGACGAATACGAATAATCATGGTAAGAAAAAAGATAATGACCAAAACTACTATCACAATTAATAGTACGATTCAAAACTTAATGATAATGGTAATAATCCTAAGAGAAGGAGGAGGAGGAGGAGGAGGAGGAGGAGGAGGAGGAGGAGGAGGAGGAGGAGGAGGAGGAGGAGGGGAGGAGGAGGAAAGGATAATGCGGAGGAGGAGGAGGACGAGGAGGAGGAGCAGCAGCAGCAGCAGAAGCATCAAGAGGAGGAGGAGGACGAGGAGGAGGAGGAGGAGGAAAAGGAGGAGGAGGAGGGAGAAGAGGAGGAGGAGGAAAGGAGGACAAGGAGGAGGAGGAGAAGAGAAGAGGAGGAGGAGGAGGAGGAGGAGGAGGAGGAGGAGGAGGAGGAGGAGAGGAGGAGGAGGAGGAGGGAGGAAGAGAGGGAGGAGGAGGAGGAGGAGCAGGAGGAGGAGGAGGAGGAGGAGGAGGATCGTTATTAGGAGGAGGAGGAGGAGAAGGAGAAGGAGGAGGAGGAGGAGGACGAGGAGGAAAAACAGGAGGACCACTGTAAACCCAAGCGTCATCAACGGTGTTGCAATAAACCCTCCCTTCGAACTCCCTCTCATAGGCCCCTACAAGGGTTCATTTCCACTGAGGGATCTGCGTCGTTGGAAGACAACCGCTTGAAGATCCTGAGCCGTGCCATGTTGGGACTCCAGCGCAACGAATCAACATTACTGTTGCGTTTCGACGATCCGGAATCGTGCCATATATCTCTCCTCTTCCCCTTCCTCTTCCTCTTCCCCTTCATCTTCGTCTCCTTCTCCTCCTCCTCCTCCTTCTCCTCCTAGCTTCTTCTTCTGCTTCTTATTCTTATTCTGCTTCTGTTTCTCCTTAGTCTTCTCCTTCTTTGTCATCCTCCACCTCTCTCCTCCCTCCCTCGCTCCCTCCTCCTCCTCCCCCCCTCGTCCCCTCCTTTCCCCCAGTCCTCATCCTCCCCCCTGCCCCCCCCCTCTCCCCCTCTCTCCCCCCCCCCTCCGTGCCCCCCCTCCCCCTGCTGCTGGGGGGCCGCAGCGGTGCCGCTCGCCCCCTTGGGCCAGGTGGAGAGCCCGCGCCCGTTCGGCCGGGGCGGCGGCCTCCCGCGCACACCCCCGCGCCGCGCCTCGCCGCAGCGCCCCCTGTCCTCGGCCTCGGACCGGCCGCCCCGGGCTGGGGGGAGGGAACCTCCTCTTCCCCCTCTTCATCCGACTCCTCCTCCTTTTCCCCTCCTCCTCTTCTCCTCTCTTTCTACTCCTTTTCCTCCTTTTCCTCCTCCTCCTCCTTTTCCTCCTCCTCCTCTCCTTTTCCTCCTCCTCCTCCTTGTCCTCCTCCTCCTCCTCCTCCTCCTCCTCCTCCTCCTCTTGATGCTGCTGCTGCTGCTGCTGCTCCTCCTCCTCCTCGTCCTCCAGCTGCTGTCCCCCTCCTTTTCCTCCTCGTCCTCCTCCTCCTCCGCCTTCTCCTTTTCCTCCTCCTCCTGTTTTCCTCCTCCTGATCCTTTTTCTCCTCCTCCTCTTCTTCTTCTTCCTCCTCCTCCTCCTCCTCCTCCTCCCCTTCCTTCCCCTCTTCCTCCGTAGCCACTTTGGCTCAAACCATTCTGGTTCAAGTCTTCACGATGGCAGCACGACCAACTCCTACTTGCTTCTGTTTCGTGGTTCGAGGTCGCATTCTTGCCTGTGAAGTGTGGCACCACGTGGGAGGCAGTGCCGACGCATCCAGGACAGTACCATGCATCCATTGCGGCTGCTCCTCGTCTTCGTGGGGCCGAAGCAGCAGCCTCCAGCAGGATGGTGTTGGGCGGACCTGCTTACGCTCGGATCGCTGTCCGCTCACGGAGAGAGTTTCGGCCAGGGGGCAAGGGCTGCAAGCGGGGCCTCAAGGGCTCCAGTGGCAAGGGCAAGGGAGGGAAGCTTGGCCTCGGCTGGGGCATGGCTACCGAGATGGGGCAGCTCGGCGTCAAGCTCCCTGGCCCATTCTTCCCAGATGTTCAGCGCCAGGAGGGGGAGGAGGGGGAGGAGGATGGGGAGGAGGAGGAGGACCACGGGCCGCGCTCGGGCGGGAGGGAACGGCCCTGGAGAACACTCTCTGCTCGCGGCTGCCGCGACAAGGCCATTTGTCCCTCCTCCGCTCGGCCAATTCCTCCGATGAGGGCGCCGAGTGCAGAGCGTGTGCCGCGCCAGGGCAGCAGTGCAGCCTTCATCGCGAGATCCGCGCGGCGCCTGGGCGAAAGCGGTTCGCCCCACCGCGCGCACGGCCCTGCTGCCGCTCTCCGGCGACTCGGCGCGCGACGAGTATAGTCGCCGAGTGCGTTCCCATACTCGCAAAGTGCCTGCTCGCAAACGTCCTAAAAACTGTATTTCGGCCTCTTTATAATCTACCGTAAATCCCCTGCCGCGGATCCAGGCCATTTGCGAGTAGCTATCGTGGGAGTAGTGGAGCGCGCTTGTCTATATGCCGCTCTCCTGCGACTCGGCGAGCGACGAATATCACCGCCCACCAAACCACCCCAACCCAACCCGAAGGCCCCGATTTGCCCTTCCTTTCCAGTGTGGGGGGGTGTCGGGGAACATTGAATGAATAGATATGAAGCCCGTACCTCCCCCCCACCCGAATTCGGGTCTTCGGGTTGGGTTGGGGTGGTCTGGTAGGTAGTCAGAATATGCGCCGCCGTCCAGGTCGGAACGCCACTTCCAGGCAGTATCTGCGCGGCGCGTCGACGAGGGCCACCTCCTCCTCCGCTCGCGTGCGGCCCCGCTTCCGCTTTTCCGGCGGCTCGGCGAGCGGGAGCCATGCGCCGCGCTCAAGCGCGAGCTCGTCCAGCAGGAAACATGAGCGCGGCGCTCGCGTTTTGCCTGACGTCGGGCGTGTCCTTCTACAGGAGGAATATTCAAAACTTAAGAAGAAATGCGCAGGATACATTTGTTTGAGTATTCTTGGGTCTATTTGTAAGTGCTGATTTTTCTCTACAATCCGCCTGTAGGAGGACATGCCCGACCTAAGTTGTGCCCTTTCGCGCACGAGGTGTGCCCTGTCCCGCTCCCGCCTCGTATTTTGCAGCGTCGACCACGAACTGTCCATGTTGAGAGGAAACTTGCAGTTCTTGCATCGCTTTTTCCCCGCCCTCCAGTGTTGGGTTCTCGTTTAGAATCGGGCACTGTTGTCGCATCTCCTTCTCCTTCCCCTCCTCTCTCCTGCCTCCTATCTCCTCTCTCCTGCCCTCTGCTTTCTCCCAACCTTCCCTTGGCTGGGTTCTCGTTTTGAAAAGAGCAGTGTGGGGCCCACCTCCTCCTTCCTCCTCCCCTCCTCTCCGCCTCCCGTTCATCCCCTCCCCGCAGCCCCCTCTCTTTCCTGTTTGGTCGTCCTCTCCCTCGCCGAGACCTTGCGGGCCCTGCGGGGCTGCGAACCGCGCAAATGTCGCAGCCTTCGTGGGATCGCCGCAGGTCCAGCGGAGTGGAGGTCCACGCGGACCTGCCGGGACCTCGCGGGCCCTGCGGGGTTGCGAACATTGCAATTGTTGCCACTTTCGTGGGATGCTAGGAGGTCCAGCGGAGTAGAGGTCCACGCGGACCTGCCGGGACCTCGCGGGCCCTGTGGGGCTGCGAACCGCGCAATTGTTGTCATTTTCGTGGGATGCTAGGAGATCCGGCGGAGTGGAGCTCCACGCGGACCTGCCGAGACCCCGCGGGCCCTGCGGGGCTGCGAACCGCGCAGCTGTCGTCATTTTCGTGGGCGCCTGGCAAGTCCAGCGGAGTGGAGGTCCACGCGGACCTGCCGAGACCCCGCGGGCCTTGCGGAGATGCGAATCGCGCAATTGTCACCGCCTTCGTGGGCTGCTGGGAGGTCCAGCGGAGTGGAGGTCCACGTGGACCTTCCGAGACTTGTTGCCACTTTCATGCTTCATGCTTTGGCTTCCGCGCCTTGTTGCCACTTTCGTGTGCTTGGATATTTTCGTTGCTCTCGCTGCCGCGCCCACTTGTTTCCACTTCTTGAGGTGTACCGACGCTGTAGCCGCCGCGCCTCTTTGTTTCCACTCCGGGGTGCTTGTCCTCTCCTCGCCCGTGTTGACTCGCATTATGGATTGCATGTTTTCACGTGTAGGTGATTCCAAGCACTGCGGGCCTCTTCTGATGTTCGTTTGCATTACGCGTTCCTGAAGGCATCTTCCTCATGATTAAGAAAAGTTGGGTACGCCACTGGGTAACTGACGGATCGTGTGGAATGTCCCCGATAGGGTCTCAATCGGCTGGATAGGTGGCAGGGGGATGGTTATACGAGGATGGGACGGTTCAGGATGGGAATGAAGACCAGCGGGGAGGATCTTTAAATGAAGGCGAGAAGGAGGAAGGAGGAGGAAGGAGGAGACGGAGGAAAGGAGGAGGGTGGGAAGCGGTGGGAGTCAGGGCATAGGAAGCGGAGGGCTGGAGGAGTAGGAGAATGAGAAGGAGGAAGCGGAGGAGGAAGGGATGGATGAGGAGGAGGATGAGGAGGAGGAGCAGAATGGAGGAGGAGGAGGAGTAGGAGGAGGAGGAGGATGACAACGGAGGAACAGGAGGAGAATGAAGAGGAGGAGGAGGAGGAGGAGAAAAAGCAGGAGGATGAGGAGGAGGAGGAGGGGGAGGAAGATGAGGAGAAGCAGGAACACGGAGGACGGAGGGCAGAGGGGGAGGAGAACGAATGGGGAGGACGGGCAAGGTAAGAAGAAGAAGAAGGAGTGGCACCGCGAGGAGGAGGGGGAGGAGGGAGGAGGGGGGAGGAGGGAGGAGGGGAAGGTAAGAAGAATAATTGGCACCGCGAGGAGGAGGGGGAGGAGGGAGGAGGGAGAGAGAAGGAGGGGGAGGAGGGGGGACGACACATGTGGAGGAAGGGGGATGTGGAGCGAAGGAGAATTAGGTGCAAGATCATGAGGAGTAGCAAGAAGAGGAGGAGAAGGGGACGGATGAGGGCGGTGAGGAGGTGGGGAAGTAGGGGGCGGAGGAAAGGCGGCGGCGGAGCAGGACTCGATGCTTGAGGAGGAAGAGGAGTTAGTGGTGATGTTGTTGCTGCTGCTAGTTTTGCTGTTGCTGTTGTCAACGACGATGACGATGCTGCTGATGATGATGCTGATGCTGATGATGATGATGATGATGATGATGATGATGATGATGATGATGATAAGGACGATGATGCTGCTGATGGTGATGCCGATGACGCTGACGAAGACGATGACAATGATGATGATGACGATATGACGATGTTGGTTGTGCTGATGGTGACCATGATAATGATGATGATGATGATGGTGATGGTCGTGGAAGTGATGACGAGGATGATGATGATGATGATGATGATGATGATGATGTTAACGAGGATTATGCTGCTGATGGTGATCAGGAGGAACAGGAGGAGGAGGAGGAATATTATGCTCACGATGATGATGGTGCTGATGATGCTGATGCCGATGTTGACGATGATGATGCTGATGATGCTGATGATGATGATGATGATGATGATGATGCTGGTCATGATGATGATGTTGCTGACGATGATGATGATTTTGATGATGATGATGACGATGATGCTGCTGATGATGATGATGATGATGATGATGATACTTACTATGTCGACGATGGTGATGAGGCCGCAGCTGATGATAGTAGTTGTGACGATACTGATGATGCTGATGCTGAGAATGAAGCTGATGATGATGACGCTGCTGCTGCTGATGGTGATGCTGATCATGCGGACGCATATGGTGACGATGCTGCTGATGATGATGATGATGATGATGATGATGATGATGATGATGATGATGGTGCTGATGATGATGATGCTGATGCTGACGGTGACCGTGATGATGATGATGCTGATGATGATGATGGTGGTGATGGCGATGGTGGTGGTGATGGTGGTGGTGGTGATGATATGTGGATGTTTGTGGTGATTTGATCATGCTGGTGGTTGTGACGACTGTGTTGCTGATGATGATGCTGTTGTTGAGGATGCTGATGATGGTTATCGGTGCTGCTGCCGATGATGAGGATGGTGGTGATGATGATCAGGATGGCGGTGGTGGTGATGATGATGGTGATGATGTTGTTGTTGTTGTCAGTGTTGTTGATGCTGATGATGATGCTGATGATGATGATGATGACTGCTGCTGCTGCTGCTGCTGCTGATGGTTGTCATAATTTTGAGGATGATGATGATGACGATGCAGACGATGATGATGGTGACGCTGATGATGCTGATGATGACGATGATGACGATGATGATGATGCTACTGCTGATGCAGATGACGACGACGATGATGATGATGCTGATTTTGATGATGACGTGCGGATACTATGATGGTACCCCTCCTTGAGAAGGAGGCGGGTGATGATGATGATGATGAGGAGGAGGAGGAGGAGGTGGAGGAGCAGGAGGAGGCGGATGATGATGCAGATGATGCTGATGATGATGATGATGGTGATGGTGATGGGTGATGGTGATGATGAACATGCTGATGATGATGTTGACGACGATGATGATGATGCTGCTGATGATGATGAGGATGACGAGGATGAGGATGAGGATGAGGATGATGATGATGATGATGATGATGATGATGATGATGATGATGATTATGATGATTATGATTATGATGCTGATGATGATGATGACGACGAGGACGACGACGACGATGATGCCGATGCTGATGCTGAGGATGATGATGTTGTTGATGGTGATGATGACCATGCTGATTGTGGTGATGATGGTGATGATGATGATGATGATGATGATGATGGTGGTGATGCTGCTGATGCTGCAGATGATGATGCTGACGACGACGATGATGATGATGATGATGATGATGATGATGATGATGATGATGATGATGATGATGATGATGATGATGATGATGATGATGATTATGATGATGAGGATGATCAGGAGGAGGAGGAGGGAGGAGGAGGGAGGAGGGAGGAGGGGAGGAGGAGGATGAGGAGGAGGTGCAGGATGAGGATGAGGAAGATGATGAGGAGGAGGAGGCGGATGATGATGATGATGATGATTGATGATGATGATGATGATGATGATGATGAATTATGATGATGATGATGATGATGATGATGATGATGATGATGATGATGATGATGATGATGATGCTGATGATGATGATGATGATGATGATGATGATATGATGATGATGATGATGATGATGATGATGATGCTGATGATGATGATGATTACTGCTGCTGCTGTGATGCTGAGGAGGAGGAGGAGGAGGAGGAGGAGGAGGAGGAGGAGGAGGAGGAGGAGGAGGAGGAGGAGAGGAGGAGGAGGAGGAGGAGGAGGAGGAGGAGTTGTTGGAGTTGGAGGATTGGAGGATGAGGAGGAGGAGAGGAGGAGGAGGAGGAGGGAGGAGGAGGAGGAGGAGGAGGAGAGGAGGAGGAGGAGGAGGAGGAGGAGGAGGAGGAGGAGGAGGAGGAGGAGGAGGATGAGGAGGGGAGGAGGAGGAGGAGGAGGGAGGAGGAGGAGGAGGAGAGGAGGAGGAGGGAGGAGGAGGAGGAGGAGGAGGAGGAGGTGATAGGAGGAGGAGGAGGAGGAGGAGGGAGGAGGAGGAGGAGGAGGAGGAGGAGGAGGGGAGGAGGAGGAGGAGGAGGAGGAGGAGGAGGAGGAGGAGGAGGAGGAGGAGGAGGAGGAGGAGGAGGAGGAGGAGGAGGAGGACGGCGCCGCCGAGGTCCTTCTTCCCCGACGGCCCTGGCGCCGCGGCTGCCTCCTCCAGCCGCTCGCTCCCCCCCTCCGCAGCGGCGCCACTGGGAGGCGGCTTCGCCGCCGCCGACGCCGCCGTGGCCGACGACGCCGTCTACGCGGCGGTGGTGGTGGTCGCGGTCGAGTCGTGTGATCGCCGCCGCCGCCGTTGCCGCCGTTTTGGCGGTGGTGGCGGTCGTCGTCGCGCCGCCGTGATCGCCGCCACCGCCTACTCCGCCGTCTCGTGGTCTGGGTGGTCGCCGTCGTCGCCGCCGTCGCCGACGCCGCCGTCTCGTGGTCTTGGTGGTCGCCGTCGTCGCCGCCGTCGTCGACGCCGCCGTCTCGTGGTCTTGGTGGTCTCCGTCGTCGTCGTCGTCGTCGTCGTCGCCGCCGCCGTCGCCGTTGCCGCCACCGCGATCGTCGGCGGTGCGGTCGTCGGCCGCGCCGGGAGGCGGCTCAATCCCGCGCACACCCCCGAGCGGCTGCTCTTCCCAGCGTCCGTCGCCGCCGGCGTCCTCTGGCGGCAGCGCGACCCGCGGCGGCCAGGACGGGGCGCCCGCGGCGGCGGCATCGGCGGCCGCTGCGGCGACGGCTACGGCGCCTCCCTCCTCCCCCCCCCCTCCCTCCTCTCTTCTCCTCCTCCTCCTCCCTCCTCCTCCTCCTCCTCCTCCTCCTCCTCCTCCTCCTCCTCTTCCTCCTCCTCCCCCTCCCCCCCTTTTACTGGAACGGTATCCTGTTGAATCGGATGTTCATATGTCCTTCCGGGAGGCCCGAATCGTTTCCCTCGCCTGCCGTGCATTTGCCTATAGTGCGGCCATTTTTGCTCTGGGGCCTCTAGTCTGTTCACACTCCGCGCCCGCTTTTATTCGCGCTGTTACGTCGCGCATTCACTGTTGTGAGAAAACGTGCATTCGCCTTATTCCACCAGCTACTTACATTCGTAGTTGGTTGCGGAGCACAATTCCGTTCTGCTGCCTACTACCACTATGGCCCGCGCGGCATTCTCCTCCTGCCATGCGTCGACCGCTGCGGGCTTCCCCACCTCGTCGCCGTGTGCAACGTCCCCGAGTACATCACTTCAAGGTCACCGCCTTCAACCTTCCTGTGCTACGTGCATGATCGCCTTCACACCGATCACCCTGCACCTCGTGAAGGGCCAGTAGCAACCGCCTGAGCACAACCAATGCAAAAACTACGATATGATCAACGACGACACCAAGATCTAGTAGGACGCCGCCGCCGCCACCACCGCAGCCGCCGCAGCCGCTACCCCCGCCGCAATCGCCGCCGCCGCCAAGTGTACTCTGTATTGTTTTTTGACAGGGATGGTGGGGGGAGGCCGCATCGGGTTCGCTGCGCATGCTCTGAATTTGGAGACAGAGTATGTGCTTGCATTGTTTTTGCAAGGGATGGTGGGGGCAGAGTGTGTTTTGTATTGTTTTTACAAGGGATGGTGGGGGGGGGGCCCGCATTGACCTGGGTTGGCTCCCGGTCGCGTGGGGGGGGGGGTATATTAGTAGGGAACAGTGGTAAACCCCTCCCCGAAGGGGAAGGAGGGGTGGAAGAGGAAACTCCCTAAACAACCGACGCCCAGAGGGCTGGTGGGATTCTGCGCCGCGCATGCCGCCGGCAGCTCGTGCAGGATAACGACGCCAGCTTGGTCTATTGCCCAGCGTGCCGCGGATCTGCCGACGTCGTCGCCGACTTCCGCTTCGCTGGTGCAGATCGTGCACCCGCGGGGCCGATGCCAACGGCGCCGGCCCGTGAAACGCCAGCTCGGGATGTGCCGGAAGAGACGCCGCCGCAGCGGGGCGCCGCGCAGTCTCCCTGGCCTGCTCCAGCCCCCCGGACACCGTGGCCAGAGCAACGGAGATCTCCAGGCAGTGCCGCCAGCTGCGCGTCTGCAGTGGACATGCGAGTGCCTTGTGGCGCCCGCCTGGGCCTGCGCGCGCCTCCGCACGGGCCGGCGTCGTATGGGCCTACACCCGTGATTGCCGACTTCGTCTGGCACTGGCTCGAGCTCGCGCGACGTCTCGCCGTGCTATATGGCAAGCGCCTGACCATCGGGCGGTCGTCTGGGTGTCGTTGTCGACGCCGGCGCCTGGACTGACTTTTGGGGCGTGCGATTCGCCCGGAGTTTTGCCCGGCGAGCCATGCGGGCGAAGCTCCAACCCTCGGGGGTGAAGTCGTCAGCTCCACTGCGCGTGGCAGGAGTAGGCAACGAATCGCAGGAGGCGAATGGAGAAATTCGTTGCCCTCTTGCCACGACGTCGCGCGATGGCGTGGCCACGCGGCGCAGCGTGCGCGCTCCGGCCGTGGATGGCGCAGGCGATGTTCACCCTGCCCTGTTAGGTTTTAAGTCGGGCGTGTCCCCCATGCAGGGGGATTTTCGACGGAAAATTAAACATGCCCCCAAAATAGTCAAAAAATAATCCAAACATATTTTGGGGATTTTTTAAGTATGTTTCGGTTTTTTCCCAACCCTCCTGCGTTGGGTACTTGAATAGAGCACTGCGGTCTCCACCTTCCTTCCTTCCCGCCTCCTCCCGCCTCCTCCTCGCCATCCCTGGTGGGGCTGCGATCTGTGAAACTGTCGCCACTTTCGGGGGCTGCTGGGGGGCCCAGCGGAGTGACGCCCTACGGGGACTCAGATTAGACCTCGCCATCCTGGGGGGCTGCGATCTGTGAAACTGTCGCCACTTTCGGGGGCTGCTGGGGGGCCCAGCGGAGTGACGCCCTACGGGGACTCAGATTAGACCTCGCCATCTCTGGGGGGGCTGCGATCTGTGGGAACTGTCGCCACTTTCGAGGGCTGCTGGGGGGCCCAGCGGAGTGACGCCCTACGGGGACTCAGATTAGACCTCGCCATCCCTGGGGGGCTGCGATCTGTGAAACTGTCGCCACTTTCGAGGGCTGCTGGGGGGCCCAGCGGAGTGACGCCCTACGGGGACTCAGATTAGACCTCGCCATCCCTGGGGGGCTGCGATCTGTGAAACTGTCGCCACTTTCGAGGGCTGCTGGGGTGCCAGCGGAGTGACGCCCTACGGGGACTCAGATTAGACCTCGCCATCCCTGGGGGGCTGCGATCTGTGAAACTGTCGCCACTTTCGAGGGCTGCTGGGGGGCCCAGCGGAGTGACGCCCTACGGGGACTCAGATTAGACCTCGCCATCCCTGGGGGGCTGCGATCTGTGAAACTGTCGCCACTTTCGGGGCTGCTGGGGGGCCCAGCGGAGTGACGCCCTACGGGGACTCAGATTAGACCTCGCCATCCCTGGGGGGCTGCGATCTGTGAAACTGTCGCCAACTGTCGCCACTCTTTCGCCATCCCTGGGGGGCTGCGATCTGTGAAACTGTCGGGGGCTGCCAGCGGAGTGACGCCCTTCGGGAATTCAGATTAGACCTCGCCATCCCTGGGGGGCTGCGATCTGTGAAACTGTCGCCACTTTCGAGGGCTGCTGGGGTGGCCAGCGGAGTGACGTCATACGGGGATTCAGATTAGATCTCGCCATCCCTGGGGGGCTGCGATCTGCGAAAGTGTCGCCACGTTCGAAGGCTGCTGGGGGGGCCAGCGGAGTGACGCCCTTCGGGAATTCAGATTCGACCTCGCCATCCCTGGGGGGCTGCGATCTGTGAAACTGTCGCCACTTTCGAGGGCTGCTGGGGTGGCCAGCACAGTGGGTACTCACCGCGGATTCAGATTAGACCTCGCCATCCCTGGGGGGCTGCGATCTGTGAAACTGTCGCCACTTTCGAGGGCTGCTGGGGGGCCCAGCGGAGTGACGCCACACGCAGATTCAAATTAGACCTCGCCATCTCTGGGGGGGCTGCGATCTGTGAAACTGTCGCCGCATTCGAGGCCTGCTGGGGGGCCCAGCGGAGTGACGCCACACGCAGATTCAAGTTAGACGTCGCCATCCCTGGGGGTCTGCGATCTGTGAAACTGTCGCCAATTTCGAGGGCTGCTGAGGGGCACAGCGCAGTGGGTCCCCACCGCAGACTCAAATTAGACGCCGCTTTCGTCCTTGTTCTCCTCCTGCAGTCACCTTCCCTCTGCTGCTGCCGTGCTGATGGTTCGGCTTCCCGCACGTTTTTCTCCTGCTCTGCGTTCCCGACTCCCCATGTTCGCTTCGAACCTGTAGCTGTCGCCCCTCGTTCTTGTAATTATGGTTCTCCTGCGCATCATGCCATAGGCGCGTGTCCCAAGTAGCTTACACATCAAGTTGATTGTCCATGCAAGTTTCGGCCAACTCCTCGTTTCCATTGATGCAAATGGGTTGGGTACGTCACAGGGTAATTTCTTATATTATTTTTCGCCGAAAATCCCCCTGTGGGGGGACGGGCCCGACTTAATGTTAGGTCTGCAATCCGCGCAGTCCAACGACTGGGTGGTGGAGACAGGCGCTAACCGCAAACGCTTCGTCATCCCCGGGCCGGGCGGCTGCGAGATCACATGGGGCGCAGGTGCGAGGTGCTTCGACCTGGAGTCGGCGCCGACGGGTCACCGTTGAGTTCCAGTCGACGACTTCGGCAATCTCCAGCCGCGCTTCAGGGGCCTGCCGCCGATGCAGATCACGCTGCTGTCGGTGGGCAACAAAGGCCAGGATCGCCGCGACGCCGGCGGGCGAGAATTTGACGAGTGAAAGGTCCAATGCTAGGGCACGGGCACTTGCGCGCGGCGCAACAGGTTTTGCCGTCTGCGACCTGCGCGCCAGCTTCGACGCCAGTGCCCCGCGGGCATGGTCGCGCTGGCACTGCCGGTCACGTGCATGCGCATCGCCCCGCGTTCAGGTCTCGCTCTCAAGGGCGTCGACGTCGCCGGCGGCGTGGTGGGCCCCGACTACCGCGGGGAGATCAATGTCATCGTTCACAACGCCACCCCGCAGATCCACGTGGCCGAGTAGGGCCGCCGCGTGGCCCAGCTCATCCTGGATAGGTGCACCGAGGGCGCGGAGATCGTGGTCGTTGACAGCTTGCCTGCCTCATCTGCGGGATCAGGTGGTTTTGGACATGCTGGCATGACGCGCCTCAGCCGCGACACCATCCTCCCGAGGGATGTGGCCAGTCAGTCGGCGCGCAAGGAAATTGCTTGGTGCTCGCCCTGCTGGCCCTGCCGACCTGCTACGGCAGCAATGGGCGGCGGGGGCAGGACGTCCCGCCTGGGTCTTGGAATGGGGGCGGGTCACATCGCAGGCGCCGTAGGGCTACGGCGCCCACGTCATGCATGCCGCCGGCCGCGGAAATTCTGTCAAGTCGTTGTCCAGTAGTACGTTTCGCGTCGCCAACTACAGCACATTGGATCGCGTGCGCCGTTCACCGAGGCGATGTACACCTTATCCTCGACTCCCCACCTCTATGGTGCTCTGGTGCGCATGAGGATTCCAGCGCCGAAGTTTTGGTCATTGGCCAGAACGGCCCTCAGTTCTCGATGCCAGCTCGCACCGGGCTTGCCGCGCGCCTTTGGCCCCACGGGCTGAACGCAGCGCCGTTGTTTTCGTGGCGTTGACTGGAACAACCGTCAAAAACCAGCTTCTAGGTGTGAGATGAAGGTGGAAGGGTGCGTCGACGACTGGATGGCCCCGAGCCGCAGCGGGTGCTTGACTTGATGTGACGCGAGGTTTTACGTCTTGCGCCTTCCTGCAGTTGCCCCGTCAGCGAGCAGCGGCGCGCCGAGGAAGACGCGTGCTCGACGAGGCGCAGCAGCTTCAACGCCAGACTCGAACACTACTTCCCGCCATATGGCGACTGGCGAGCGCGACTCCACGAAGCGCGTCCGCGACTCCAAGCAGGGCTCTCAGACTCCCCGCGCAGGGCCATCGAGAAGAGTGCGGTTTGAGGACAATGCACGCGCGCGGCGCGAAATAAGTCGCTCAAAATGATACCTCGACTGCTGGGGGTCGACCGGCGCGTGGGGATTCGGGCAGCCATGCTGCCGGCGCCGACCCCGCTGCCAAACGGGGGGCGCCTGGCGACTGCGTGGCCAGTGCCTGCCCCGCAGCTGAGCGCGTGCGTCAGTAGATGGCATAGGAGGGCCACGCGCCCAAGGCGCGCGAACAGTTTGTCGACGACCATTGCGACGACTGCGTCTCGGTCCTCCCGGGCCTCGCACCCTGTCTGCCCATCGTCCCAGCCGTTGGCGAGCTGGGTCGCGCCGAAGAGTGCGACGAGGACGAACTACATGGCAACCTCGCCCCAGGTCTGCCTACCTGATGGTTCTCAGGATCTTCGGCCCTGCCAGGCCCTGGGCATCTTATAATAAAATGTTCATATGTCCTTCCTGGGGGGCCCGGGAGGGTCTGACGAGGGCTCGAGCGACGTCGCAGCGCGCCGAGTTCGACGCCGCTCACCATTACCTCGCTTGCCTCACCGCGCTCGACTACGACGTCGATATCATCGAGGCCTGCGGCGTGGAGGTTCGGACTGGCCAATTTGCGGTCCGCGCCGCTCAGAGTGGGTGAGCACTTCGACTTGGTCGCGGGCCGTGGCTTCAACGACGAAGGCCAGCAGCGTGCCTTGAAGAGTACGTGCGACAAGATCGATCTATAGTGGCCTTTGTGGCCCCCGCGTGCCGGCCATTCGGTCCTTGGGCGACGTGCATCTACTGTCTGAACTGCGACTCCTGGCGGCCCTCCTGCCAGGGCGCGGCCCCATCTGGTCGGTTCTGCGGCCTCATGGCGCAATTTTAGCTCGAGTTGGGAGCTACTTCGTCAACGGGCAGCCTGAGCCATCGTGGCTGTGCCCAGAACCGCTGTGGCCAATCGTGCTTGTATCGCCTGGTGTCGACGAGGTCGCCTTCGACCAGCGCGTGCTCGGACTCCGTGATCATCGTAGTGGTATCTGGAGGGGGGCCGCAGGTTTCGTCGCCAACATCCCAGAGTCGACGAGCAGTTCGGCCACCTCAAGTGCCCAAACGAGTGCAGGTGCGCCCGCGTCGAGGGCCGCGACAGCTTCGACGCCGAAGCGTGGCGCGGGAAATTGGCCGAACGACTTGTGCAGGTTATTGTGGATTTACGTCGCCGCCTCAGGCGCTCGCATCTCGCGAGTTCGTTTCGTGGGTGCGAGCCTCCGCGGCAGCCTCCCCAGCGGTGGTCTCTGGGGCCGCAGAGGGCAGTTCTTGAGTGGGGGAGGGCCGCCGGGCGCGCGCTGCACGTGCTGGGCGTGCCGGCTCAACGCGCGGGCGGACTCGCCCTTGCGCTCCAGGGGCCCGGCCGCGCGTCGATGCCTGCGCAGTGTTGTTATCCGGTGGGATTGCCCGGGCTTCCGCGCGGAGATGGAGCGCGACCGCCCTGCGCGCGCGAGTTCAGCGAGCGCAGGTTCGGGCCCTTGCGCGCGGCCGCGCCCGCGCGCAGGCCGACGCCGCCAGCCTGTCATCCAGCGCTGGGGCTCAGGGTGACAGTTCCAGCTACTGTTATGCTGGGCCGCAAGATCTCCTCACGGGTGACTGCGTCGCCAGACTGGGGCTGCGAGCCAGCCCAGTGACGGGGGCAATGCGTGGACGAACTGCGCGACGAGCCGCCTGCGCGTCGGTCGGCAATCCGACCCCCTCCGACAAGACTCGCTTCGACGTCCCCATCGTTGCGCGCCACCAGGGGGGAGATGGCGCCAGCGCTGCGCGCGGCCAACGCCCCCCAGGACATCCGCGACCTCGCGCTAGCAGTGGTCAACGACTGTCGGGGACATCGCAAATTGCAACCACCAGCGCTTCAAACCATCCTTGCACTCCGCCTCTCGGCGCGATTCAACCAGCGCGTCGGATGCGACATCCTCGACTACGAGAGTCGTCATCATGCTTCTGGTCTGCTGCGCCTCACGTGGGCACAGTGGCCAGGATATCAACTCCAAGCATGACTAGATGTTGCTTGCCGCCGTCGACCGATCGTGGACCCACTTGTTCGGTGCGATGGGGACTTTTTACCGTGAACGGCGAAGGCGGCATGGCACCGGCGTACTTCGTGGAGACATGAAGAGGCGAGGAGTCCAGGTTGATGTCAGAGCCTCGCGACATCATCTCGCTGCGTCGAACGACGCGGGGCTACGCTACGCCATACGCTTCGCGCCGCGGAGGTGCAGCTATGGCGCGAAGGTGCCGCAGTCAACTTCGTTTCAATGCTCGCTCGCGCAATTTTTGCGGGCAGCAGTCTCGCCCACGTGGGCGGCGTTGCACCTGGCAGCGTCGTCTTCGGCTGGCAGCCAGCCGTGCTGCCGCCGCGAAGGGGGCGAGGCATCTGGCGACCATGTTGCCCGTGCCGGCCCCGGCCCCTCTGCTGCCAGGGAAGTGCAGTCCGGCCGATTGCAGTGGCGAGTCCAGAAGATCGCGTTGCAGCGTGCGGTCGCGGCCACGTCGACCTCCCGCGTCAACCGCGCCATCCGGGCGCGCGCCGTGGAGGCCCGGCGCTGGCGACCAGGTGGAGATGCACGGGCCTCCGATCACGAAGGGCGCATCTGGCTGGGCGGGCCCCGGGGCGGCCGCGTCCGCCGACCCGGCTCGAAGCAAAGTTGTGGTCGAGCACCGCCGAGCCGACGGGGCCTGCGGGCTGCAGGACGTCGGGCCTTTCGTCGGTGCCGTCTTCGACGACGTGGGCGCCGGCTTCGCGAGAGCTGGCCTGGTCAAGGACCGAGTGGGGGACTTCTCTGAGCACGTGATGCCAGGCTCTGGTGCCAGGACTTTCGGCAAAAGGGAGGGCGCGAGGGGCGCGCGGGTCACCGCGCAGACGCGGCAACCCGCAGACATCCTCGAAGCTCTACGCCACGTGTCCCGCAGATGCTTCCAGCTTCCAGACGTCCGTGCCATGCGTGCATTGCGCGGCCAGGTTTCTGTGGGCGACTGGCCCGGCTGCGCCCGCTGTCTAATGATTGGGTAGACCCCTCAGAGTCCAGGTGGCATCCGAGAGATTCACCTCGTCGGCGTCGAGTTCGACGCCCGCGCGTTCATCGGCGATCAGTGAAAAGGGCGCGGATCTCCCCGCCCATATTGGGCGACGAGACGCCCGTGGCAGCAGACGCAGGGCCAGATCCAGATGGAGCGCTAGATGACAGCGTCACCAGAGCGCCCGAGGACGTTGCCAGGTGACTACGGGAGGATCCCCATCAGCACTTTTTGGCCAGACAGAAGGAAACCAGCAGCGACTGCTCTGGCCACGTCCAGCAGGTGATGTTGGCGTGAAGTCGAAGGGGGCAGAAGACCTGACTCAGGAGCTGGAGGGGCTGGAAAGCGACGACAGCCAGCAGATGGTTTACGCTGCTGTTGAGCACGCTGCGGGTGGTCTTGGCCGTCGGCCACGCGAGTGGCCCCAATTCCACGAGACGCAGCGCCCGCGTCGG
>CAUYUJ010000531.1:45000-65000 GCA_963575745.1 Prorocentrum cordatum
GTGGCACGGCTCAGCCAACGCAGAGCCAAGGCCACCAAAGCCAAGAGGCAGGGTACACGGAGCGACAGACTCCCGTGCCGCGGGACCACAGGGCAGCGTCGACTGTACAAGACAGTGCCCGAAGAGAGTCCTTAGCGCAACGGCAGGGCGCACGGCCGGGGAGGACTGGACAGCCGCCCCCGAGCCCCGACGCGCACTCGAAAACAAAGAGGGCGCCCCCCCTGAGCAACGGTCACCGCAGGGGAGAAATCACCCCTCGGCCGTGCAACAGGGGGACGAGGACAGCACGAGACAGTGAAAAGGACGGCCAGCAACGGCTGCCTGACGGAACTCCGAGGCCCGAGTTCAACAGCACGAGCGGCCCTCCTGTGCTGCTGTCGCCGCAGGGGGAGCAGACCTCCGCCCCCACGGCCGCGCACAGGAGGAGGTTCAGGAGGGGAAACAACACACAGACACAATTAATCGGCGATTCCCAGAAAATATAGGGAAATACGGGAAGTGGGGGGGAAGACAAAAACCCAGAAAATATAGGAAAATATGGGGGATATTGTTATTTGTGTGTATTTATTTGTGTGTCCCAGTTCCCCTTCAGAGGTGGCCACAAACGTGGCGGTGAACAGGACGGCCAGCATCGCCTGCCTGGCAGAACCCCACGGCCCGAGTTCCAGGGCGGGCTGCTCGACACCGGCACCGCCGGAGAGTACGACAGAGGAGCCCCAGGTCGAACCCGCTACGTTTGTCCAGTGACCGCAGAAAAGGGTGTACAAATGAGGTGAGCTCGCGAAGGCGGCCCTAGTCAGAGTCGGACAGGTCCCCCTCCCTCCAGCCCCCCGCCACCGTCGTCGGAAAAGACAGACGACAGCGAGTGCGACGATTGGCCGTCCAGGCCACGCCAGAAAGACCCGCGGCAGCCCAGCTGTCGGTCTTCGACGCAAGAGTTGCCGGCCTCATGGCTGGCAACACTCGAAGTGGCTCCTGGGGCTCCCGTGGCATCGTCCTCCGGACACTCAGCGCCGACCGCGGGTCGGAGCCTTTCGTCCAGGTTGCCACCCGCACTGCCTTGGGGGGCGAGGAGGTCTGGCGGGGGGAAATGGCAGGGTCGAGCCGCTCGCGGAGCTCCGCAGCACTGTGAGAGGCGAGGCCAGCAGCTGGCGGGGACGCAGAGGCCTCGAGACGGGACGAGCCGCCGTCTTCAAAATCCCGAGGCCCGCCCGAGGCTGCAGCGAGGAGAGCGACGGCGTCCGCATGCAGCTCTCGAGCCACATCCTCCTCCTCCGAGAGGGCAGGGGGGGGGCTCGCGCGAGTGGGCAGGGGCCTCCTCCTCCTCCTTCGTGTCACACCCAGGTCCGATGTCGACCGTGACCCCGACCCTTAGGGTGGAGCCCGTGGGCGACACGCTTCCAGGCCGCTCGACGGCCTTGAGCGCCTTCCTTGGGCAGAGGCTGACACCGCAGTCTGAGGCCACGGATTTGGCCGCCGCCAGTGTAGTACTTACACTGGATACACATAAACACAAAACTGCCGTCACTAGAATCGAGACAGAGCATCATGTGCCCCAACGCAGACAGCGTCGGAGCATCAAACCCACGGATCGCGACCCCAGGACCACCGCGGCAGGAGCCCCTGGGAGGTTTGTCAGAGGACCTGGACCCGGGGAAACAAGAAAGCCACTGCCAAAAACTGCCCGTCCACGACCAGGCGTGACCATTTCTGTCTACGGCTGCAGACGGCGGAGGCTGAACAGGGATTCTCCGCACATCCGAGCCCATGACGAGCTTTGGCCATAGGGGCATAAGTTTGGCAGCCAAGATCCCGACCGTCTTGGCAACGCGCAAAGACTGCTAGAGCTTTTCCGCATCGTCAGGGTCAGGCGAGGGTTGAATTGCAGCAGCAGCCTTGGCCGATGCGTCGACCGAACCGTTACCAGCCCGAAGGTAGGCCGGCCACGTATCCTCGCCCTCGCTGGCAGCCTGGTGGGCCCGCACTTTGCGCACAGAACAACGCCATGAAAAAGGACGGCAGACCTGGGGAACTCCAGCATAAGCTCTCTTAGGTGAAATTTACTCGGTCCACGGCAATGAATGAAAGTCGACACAATTCTGGCAGTCTAAAAATGTCACACTCTCCCCTGGACCACTAATGGGACATAGAACAATTACAGAACTCGGCTGCTTGGGGCGTCTGTGGCATAGGGAACCAGGCAGGCCCGCGAATACGGGCGACCTCGAGACCCGAATAATGATTCCAGAGCGAAAAGGCCCAGCCAGCACGGCTGAGCTCTTTCACCATCTTCCTCGAACAAGAACCATCCCCGAAAACGTCGCCGGCGAACACGTTGTCGAGAGTGACCCCATCCTCAGGCTCCGTCACCCAATCAACCTCGATGCCTCCTTTCTTCAAAAGGCTTAGGGAACTACTCAGCTGGATGAGGACATACACCGAAGCAAGCGAGAGCGTCGTCCGCATCCTCAGCCAATTTGGATACCCCCTCCTTCAACAGCACCTCCCTCTCCTCCGAGATCGCCTCGCAAAGCCAGAGGTGGTGCCTTAAAGTGTCAGGACAGCTAAGGCACAACGGGCACATCACGTCAATCTGGTGGCCTAAGTTGACCGCTCGCTGCCGTGTGTAGATCGCATCACAGAGCAGGGCACGAACGCAGCCCTTCTCAAAGGGAGTGATACGAGAGCTCCTGAGCAGCTGCAGAATACCGTCGGCACACCCCCTCCCATAGATGTTCGATTTAGCCCCCTAAGTCCCACTCCAATCCCCTGAACACAGCACGTTTCAGAAGGGACTTGAGAAGGGCAGGGGAAAGATCCGTCAAACACATCCTGTCACCTTGATCAGTGAAAGAACCGTGAAAGAATCCAGCAGCCTGTGGGAAAAACACAAAACACACACTGTGGGGAAAAACACAAACACACAGACTGTGTTTTTTTTTCCCACAGACTGTGTGTGTGTGTGTGTGTTTTCCCACGTGTGTGTTTTTTCACACAGGCTGTGTGTTTTTTTCCCACAGTGTGTGTTTTGTTCCCGCAGGCTGTGTGTTGTTTTTTTTCCCACAGAGATGCGCTCACAGGACTTCCCGAGGGCCCCCGCGGGGCCACCCACCGATCTCCACGTGCCCGATCCGCTCCGAGATCCAGCCGCCCAGGCTTCCCGCAACTCGGGCAACGGGACCGACACACTGTGCAGCCTGTGATGTGGGAAAAAAAAACACGCACAGAAAAAAAACACAGACGTGGGGAAAAACACACACAGACAGACGTGTGTTTCCCACAGGCAGACGTGTGTGTTTGTGTGTGTGTTTTTCCCACAGACCTGTGTGTGTTTTTTCCCACAGTGTGTGTTTTTCCCACAGATCCAAGTCCCCTTAGACCAACGGGCGATGGGAGCAACAGCGGCGAGCCAACAAGG
Source organism: Prorocentrum cordatum (assembly GCA_963575745.1). Classification (NCBI taxonomy): domain Eukaryota; class Dinophyceae; order Prorocentrales; family Prorocentraceae; genus Prorocentrum; species Prorocentrum cordatum. Next base: position 48,419 of record CAUYUJ010000531.1, read on the forward strand.
CTCGCCGTGAGCCAAGAGAGGACACCTCAGATAATTGCCTGCCTCGCGCCGAGGGTTGCAAAACAGACCCCGCCTGTCTGCGACATCCCCACAGCTCATGATCCGTGACGCACTTGAACATCAGCTCCAAACATATTGCACGCCATAGGTCCCGAAGCAAAGACCTTCCTCGTGACACGGCCTCCAATCGTGGGTCGCAACCTGGAAAGACGCTTGCAGAACCCTTCGGACCTGGCTTGCCTGGCCTTAGTCTTGCTGGAGCGTCCAGCCACCCTGCGAGACTTGCCGACAGCGTCGTCGACACCTGGGTCGGCGGCAGAGGAAACCAGGGGGCCAGCTGAGCCACCGAGGCGCGCGCCGAGCCTCTTGCCCAAGACGCGCGAGGAGCAGATGAGGGACCTCTTACCGGGGTCGTCCGACACAACCGTCCCCACTCCTTCCTGCAGCGCTCTATGAAGCTGCTCAGCCGCAGGAGGGAGGTGAGTGAGGATGTACTCCGACGACCCCGTGGCGGATAAGCTGCTGTCGTCGATATAGAGGTTGAAAAACAACTGCTTGGGCAACACGAGCAGGTCCAGAGCCCCGATGGAGTACGCACGAACGAGAGTCGTAGCGAAGCTGCAGCCGGCGACGATCCCATTGCTGGCCCAGAAAGGCCCCGCCCTGAAGCCGCTCAGACGCATCCACCCAGACTGCAGCTACATGCACACCGCAACGCGCGCAACGCCTAAGGGAAATTAAAGCATCTTACACCGAACAAGCAGCTGTCTGAGGTCAATCGTCTCATAATACTAAGAGAGGTCCAGAAGCACCGTGGCCGCTTCCCCCTTCTCGTTCACGCTGGACTCGGCTCGAAGAGATTGGCGCCACACCACGTCCAGAGCCCCCTCACACGGTCCCGCAGCAAAGTACTCCCGAGCATTCGCCGACTCCCATTGGCTGCACAGAGGGCGGCGGACCCTGCCGTAGGCACGATAGAGAGCACAGAAGGTACCGATGGGCCGAAAGCCAGACGCAGCTTTAGGAATGAGAGACAGCAGCACAAGAGCACACTGCTGGGGAACAAGCGAGCCAAGCTCCATGACAGAGAAGATCCTGACCAGGCTATCTAAAGTGTGGTGGCTCATCATCTCACAATGCCTCATATGAAAACTGTCCGAAACGACCGATGCGTTTTCCTTGAACCCCCTGGAAAAAGGCCGAACAGCCTCCATGCGCACCAGAGGCAGTTCGTCCTGCAAACCGTCCTGGAAAAACCAATCCTGGGAACGACCATCACCCCAAAGAGAAGTGAACGTATCCGCTTCAGCCTGAATGAGAGACAACGGATCACACACAATATCTTTGCCCAGGGAGAGGGTAGTCGTCGGGACCCACCTCGTGGCCCCCTTAGCCACCATGTCGACTCTACGAGTTCCCCGGTCGGGACGATACATGATCCAGTTCCGAAGCTCTCCCGCGCTCTCCTTCCTGGCCTGGGCCTCGACAACCCCCAAAGCAGCAGAGAAGTCGGCTTGGATGGAGTCGAATCGATCCTTCCAGAGGACCTCAGCTTCGTCGTAGGGCGGCAGGGCGTCCACGAACGCCACTAGCTGCTCAAAAAACTTACTTAAAGGACCTAAGGCGGAGACCACCTGAGGAGGGGGCTGATGAATGACACCAATGATCTTGGAGATGTCAGCCTCACTGGAAGCCTGCCAGTGTCCAAGGAAGTCGGTCAACTGGTTGCTGAGCCATTTGCCAGCAAAAAGCCCAGAGCACAGGGACAACGTTGCTCGGGATAATAGGTTTCCAACAAAGCTTGGGCGGCTTGCCCGTCGCTCCCCAGTAAGGGAGCAGAGTTCCCGTGGCCACCCCGACCTCCTTCTCGGCAACGTTGGCCCACAGCTTGTAACCCTTGTCGAGCTTAGCCTGAGCATCCCTGACATCGAGTCTGACCAAAGCACCCCTGCAAGCGTCCAAAACACCAGCAAGATCTTTGGACACAGAGGTCGACCCGAAAGAGCAAACCGGCACCAGCGGGACCACCGGCAGGGGAGGCGGGTTCCGAAAGGAGGAGGATGAGGATGAGGATGAGGATGAGGATGATGATGATGATGATGATGATGAGGAGGAGGAGGAGGAGGAGGAGGAGGAGGAGGGAGGAGGAGGGAGGGAGGGAGGGAGGAGGAGGGAGGATCAGGAGGAGGAGAAGGATGAGGAGGAGGAGGATGAGGAGGAGAAGGAGGAAGAGGAGGAGGAAGAGGAGGCGGAGGGGGAGGAGGAGGTTGATGATGAGGAGGAGGAGGACGAAGAGGAGGAGGAGGAGGAGGAGGAGGAGGAGGAGGAGGAGGAGGAGGAGGAGGACTTGAAGTGATATGGCTTCGGGGCGCCTGAACCCCATAGGTGTAGTCAGTGACCTGGTATTATCACCCCCGTACCACTCAAGGCGAGGACCACTTTGGGACAAAGCGAAAATCTGTCTGGAGGGCGTCCCACAAGACAACGCCGGCTTTGTCCAACAAAGCTTGCTTTCCCTCGAGTGCGACAGCCCGTCATGAACGCAGCACCCGATGGGATGGTGCAGCCAGGGCGGATAGAACCTGAAGGCCCCTATTGGTTCAAGCTGGATTGTCGGAAAGACCGAGGATATTCCTCAGCAAAGAGAGAGATAACAAATTCCCGCCATTGAGCAGGGGCGAACCTACTCATGCTTCGCATAGCCACTCACATTGTCACAAGGCGGGCCTGAGGACGAGGACGAGGCCAGCGCCAAGCAACCCTTGTAACACTAGGTCTACCTCCGGGGGAGGCGGTGTCCCTCGAAACCCATAGAGACAAGGTCCGGGTCCTCAAAATGAACCGAAACTCAAATAATTTCCCCCCTCTTCTGAGCAGGGGCTAACCTTCTCATGTTTCGCATAGCCTTTTTGGGCTCCTCTTGGGACCCGCTCGGGTCCTCGTTGGCCCCTCTTCAGGGCTCCATGGGTGGTGACTGCCGCGCCCGCAACGACAATCTGGCATTGCCACGGCCGCCTAGTCAGGCTCAAGTTTTCACATGCCAAGCACCCACCCCATTGCTGGGTGGGGGATGCCCATACCTGACCATCGACAGGGATGGACATGTTCGTTTTAGGCTATTTGGTACCGTCAGTGCCGTAGGTGAAGAAAGGGAATGCCTATGCGTGTCCATCGACAGGGACGGGCAGCCTAGCTTTCGGCCCTGGGGTGGAGACAAACACCAGTCCATCGACAGGGGTTGGCATCCAGATCCTATTTGACACCGCCAGTGCCAAAGGCTGCAGCGGTCGCTATGGCAGCATGGCCTTTTTCGCGGCCATTGCGCGAGTCATGACCTTCCCACGGCGACCCTGCCTTCGAGGGGCCAAGTCCTCACCAGTGCACGCTATGCACGCGGCCGGGGTCAGAACCCTCGCCGCTGAACCACAATAACACAAAAGTGTCCGGTGGTCACGTTTGCGGGTCCCCTACTGCCGAATGGGCCCGCGCCCAAGCAATAAAACCCCCCGCCGGGGCCCTTGACCCCCGCCAATGTGCTAACGCCTGAACTCGTGGCTGCAGCCGGGCCACAGGGGCCGCGGGGCGCCCAGGTCAGGCGTACCTTAAGCGGCGCATGAGATACGCTGCCAAGGGGCCCGCCGGCGGGGGCGAGGCGGGCCCAAGGGGGCAGCGGCGAGGCGCCAGGAGGCCCAAGCCAGAGGGCCAGGCCAGGGAGGGGCCGCAGGGCGCCCGAGTCAGGCGTACCTGGAGCGGCGCTTAAGGTACGCCTGCCAAGTGGCCCACCAGCGGGGGCGAGGCGGGCTCAACGGGGGGCACGGCCAAACCCCTGGGGACCCAGGCCGGGGGCCGCGGGCCCAGGCCGGGGGGGGGCACAGGGTCAGGCCACGGGGGCCGCGGGGCGCCCGGGTCAGGCGTACCTGAAGGAACCCGCAAGGTGCGCCTGCCGAGCACGCCGCCGGGAAGCCCAAGACGGGCCACAGGAGCAGCGGCAAGACGGGCGGGCGGGCGGGCGGCGCAGGGCGGGCGGCGCAGGGCCAGGCCGGGACCCGCGGGAAGCGGGGCCAGGGCCCCCGGGGCCAGGGGGGGCCAGAACGGGGGCAGGGGGCTCACAGAGCGGCCGCACTGCTTCTTTACGGGGTCAAGCCTGAACCGCCCCGCGGCCGCCGTGGGGCGACCAGGGCCCATGGGCACTCAAGTCGGCACGGCGCCTACATGAGACCGACGAAGTCGAGGGCTGCCGGGCTCGCAGTGGCAGTGGGGCCGTCGAGCGGCCACTGAAGCGGGCCAAAAACAACCAGTGGCGCGCTAGCCGGAGCTAATTTGACGCCACCCGCTTGCCCGACCAATTACACTCTGGCTGTGTCCAGAGGTCGGAACACTGCCTCCTAAGAAATCGCGCCTTGTTGGCGCGGGGTGCCGCGCCTGCAGCGGCAGCGTGACCGACTCGGGGCCACCTAAGCAGGCCAATGATGAGCTTGAAAATGGATGCCGCCGCCTGTGCATCGACAGGCACGGGCATCCCAGCTCGCACCTTGCGGAGGGTCTCAAGAAGACCCAGCGGCGGTGCAGTGGGGGGCCTGTACGCAGGCCCCCATGCCACTGTCGCCCCTCTGCGCACTCCACCGGAGGCTCGCCTGGGGTGCTCGTCGGAAGTGGATGTCCCACAACCTTAGTGGCGCCCCGTGCGTCTCCAGGCGATACGCCCCCCGAGGAGTATAGAACAGAGTTGGCACGGGGATGAGGAGGAGGAGGAGGAGGAGGAGGAGGAGGAGGAGGAGGAGGAGGAGGAGGAGGAGGAGGAGGAGGAGGAGGAGGAGGAGGAGGAGGAGGAGGAGGAGGAGGAGAGGGGGAGGAGGAGGAGGAGGAGGAGGAGGAGGAGGAGGAGGAGGAGGAGGAGGAGGAGGAGGAGGAGGAGGAGGAGGAGGAGGAGGAGGAGAGGAGAGGAGAGGAGGAGGAGGAGGAGGAGGAGGAGGAGGAGGAGGAGGAGGAGGAGGAGGAGGAGTAGGAGGAGGAGGGAGGAGGAGGAGGAGGAGGAGGAGGAGGAGGAGGAGGAGGAGGAGGAGGAGGTGAGGAGGAGGAGGAGGAGGAGGGAGGAGGAGGAGGAGGAGGAGGAGGAGGAGGAGGAGGAGGAGGAGGAGGAGGAGGAGGAGGAGGAGGGTGCTGCAGGGCAGGATTCTGGGCAGGCCTGGCGGGGGGCATCTGCAGAGCTTGGCGCCGCACTCCTGTGCCACCGCGGGCGACGCTGCCTCCTGTCGGGCCCTCTGCGGCCCTCACGGCTCGAGCGGCTCGAAAAGTGCGTCTCTGGTCGCGTTTACCTTCGAGGTTGGCAATCTTTTCGTGGCGTCGGAACATGGGGGGCCAGGACATTGCAGGCCAGGACACTGCAGACCAGAACGTTGCCCTGCATCTTCCTCCACTCCTCCTCCCTCTTCCTCCTCCTGCTCCCCCTCTTCCTCCCCCTCCTCCTCCTCCCCCTCCTCCTCCTCCTCCTCCTCCTCCTCCTCCTCCTCGTGAAGGAGGTGCAAGGTCAAGGATGAGGACTTTGCTAGGATGAAGGAGACCCAAGGTCAGAGGATGAAAAGGTACCGATACCGCTGCTCGTCCAGGAGAGCCCTCGTCGCCACGTCTGATTTGTTTCGAAATCCTTGTCAAAACGCTCTGAAGGTGAGGTCCCAGGAGCAGAGGTACCGGCACCGTCGAAGATGAACGGGGATGGTGAGGCAGGGGGGGAGGCCGAGGATGAGCATCGGGAGCGGGGGAGGGGAAGAAGGGCAACGATTGAAGGAGGATCCTCTTCTTCCTCCTCCTCCTTCTCGCGGTCCCGTAGGGCGTTGTCCCGTCACCTCGGGGCTCCAGCCTTTGAGGCGAGTTCCGCTTGCAGGCTCAGCGCGCCAGATCTCCCCCCCCTCCTACTCCACGCGCGATAGCTCTTCGAACCCTCTCCACCAATTTTCTATTTTTCTTTTACTCGGCCCGAAAAGCCAGAGCACAAGCTTTCAGATAACTATCATGGGTAGCAGGGAGCCGCTTTGGGAGCGTCAAGCTCAACTCAACTCAACTCCTCCCCCGCGCCTCGCGCCCCCGCAGCGCCGGGCGCCGCGCGGGAGACACAGTCCCATCTTCGTGGCGGGGTCGAGCCTCGTCCACGCGGACGCGGCCGCGGCCGCCGCCAGAGAGGAGGGGGCCCGGCGGGTGCCGCCGCCGCCGGCGTCGTGCGGACGTCTGCGCTGGCGCCGTCGCCGTCGGCGTCTGCCTCGGCCTCGGTCACGTCGGCGGCCAGCGTCGTCGCCTCCGTCGTCGGCCGCCGTCGCCAGGTCCGAGGGCCGCCGAGGGCCGCCGGGGGCGGGCGTGGGTCGTCGGCGGGCGCCGCCGTCGACCGTCCCCGTCTGCGGCGGCGTCGGCTGGCGTCCTCTTCACTGACGTCCGTGGGTCGGTCGGTCGTCGTCGGTCGTCCGTCGTCGTCGTTATCGTCGTCGTGGTCGACGTCGATGCTGATGGAGGAGGACGCATCGCTCCTCCATCAGCATCGACCTGTTTTCGTTTTCTTTTTGCTTTCGTTTTCCTTCGTGATCCGCGTTCGCTGCAAAACGACATCGAAACGAAAACGGCCCGCGAAGTCGCCAAAACACCGTTTAGGTCGACCCCTGCATCGCTCCTCACATCAGCACAACTCCGACGAGGTCGGAGATGTGCTGGTGGTTATTCAAGCGCATCGCTCGTTCCGCTGGCCCACATTGCATCATCGTTGTCGCTTGCCCGTTGGCTCGCGGGGATCGGGGAGTTGGGGGTTGTAATTAGTCGTTTCCCAGAAAGTTGTCTTGTGAAGTTCGCGTTGGTGGAAGCAGCCGCTTGGAGGGCAACGCTTAGGATAACATATCTTCCAAGTTTCGCCAGTTGTTCAATTATGCTTATGGTTCTGATGATGATGTTGCGTTGTTGTTGGTGGTGATGGTAATTCTGATTATGGTGATGGCGGTGATGATGACGCGCCGTAGAAGACGGGCTTGCTGAAGCGATTTCCTGTTCATTGCTTGATCAAGTAGTACTCGGCGCATCAATTTAGATGCACACCTCTTCCACTGCGTGTTGTGCCAGCTGCCGTATTCTGTGTGGTTATCTCGTCCGACTTGGGCGGCACATCGTTCTCCACCCAGAACTATCCCATCTGAAGACCCTACGCGCGCTGCTTTCGTTCCCGTCCCCGTATCCTGATGACGATGACGATGACGATGACAATAACGATGACGATGATGATGATGCTGCTGATGACGATGATGATGGTGCTGCTGATGATGATGATGAGGATGATGCTGACGAGGATGGTGATACTCATGATGTGCATGATGATGAGGATGCTGATGAGGATGATGATGGTGAGGATGATGATGCTGCTGCTGCTGATGCTGATGCTGATGCTGATGCTGATGATGCTGCTGCTGATAATGATGATGATGATGCTGATGGTGTTTATTATGATGATGATGCTGCTGATGAGTATGCTGATGCTGATGGTGATGCTGATGATGATGCTGATGATGATGCTGCTGATGATGATGCTGCTGATGATGATGCTGACGATGGTGGTGATGATGATGATTGTGATGGTGAAGTGATGATGATTCTGCTGCAGATGATGCTGCTGATGATGATGATGCTGATGATGATTATGATGATGAGACGAGGGTTTGGATGAATCCACTCATGTGCGCACATCCTCTCGCCCAGGTTCTGAATCACAGGGCTCGTCCTTTCCGCAGTCGTTCTTCTGAGTGCAGGCTCGGGCAGGAATTTTCCGAACGGCATCGCAAATGCTCGCGCCGATTTGCAGCAGGCACCATGAGGGCGGAATCCGAACGATTTGATACCGTAGATACCGTGGCATAACAGCATGCGCCCAGAAGACTTGTTGCCCCCCCGCGTGTCCGGGTGTAGCGCAGTGTAGGCAATGTGCGCAGCGCTGTTTGGAACTTCGACGGCCACCAAGTGTGTGAAATGTAGGCTCGTACACGTACTATGCGACACGCCACCACAACATGTTTGGAGCGTCAGCACCCACTACGCGTGTGAGGCTAGCACTCGACGATGCGGATCGAGCGCAGGGAGCAGGGGGACGGAGGGGGACCCGTGGTGGCTGCTCACGTGCTCATGCGTTCGTAGTTCCATTCTCGGGCGCCCTTCGGTCTCTTGGGAGCCTCTTGGGGGCATCCTGGAGGCATCGTGGGGGCCGCTTGGGCCTTCTGGGCACCTCGTGGGGCCGTCTTGGGGTACCCTCGGGAGCCTTGGGGGCCATCTTAGGGGCCATCTTGGGAGAGATCGATCAAAGGAGGGGGGCTCTTCTCTTCACTTCGGGCTTCCCCCCAGGAGGCCACAATGTGGCCAAAGCCATCGTGAAATCAATGATTTTGGCTTTCTCGCCGAGGCCTTTTCTGGTCTCTTGGGGCTTCTTGGGTGCCCCTGGGGGACATCTTGGGGCCTCTTGGGCCTCTTGGGGGCCTCTTGAGGGGATTCGTGGGGTCCCCTTAGGGCCTCCTGGGCACCTCTTGGGGCCCTCTTGGGGCACCCTTGGGAGCCTCGGGGGCAATCTTGGGGCCATTTTGGGAGAGATCGATCAAAGGATGGGGGCTCCTCACTTCGGGCTCCCCCCCAGGAGGCCACAATGTGGCCAACACCATCGTGAAATCAATGATTTCGGCCTTCTCATCGAGGCCTCTTGGGGCGTCTTGGGTGTCTCTGGGGGGCCTCTAAGGGCGTCTTCGAGGTTTCTTGGGAGCCTCTTTGGGGCATCTTGGGGCCTCTTGGGTGCCTCTTGGGGCCTCTGGACACCTCTTGGGGCCATCTTGGGGCACCGTTGGGAGCTTTGGGGACCATCTTTGGGCCATCTTGGAGGATATCGATCAAAGGAGCTCCCTAATTAGGGCCCCCTCCAGGAGGCCCAAATGTGGCCAAAACCTGAGTACAACCACTGATTTTGGCTTCATCACCGAGGACATCTTGGACGCTCCATCCCCTCGCGGAACGCCCTCTTCAGGCACAGGGGGAGGGATTATGGGGTGAACCCGTCCCCAAAGGTGAAGAAGGGGGTTGGAAGAGGAAACGCCCTAACCCCCTCATGCAGTAAAGGTATTTTTGGCTTCAGGGTCATTCGTGGTGAGGAAGTCTCAGGTAAAACGCCCAGCCCGCCCTGCCAACACGTCTCGGGGTGCGACATGTAGGGGTTATTCACAAGAGAGAGGGATGAAGGAAGGGGAGGAGGAGGAGGAGGAGGAGGAGGAGGACGAGGTTGAGGAGGAGGAGGAGGAGGAGGAGGAGGAGGAGGAGGAGATCAATATCATCATCGTCGTTGTCGTCGTCGCCGTCGCCGCCGTCCCCGCCGCCGCCGCCGCCCTCGTCTATCGTCGTCGTCGTCGTCGTCGTCGTCGTCGTCCGTCGTCCGTAGTCGTCGTCGGTCGTCGTCGTCGTCGTCTATCGTCGTCGTCGTCGTCGTCGTCGTCGTCGTCGTCGTCGTTGTCGTCGTCGTCGTCGTCGTCGTCGTCGTCGTCGTCGTCGTCCGTAGTCGTCGTCGGTCGTCTGCCGTTTCCCCTCCGGGGGGGCTGCGGGGGCGTGGCAGGGCGACCCGCCGCGGCCCTCGCAGCCGCGGGCCTCCGCCAGCAGGCGGGCGGCCCGCCGCCGTCGCGCGCCACCCACTCGGCTGCGACGACCACGACGACGACCGACCGAGGACCGATGACGACCGACGACCGACGACCGACGACGACGACGACCGGCGACCGACGACCGACGACGACGACGATGACGATGCCAACTACCGACGACCGACGACCCCCGACCGACGACCGACGACGTCGACGAAGACGACGACGACGACGGACGACGATGACAGACGACCGAGGCCGACAGACGACCGAGGACCGACGACCGAGGACCGACGACCGACGACCGACGACCGATGACGACAGCGACGACCGACGACCGACGACCGACGACGAAGACGACGATGCCAACTACCGACTACCGACGACCAACGACCGACGACGACGTCGACGACGACGGCGACGACGACGGACGACGGACGACGGACGACCGACCGATGACCGACGACCGACGACCGACGATGACGACGACCGACGACCGACGACCGACGACGACGACGACGATGCCAACTACCGACGACCGACGACCCCCGACCGACGACCGACGACGTCGACGACGACGACGACGACGACGGACGACGATGACAGACGACCGAGGCCGACAGACGACCGAGGACCGACGACCGAGGACCGACGACCGACGACCGACGACCGACGACGACAACGACGACCGACGACCGACGACCGACGACGAAGACGACGATGCCAACTGCCGACTACCGACGACCAACGACCGACGACGACGTCGACGACGACGGCGACGACGACGGACGACGGACGACGGACGACCGACCGACGACCGACGACCGATGACCGACGACCGAGGACCGACGACCGACGACGATGCCGACGACGACGATGCCGACGACCGACGACGACGACGACGACGACGACGACGAGCACGACCACGACGGACGACCGACGACAACGACCGACGACCGACGACCGACGACGACGACGACTTGCGACGATCGACGACAGACGACCGTCGACCGACGACATCGACGACGACGACCAACGACTGACGACCAACGACGACGACAACGATGCCAAGTACCGACGACCGACGACCGACGACCGACGACCGACGACCGGCGACCGACGACGACGACGACCCCCGACCGACGACGACGACGTCGACGACGACGACGACGACGACGGACGACGATGACAGACGACCGAGGCCGACAGACGACCGAGGACCGACGACCGAGGACCGACGACCGACGACCGACGACCGACGACGACAACGACGACCGACGACCGACGACCGACGACGAAGACGACGATGCCAACTGCCGACTACCGACGACCAACGACCGACGACGACGTCGACGACGACGGCGACGACGACGGACGACGGACGACGGACGACCGACCGACGACCGACGACCGATGACCGACGACCGAGGACCGACGACCGACGACGATGCCGACGACGACGATGCCGACGACCGACGACCGACGACGACGACGACGACGACGAGCACGACCACGACGGACGACCGACGACAACGACCGACGACCGACGACCGACGACGACGACGACTTGCGACGATCGACGACAGACGACCGTCGACCGACGACATCGACGACGACGACCAACGACTGACGACCAACGACGACGACAACGATGCCAAGTACCGACGACCGACGACCGACGACCGACGACCGACGACCGGCGACCGACGACGACGACGACGACGACGACGACGACGACGGCGGCGACCCCCGACCGACGACCGACGTCGTCGACGACGACGACGACGACGACGGACGACGATGACAGACGACCGAGGCCGACAGACGACCGAGGACCGACGACCGAGGACCGACGACCGACGACCGACGACCGACGACGACAACGACGACCGACGACCGACGACCGACGACGAAGACGACGATGCCAACTACCGACTACGGACGACCAACGACCGACGACGACGTCGACGACGACGGCGACGGACGACGGACGACGGACGACGGACGACCGACCGACGACCGATGACCGACGACCGAGGACCGACGACCGACGACGATGCCGACGACGACGATGCCGACGACCGACGACCGACGACGACGACGACGACGAGCACGACCACGACGGACGACCGACGACAACGACCGACGACCGACGACCGACGACGACGACGACTTGCGACGATCGACGACAGACGACCGTCGACCGACGACATCGACGACGACGACCAACGACTGACGACCAACGACGACGACAACGATGCCAAGTACCGACGACCGACGACCGACGACCTACGACGACGACGACGACGACGACGACGACGACGACGACGGCGGCGGCGGCGACGGACGACAGACGACGGACGACGGACGATGGACGACCGACGACCGACGACCGACGACCGACGACCGAGGACCGACGACCGAGGACCGACGACCGACGACGCCGACGGCGACGATTCCGACGACCCACGACCGTTGACGACGACGAAGTCACCGACGTCGGACGACCGACGACGACCACCGACGACCGACGACGACAGACGTCCGACGACCGACGACGACGACGACGACGACCGACGACCGACGAGCGACGACGACGACGACGATGCCAACTACCGACGACCGACGACCGACGACCGAAGACCGACCACCTACGACCGATACGACGACGACGTCGACGACAATGACGACGACGATGACGACGGACGACGGACGACGGACGACCGTCGACTGACGACCGAGGACCCACGACCGACGACGACGCCGATGGTGACGATTCCGACGACCGACGGCAGTCGACGACGATGAGGACACCGACGACGGACGACCGACGACGACGACCGACGACCGACGACCGACGACGACGACGACGACCGATGACCGACGATCGGCGACGACGACGACCGACGACGACCACGACCGACGACCGAAGACGACGACGACCATGCCAACTACCAACGCCCTACGACTGTCGACCGAGGTCCGACGACCGACGTCTCACGACCGACGACCGACGACGAGGACGACGACTGACGACGATGACGACGACGACGCCGAGGACGACCGACGATCGACGACGACGACGCCGACGACCGACGACCGACCACTGACGACTTGACGACCCACGACCGATGACTGACGACCGACGACCGACGACGACAATGACGACGACCGACGACCGACGACCGACGACGGACGACCGACGACGACAGACGATGGTGGCGTCGGCGGCGGTGACGGTGCCGATGGCGACGACGACGACGAGGAGGACGAGGACGACGACGACAGGCGAGGGCGGCGACGGCGTTGCCGGCGACGGCGACGACCGACGACGATGGCGATGTTGACGACCGACGACCGACGACGACGACGACGACGACCGACGACCGACGACCGACGACCGACGACCGACGGCGATGACAGACCACGACGGACGACGGACCACGACGATGACCGACAACAAGAACAACCGACAACGACGTCGATTACAGACAAAGGCGGCGGCGGCGGCGGTGGCGGCGGCGGCGACGACGACGACTTGCGTTTGCGTGGGTTCTCGGCGGATTTCCAGGCTCGGGATGCCTCAAGTCCACATCAAGTCCACCAGGACCGCATCCAAAACTCCTCGAGATCTTGGGCTTACGCCGCACCGCCGACCCCTTGGGGGGCTCGTGGTAGGTCTCTCGGGGGCCTCCTGGCAGCACTTTTGAGGCCTGTTGGGTGCCGTTTTGGGGCCTCTTGGAGCCTCTTTTGGGCATTGGTGGGCCTCTTGGAGCCTCTTGGGAGCTTCTTGGGGCCTCTTGGGGCCTCCCGGAGGCTTCTTGCCACATCCACCACTCCTCGAGATTCCAGGTCGATGACGCTCCCTAGAGCGTGTGTTGGCGCCAGCGCCAGCCTCAGCGATGCCGACGGCAACCACGGCCACGACGAAGGCGGCACACGGCCATGAGGTCCGACGTCACGAGAAAGCCGCAACATCGTAGAATTCAGTCGGGCCTGTCCCTCTACGGGGGGGATATTCAAAAATAGTATGAAAAATTGCCAGGGGACGATTTTTTGACCATTTTTGAATATTTGTGAGTATTATTGGGGTATTTTTCATTTTTCGTCCAAAATCCGCCTGAAGGGGGACAGGCCCGACCTGATCGTAGAAGCAACTCGACCAGAGGCCCTGGGCTCCATCTTCACGCGGCATTTTTTGAGCCGGACCGATCGGGGAGGGTCACGAGGCGTCCAATCGCCCGGTGTGGAGGGGTCGCGACGGCAGGCTCTCGGGATGCCGAGGCCGGCGCCGCCGACGACGGCGACGGCGACCACGATGCCGACGGAGCCGATCACGCCGACGACGACGGCGACCACGGCCACGGCGAAGGCGGCCCGCGGTGCCGACGACGGCGGCGCCCACGCCGACGACGGCGGCGGCGGCGCCGACGGCCGCGGGCACCCGCCGCAGCGCCAAGCCGCCGGCGCCCGCGGTCGCCGCGCTGCCGCAGGCAGCGCAGGCGAGGCCAGGGCCCGGCGGGCTCGGAGGCGCCGGGGGGCGGCGGCCCTCGGGGGGCCCTCGGGGGGCCCTCTGGGGGCCCTGGGTCGGGAGCGAGAGGGAGAGGACGTACACGCGCATGAGTCCACGCCGGTTTTGAGAGGGCGCGCGGCGCGGACGCTCGTAGCACGCGGGCGGTCTCGCGGATCTGGGGGCCGTGTTCACGCGCGTGGTTGGGCGCGCGCGTCCTTTGTGGGCTCCCGACTCGGGGCGGCCCTGGGCGGTCCTGGACGGCCCAGGCTTCGAGGCGGGGATCTACACCACACAACCACCGCCTGGAGGGTCGATGCTCGCGGACCTCCGAAGGCGGTGGATATGGATATATTTTGCCCCCCAGGCGCCAGCTGGGTCCCCAGGACGTCGGTTCCCAGGTGGTGGATATGGATAGATCCCTGCCTCGCACAGGCAGCGGGGCGGATCTTGAGATCTGGGCTTTGCATTTTTTCCCAAGCAGGCTTTGCGCTTTGCCTCGGGGTTCCTGTTTATTTTTCAAGGAGCCGGTGGGTGCAGCCCCCAGTTGGCGCCGGCCTTTCTTTCCCGGGGTTCCTTGATCTCGGAGTTCTTTGATTTCGTTTCTTTGCAAGGCGTTGCCAGGGTTGGTTGGTCTTGGTCCGTTGGTTCCATGGTTCCTTGGTTCCTTGGTTTCATTTTTTTTTCGTGTGTGTGTGTATGGGGTATTGGCTTCTTTGCCAAACAACGCCAAGTAATGCCAATGCCAAGCAGTGTAAAGAAATACCAAGCAATACTACGGGATGCCATGAAGTACCAAGTAATGCCAAGCAGAACCAAGCAACGCCAAGCACTGCAAACCAATGCCGAGCAACGCAAGCCAATGCCAAGCAATGCCAAGCAATGCCAAACAATGCCAGGCAACGCCAAGCAATGCCAGGCAATGACGAGCAATTCCAGGCGAAACCGAGCAATTCCAAGCAATGCCAAACACTGCAATACAAGTCAAAGCAAGGCCAGGCGAAGCAACCCTACTCAATGCCAAGCAGTGCTATGCAATGCCAATCAATGCCAAGCAATGTCAAGCAACACAAACCAATGCCAACCAATGGCAAGCGATGAGAAACAATGCCAAATGATGCTAAGCAATGCAAGCACATGCCAAAAAATGCCAGGCGACGCCAGGCAATGTCAAGCACTGTCAAGCACTGCACTGCAAAGCAAAGCAAGGCCAGGCATAGCAATGCCAAGAAATGCCAAGCACTGCCAAGCAATGCTAAACGATGCCACGTAACGCCAAGCGACGCCAAGCAGCGCCAAGTAACGCCAAGCAGCGCCAAGCTGCCAAGCAATACAAAGCCATGTTAAGCAATGCAATGCCAAGCAATGCGTCTAGGGAAACCATCTCCAAATTCGGGTCGCGCTGGGCTCATTTTTAGACAGCGGGCGATTCTGTCCAGTCTGTGGCACCAGGGCCCTCACATATCGATCCAGCTTGAGAAATGTCTCAGAAAGATGGGGCCCAGGGCTCTAGTCGAGTTTGTTTTCTGCTGGGGCTATTAGATTTAAAGACCGAGCTCCCGACCTGCCTCGCACAACCTGCATACCACAGCCGCCAGGCCCAAAGTGTGCCGTTGCTCCCTGAGTGTATCTCGCCTCACGCCTTCGACGAGTGACGTCTGCAGACCGTGGCCGCCAGGCTCAACGTGTGCCGGTGCTCCCTGGATATCCCGCCTCGCGCTCTTGGGCGGGGACCGCTCGAAGCAGAACAATTGCGGAGGCCTCACGGCCAGTGCCGGCCACCCCGTGTGCGGAGGAGGAGGGGGAGGAGGAGGAGGAGGAAGAGGAGGAGGAGGAGGGGGAGGAGGAGGAGGAGGAGGAGGAGGAGGAGGAGGAGGAGGATGGAAGGGGCAGGAGGAGGGGGAGGGGGAAGTGGGGAAGGGAGAGAGAGAGTGGGCCATCGTGGGGCCATTTCGGAGTTCTCAGAAGCCCTGGACTGTCTTGGGGCCCTCCTGGGGCTCTCTTGGGGTCCCCCGTCGGGGCTCGAGAGTTCGTCGCTTTTTGGACCTTGGGGCCATTCTGGGCGCCTCTTGGACCCTCTTGGACCATCTTGGAGCCATCTTAAGGTCTCAAGGGAGGGAGGGGGTGAGGAGGAGATGAAGCAGGAGGATGAGGAGGAGGAGGAGGAGGAGGAGGAGGAGGAGGAGGAGGAGGAGGAGGAGGATCAGGACGAGGGACGAGAAGGACGCACGCGAGGAGCGAGCCGGATGGTGGGCGTGGCGGCGGGTTCTCCGAACCTGGGGGTCCGGCAGGCGACCCCCCTGACCGATGCCTCGGTGCGCTTGGACCGTAGTTCCGACGCGGACCCGGTCGTGGCGACGAGAGAGGCGCCCCCCCAGAAGGCCGACGGCGACGACGAAGACGAGGACGAAAACGGCACCCTGGACAGCCCCAAGCGACC
>CAUYUJ010000531.1:70000-97500 GCA_963575745.1 Prorocentrum cordatum
CTACTACGAACTACTGCTACGCTACTCTACTACTACTACTACTACTACTACTACTACTACTACTACTACTACTACTACTACTACTACTACTACTACTACTACTACTACTACTACTACTACTACTACTACTACTACTACTACTACTACTACTACTACTACTACTACTACTACTACTACTACTACTACTACTACTACTACTACTACTACTACTACGACGACGACGACGACGACGACGACGACGACGACGACGACGACGACTAGCGCTATTATTCTTATTACTATTTTTAATTTTATTATTATTATTATTACTACTCTCACTACTACTAATACTACTATTACTATTAGTAGTAGTAGTAGTAGTAGTAGTAGTAGTAGTGGTAGTAGTAGTAGTAGTACTACTACTATTATTTCTTCTACAACTATGTATACGTATACTGGTAAGACGGGCACTTTCCGTAATACTACTAATATGAAGAGGTGGAGGACGAGGAGGTTGAGGATGAGGGTGAGGATGTGAAGGAGGAGGAGGAGGAGGAGGAGGAGGAGGAGGAGGAGGAGGAGGAGGAGGAGGAGGATCAAGGGGGATGAGGATGAGGATCGAGGATGAGGCAGATCGAAGTAGCAGGAGGGGGAGGAGCAGCATGATCGAGGGGTAAGAGGAGGAGGATCGAGGATGAGGAGAAGGAGACCATCTGCTTCCCCTTTCCACCCTCCTGCCTCCTCCTTCTCGCCCGCCCCCCCTCCATCCCCCTTCCGTCTGGTCTGACCACCAGACGTGCTGGTATGGAAGGCTAGGCATTTTGCCTGATACCACCTCCCTGTTTATGACCCCGATGCTTGACACTTCCAAGCGTTAATGGGGCTTTCGCTTCAGCGTTGGACATATTTTTTGGAAAGCTTCTAACCGGTACACGGATGGAGTGTGGTTCTTTTGAAGCGTGGTATATTTGATTTGAGATTTTTTCCCTGGCAGTGTTTGCACTTAGGCGTTTTTCTTGCGATCCTGAGAAATTGGATGGGTCCGTCGAGGTCTCGTTGCGTCGCCGCCCGTTGTTGCCTTGCCGCTTCGTGGCCGCCAACTTGGGGGGCCCCGTCGAGGTCTCGCCGCGTCGCCGCCTCGTCGCCGCCTCGTCGTCGCCCGCTCGGGGGGGGGGGGTCTGTCGAGGTCTCGCCGCATCGCTGTCGCCCGTTGCCGCCTCGTTGCCGTCTCGGTGCCGTTCCATTGGGGGGGGGCCGTCGAGGTCTCGCCGGTCTTGCTGCGTCGCCGCCCGTCTCCTCCTCGCTGCCGCCTCGTTGCCGCCTCGTTGTTGTCTCGTCGCCGCTCACCTGGGAGGGTCCGTCGAGGTTTCGCCGCGTCGCCGCCTGTTGCTGCCTTGTTGCCGCCCACTTCGAGGGTCCGTCCAGGTTTCGCAGCGTCGCCCGCCGCCCGTTGCTGCTTCGTTGGGGCCTCGATGCCGCCCCCTGCCGCTCACTGGGCTTTGGGGGGTCCGTCGAGGTTGCACCACAGCCTGAACCGCAAGCTTGCGCCATACAGCTTACACCACATAGCTTGCATCACGTAGACTGCATAATGTAGCCTAAATGTCCACGGCCAACCCGCATGGTAAGGATGGGCAACCTTCCCAAGGGTACCCTTGCCTCCTTGCCTCCTCGGTCCATCCTTGGCCACTTTCGTTGGCCGCGCCCCACTCGAGAAGCTTCGGCATGGCCTTCCATGGCCCTTGCATCCGTATCGCGGATCTTTCTGATACGGGCCGACTGTACCGTACTGTTCGGGGGCCACGCTGGCTAACATGTTCAGAACATGCAGAAGTGAGGAGCATCTGCGCGAATGGAAGCTGGGGCCTTCGCTATGTACTGCTCTATATTTGATGAGCAGACGTGCCACATTAGAGACTCACGCATGGGCTCAGAGCGGTTCCTTTTTTCTTTGTAAGAGAAAAATAGGCTATTGCTGGACACTTGCTTTGACTTTCTGGTCCTGCCTCGTCGCCATTCTTCCATCCAGAAGCATGGATGGCAGATCAGTTCGTGTAGGGGCCTATGACGGGGGCATTTGAGGCCCGTAGGCGTATTGCAGCATCGTTGGTGTATGTTGAGCTTAGTCTGGTCTTCTTCCTCCCTCCCTCCTGCCCCTCCTCCTCCTCTTTCTCCTCCCCCTCCTCCGCTTCCCTTCCTCCCTCCTCCTCCTCCTCCTCCTCCTCCTCCTCCTCCTCCTCCTCCTCCTCCCTCCCTCCCCCCTCTCTCCGCCTCCCCTCCTCCATTCGTTTTCCCTATAACTATCTTCTCCCTGTCGCACCCCGAGGCCTGTTTTTACGGCGGCTGGGCGTTTCGTTTGAGACTTCCTTACCATTTACGATGCTGAAGCTTACACATTGGCAACAGTTTCACAAATGGAGGGCGAGTGGTTTTCACAATGTGGCTCTCGCTTTAGCGCCGCGTGCATTCGTTTTAAACATTTGCAAGAGTTTCACGGGTTGAGGGCGAGTGGTTTTCAACATGTGGCTCTCGCCTGAGCGCGGCGCACATTCGTTTTAAAATTTACAAGAGTTTCATCGATTGAGGGCGGGTGGTTTTCAAGATGTGGCTCTCTGGCGGCCGTTCTGGACGATTCTGGCATTCTCGGAGTGCCCTCGCCGAGGCGCAGCTGCCGGGAAGCACCGCGAGGCTGGAAAACCGCCGAGACCCACAGATCTCACGCCGCCGCAAACCTCCTCACCCCCTCAGCCGCTTCAAGCTTCCGAGGGCCTCCGAGGTCCTCTCCGATGGCCTCCAGTGGCCTCCGAGGGCCTCTCCGAGGACCTCTGCGAGGGCCTCCCCGAGGGCCTCCCTAGGGGAGGGCCTCTTCGAGAGCCCCTCCGGGCGCTTCCGAGGGCCTCTCCGCGGCGCCGTGTTCGAGAGGGCCTGCGCCTGGCCCCCCCCCCGCGTACCCGCCAGTCGAAGGGCCCGCCTCTCCGCCGCGTGCGGCCGGCGCCGGCGCCGGCGCTCCTCTTCCTTCTCCTGCTCCTCCTCCTCCTCCTCCTCCTCCTCCTCCTCCTCCTCCTCCTCCTCTCCTCCTCCTCCTCCTCCTCCCTCCTCCTCCTCTTCTCCTCTTCCTTCTCCTCCTCCTCTCCGCCTCCTCCTCCTCCTCACTCTTCTCCTCTTCCCTTCTCCTCCCCCTCGTCCTCCTCCTCCTCCTTCTCCTCCTCCTCCTCCCTCTCCTCCTCTCCGCCGCGGGCGGCTGGCGCCGGCGCCTGATGCCCGCCCATGGACCTCTTGGAGGCGGTTCTCGCATGGGTCCGGCAGTGGCCCGGGTTGCCGGGCTCGCCCCCCCCCCCCCTTGTGTCAGGTTTTGCTACTAAGGCACCTGTCCCAAGGTGCCCCCCCAGGATTTCCAAGGAGGCCCCCACGGCATCCAGAGTAGCGTTGGGGGGTTTGGACCAAACAAGCTTGGATCCTTTTCGAAGCGTTTCGGTTAAAGTTTAGCTTCAAGACGAGACTCAAACAGATTAGTTGTGGTATGGTTGGCTTTTTGGGAATCGGGAGTTGCGTTGTGGCTTGTCCTTCCGTTCGGCATAATGTCGCATGCCGGTCGCAGAGGTACGGCGTTGCGCCACGCAGGGGGCTGGGAATTCACCGAAACTTGTCAGCGTAGAAGATTTGCGATAAGTTGTTGAGTCCAAGTAGCTTTGCAGCGTCCGCCGCCCAAGTATTGTTGTTGCGAGTGCGCGTTGAGCGCATCGATTGTCGATATCTGGCCAAGCGTTTTTAGTTGGAAGCAAGTAGGGGGTTTGGCGGTTGCGCGGAGACACCTATGCCGTTGGGTTGCGGTGGGCGCGTTTGGGCTGATGGCTACGAAGAGGGTTCCATGGCTTAGTTTTTGTTGTGCGCTTGAGGTGATCGAACTGGGTGACGAGGTTTTTATATTCCAAATTACGTGGTAAAGCTTGGTGGCAGCTTTGCGCACTAGTTTTCAAGTACTTTAGTTGCTTTACGAAGTGCGCGGCAGTTTGCAGCGACATCTACGGGGATGGGTTACCTTTTGGTAGTGATAAACTCGCTCCTTGCGCTCATCGGGTGTCCGCTTTTAGGCGTTTCGCCGTTCAAACAAGGGCGATGCGACATGGCTTGCTGAAGCGCAGCGCCATTCAATGCAGGATTCCAGATGAAGTGCCCAATGTACCACTGTACCACGTATAACTTTGATATTAGCTATCATATCGGTCATAGGCAGGTTTTCCACCACGCCCTTTCGATTCCACCTTCTCGGCTCTCCTCAATAGGACAAACCGAAGCTCAAGGGCAAGGAGAACCCAGGGTAATGATTGTCTCTTACACATGTGAGCACATCCAGAAAAAGAGGGGTCGCCCTAGGGGGGTGGGGGGCTACTGCACCCCCTCCCCCGGGGGGAATCACCTCGGAACCCTTCAGAACTATAGGACATGAATGGTCCCGGGTGGGTCAGTGAGAATGCCCCCCGTCTAACCCCAAGGTGCGACCCTCAAGACCATGCCCCAAGGTCCCACTCTCCCCCACATGTGGCTTCCCGTGCCAGCCCAACCCCGACCTGCATGCCAGCATCCTACCCCAAGCCAGGCCCCAA
This sequence comes from Prorocentrum cordatum, assembly GCA_963575745.1. NCBI lineage: Eukaryota > Dinophyceae > Prorocentrales > Prorocentraceae > Prorocentrum > Prorocentrum cordatum. The sequence continues at coordinate 74,584 of CAUYUJ010000531.1, forward strand.
TCCCGGCTCCCAAGTCAGGCACCAACCCCGGCCCCCAGGCCAGCTTCCAACCCCGGCCCCAATCCCGGCCCCCAGGCCACCTTCCAACCCAGGCCCCCAGGCCAGAGCCCAACCCCAAGCCAAGCCATGGCTTCCAACCCCGGCTCCCAAGCCAGGCCCCAATCCCGGCCCCCAGGCCAGCTTCCAACCCCGGCCCCAAGGCCAGAGCCCAACCCCAGCCCAATGGCCAGACCCCTTCCCCGTTGCCCTCCCCCCCCTCCCCCTGCCACCCCCCTCCCCCTGCCCCCCCCCCCTCTCTCTCTCCCCGCTCCTCCCCTCTAAAGGATGTTAAAGGACCGGATGCTGGCCCAAATTTTCGGGACCGCAAAGGATTGCAAAGGACGTTAAAGGACCTCAGCGTTGTTAGCAATCCGCAAACTCTCAGCGTTGCGCTTCAAGCTCTTGTCCAAGTTGGTGTCCTCCTTGGCCTGGCCCGCGGCCACGACGGTCTTTGCGATTGCTGAGCCTTGGCCACACTTCTTGCAGACACGACAGCCCCCGACCGTGATGACCTCGCCGTTGCAACGGCGGACGATCGCTTCTTCATGCGATTCGTAAGGGCTCGCACTGAACACGTCGTCGTGCAACGCGCGTGAGCCCACATCGGCTCGGCGCAGAAGCACTGCCCGAGTGGCGCGTCGGCTGGCAGCTCGCAATTGTTCTCGTGGCAGCGGCGGGGAGCGTCTTTGTCCCACAGCTTTTGGAAGGCCTCGAGTTCTTCGGGAGGCACCTGGCACTCCATTGAATATGACAACTTCCGCGCGACCGTCAAGGTGGGTTAGGGACCGCGCTCCTCTGTATTGGCGATGTTGGCGTATTGGCGATAGAGATCTAGAAATCAAAGAGATCCGCGCCCTCCCCCAATTCGGAAACAATCCAGTCCAGCTTCCAGCGGGCTTCGTCTTCTGCATATCTGTGATGAAACAAGTGCCTGGCTGATGTTGAGGATGCGCCCAAAACCATGTGTCCACTAAGCTGCCACCTGTGAACAAGAAGCATTGCTCATAGCGTGTTTCGCCACAGCTGCAAGCCTTGCGAGGTGCCTGGCCACAGAGAGTGCAGCTGTCTGGTTGGGGAAGCGTAGCCGAGCCGGCGATGGAGCCGCAAATTGTTGCTGAAGAGATGCCGATGGCAACGCTAGAAGCTTCCCTCGACGTGGTTGGGTAGGGCTGCCCGCGGTTGCGTCGTTGTCGTGTACCACTGGATCGCACCAAAGATGCACGTGAAGACATTTGTTGCAACGCACGATGCCGCAAGCACATTGCTTAGTTTGCACGTCCGCTTGGCATTCATCGCAATGTTTGCCGCCACAGCCGCATGGCCCCAGGCCACACAAGTCGCACTCCCTTCGACACACCTCCCAGGTGTGTGAATTATTGACCTCGTGGTACGCTTGCAGAAACGATTGTTGCTGGTCCTGCACAATCATGCTATCGGCGGCGCAGGGCTTGCATCGGACGTTCTTGCAGATAAGGCATCGTGTGAAACCTTGTTTATATATGTCGGAATCCATTTTGCCGCATGCCACAGGGACCAAGCACCCTTGGTGTGCTCATACTTTCGGTGAAGAACTGGTGCCTGCAATCTGCAAGGGCAGCCGGCGACCCCGAACGCACTGTGTCGAAAAGAGCGGGCACATGCTCTAGCTCTCCGCGTTGGATCAAGCTCCTTGCTTCAGGCATGATCGCAAGAAGTTCCACTCTCCTCTTTTGGCAGCGGCCACCACCTTCCGCACTGTCCTCCTCTTTGGCAGCGGCCACCACTTCTTCCTTGGTGGATTGAGCATCGCCCCAGCCGAAGCGAAGCTGCGAAAATCGAGTGAAGGGACGCACCGACTCGATCTGTGCCACCTCAGGGAGCTTACGCAGATCCGAACACGTCGCTTTCTTCATCTCGTTCCTCCAGGAGCAATTGGCACTGTCGCCGCGCTGGCCTCGCCCGTCGGTGACGACGAAATACAAGGTGTCACCGAAACCGGTAACAGTGGCGGCATTCAGGAGGCCATCGTCGATGATGCGGTTCCTGCCGAATCGCTGGAGGCCTGCGAGCAAGGCCGGCTGCTGTGCCGCAGGGCACTTGAGACGGATCTCGAAGGTCCGGGGGCGCTCAACTCCTTCTTCCGGGATTTTGCATTGCATCGCGGCCATCATAATAAAACACCGGGAAGCTACAAACTTTCTTGTTTGAGCAGAAATTGTGCAGAAGTGAATGCACGTATGGTGATGAGCGCATGGTGAAGGCTTTGTAAAAGTGAGATGCACGCAAGGGTGTTTCTATCCCGGTTGTTCCGTGCCAGGGGACATCGCTACTATTTCATTTATCCTCCTAGGGAGCCCTTTGGACTGGCTGGGTGGCTGGCTAGTGACGCTTGCTGCAGTAGCGATTTGAGAAAGCGGCGAGATCGCAACTATTTCTCCCCTCCTCGCTCGAGGAGGAAGTAAGGAAATAATAACAAGGCGCCCCTTGGGATTGGCTGGCTAGTAGCGCTTGCGGCAATAGCGGTTGGAGAAGGCGACCAGATCGCTATTATCTTTTTCTTCATCACTCGAGGAGGAGTAAGGACATAGTAGCAAGGCGCCCCTTGGGACTGGCTGGCCAGCAACGCTTGCAGCATGAGCGCGATTGGGGAAGGCGGCGAGAGCGCAACTATTTCTTCCCTCTTCACTCGAGGAGGAAATAGGAAGTAGTAGCAAGGCGCCCCTTGGGATTGGCTGGCCAGCAACGCTTGCAGCAGTAGCGATTGGAGAAAGCAACCAGATCGTTACTTTTTCTGCCGCCTCATTCGGGGAGGAGTAAGGAAGTTGTAGCAAGGCGCCCCTTGGGATTGGCCGGCTAGCAACGCTTGCAGCAGCTGCGCGTTTGGGGAAGGCGGCGAGATCGCAACTATTTCTTTCCTCTTCACTCGAGGAGGAGTAAGGAACATAGTAGCAAGGTGCCCCTTGGGATTGGCTGGCCAGTAACTCTTGGAGCAGTGGTGATCGGGGAAGGCGGCGAGGTCGCTACTATTTCTCCCCTCCTCACTCGAGGAGGAGTAAGGAAATTGTAGCGAGGCGCCCCTTGGGACTGGCGGGCTAATAGCGCTTGCAGCAGTGGTGATCGGGGAAGGTGGCGAGATCGCCACTATTTCTTCCCTCCTCTCTCGAGGAGGAATAAGGAAATAGTCGCAAGGCGCCCCTTGGGATTGGCTGGCCAGCAACCCTTGCAGGTAATAGTGAGTGGAGAAGGCGGCGAGAGCGCAACTATTTCTTCCCTCCTCGCTCGAGGAGGAGTAAGGCAATTGTGGCAAGGCGCCCCTTGGGACTGGCTGCCTAATAGCGCTTGCAGCAGTGGTGGTCGGAAAAGGCGGCGAGATCGCAACTATTTCTCCCCTCCTCGCTCGAGGAGGAAGTAAGGAAATAGTAGCAAGGCGCCCCTTGGGATTGGCTGGCTAGCAACGCTTGCAGCAGTAGCGAGGGGGGAAGGCGGCGAGAGCGCAACTATTTCGCTTGCAGCAGTGGTGATCGGGGAAGGCGGCGAGGCCGCTATTATTTCTTCCCCCTTCATTCGAGGAGGAGTAAGGAAATGATAGCAGGGCGCCCCCTGGGGTTGGCTTGCCAGCAACGCTTGCAGCAGTGGCGATTGGAGAAGGCGGCGAGATCGCTGCTACTTCTTTCCTCCCCACTCGAGGAGGAGTAGGGACATTGTAGCAGGGCGCCCCTTGGGATTGGCTGGCTAGCAACGCTTGCAGCAGTGGTGATCGGGGAAGGCGGCGAGATCGCCTCGAGGCGGAGTAAGGAAATAGTAGCAAGGCGCCCCTTGGGATTGGCTGACTAGTAACGCTGGCAGGCAGTAGCGCGAGTGGAGAAAGCGAAATGCAGAGAGAGGTTCGCGTTGTTATCGCGCGGGGTTGCTTGGCAGCCCCTAGCCTCCTCAAATGATTCGCGTCGCACACGCGCATTGTTCAACACTAAAGACACACGAGCACCCGCAGAATTGAATTCATGATTGCAGCGATAAAGTTGGCGCAGCACGCTGTTATCGTACAGCGTATCCTACCGCGGCCTGCTGTCCCGCGCGCGGGCTGCGCAGGACTGCTCAATATTGGAGCCATACAAATACAAGCGCCGCGGTTTCTGACGCGGCCTGGATGGTTCAGTTCGTCTAGTTCGTCGTCCCTCAGGTGCTCCGTGCGCTGCTCCTTACTTCCGATGCGGCGCGTGACGTCGAAGAGGGACACGACGCCCTGCTCCGAGACCTTGACGTCGGCTCTTCTGGCGTGCGCCACTGGCGCACATGACATTCTCTACCTCGCCGCGCCTTGGCTTCCTCCTGGGGTCGCACGAGCTCGGTCTCTTTCTCGGTGAGTGCGCTTCGGCCTCCGCACAGACAGCAAAGCGGCCGTCGCCGACGACGGATCCATGTTCATCTTCTTGAACACGACCCCCCCGGCGGCAGCGGCCTCGGCTTCGCTCATCTCGCCCATGTCAACGAAACTCCGCGGGCGGTGCTGTGTCACCATCAGCGCGGGGCGCACATCGTAGTCCGAGTCGACGGGCCAACCGCCGTTGCCTGCGATGCGCACCTCCGGGAGGGCAACCGTGTTGTGGAGGCGCTTCTCTATGTGCCATCGTGCCCGTGGGCGTCGATGCGCATGCCGCAGTTCGCGGCGTCCCACATCTGCGCGAAGAGGCGCTGGCAGTGATGCGTGAAGGAACGGAAGGTACAGCCGCGACCGCCGCCATTTCCCCCGAGGGGCACCTTGTCGAAAATTGGTCGGTTGCGGGGGGCGCGTGTACGGCTGTTTAGAGGACGCCATGAAGGCCTGCGCGGGTTCCTCGGCGGTGCTGATCAGTTGGAATTCATGCGCTCTGCGCCGCGCGAAGCGCTGGACCCTGGCCAGGGAGTGTCTTGCTGGGCCAAGCACTGCGCAGACCCAGCGCCTGACCGACACACAGCCTGCGCTGCGGAGATTTCCCCAGCGCAGGACTCAGGGTGTCCCCCCACTGGTCTTGATTGCAAATTTCTCCGAGGTGCCAAAATGCCGCACGCTGTCTGTGAAAATACCACGCTCGAGTAATCAACTGCTCACGGAGTGTGCAACAAATGCCGAGCTTGGCGCCAGGGCTTGGTGAAAATCCCACACGGTGGCCACCTGTTTCCAAGAAGAAGCCAACGACTCTGGGAGTGGGCGGGAATTGTCCGGATTGGTGCCACGGCTTGGTGAATATCTCACACGGGCGGGCCGCCAGCCTTCGGGCAAACAATTCTAGGCGCGGGTGGAAAATGTTTGGATAGGCGGCGGGACCTGGTGGAAATATCCCATTCGGATGCAGCGCCAGCGTTCGGGAAAAGTCAACGACTCTGCTCGTGGGCAAAGATGGCGGCGGCGCTAGTTCTGCCCACGGCGCCGGCCACGCAGCAGCCCCCCCCCGCGGATAATCTCGGGGCAGGCTGTGGTCGCGCGGCGCCTGGCCCAGCATGGCTTCTCCCTCGCCAGGGTCCAGCTCTTCGCGCGGCGCATATGCGCTCTGCCAGCTTGCACATCGACTGCGCCTGCGCATTGCCTTTTCCATGGCATTTCCTGGCTACTTGGCGGCGGCCTTCGACATTTTCTGTTGCATCTCCGCCCACGCGCGCCGGGTCGCGCTGTCAGTGGTGCGGTCTACCGTCGGCTTGGGCGACTGCTTGTGCGATTGCGCGCGCTTGCTTGAGCTGCGTGGCTACGCGGGCTTTGGCTCGGCCTTCGGTGGAGACGTGGCGTGTGGGTGGTGCGAATGTTTACGGCGACCAGCCGCGTACTCTGTTCGTTCGCCTGAAGTTTTTGGAGACGTCGACCGCTCATGACTCCCCACACTTGACGACGCGCGCGCAGCCATCTCGCGCCGCTGGGCCGCACGCGAGCTTGGTTTCTTCCTCGCTGTCGCACGTGCAAAATGAAGGGGGTGCTGCGTGGCCAATGTGTGCCAGCAGAGCAGCCGCGTGGTAAGACTTTCCGCACGCATCACATGTTTTCTTCCCGAATGTGCGCTTGCGTCGATTCGGGTTCTTCTTGCAAGCATGGCGCTCGTGTTCTGCAACTCCACGGGCTGTTGGCATCTTGCCGCAGTAAAGGCACGGCGTGTCCTTGGGGCTGGTCCGCATGGTTGTTTTACTTAGCAGCGAGACAACGATTGCGGAATGCGCCAGACCAGACCACAGCCGAATTACGAAGCGAGCAGCGCGTGTTACATGGCCCCTGCTCACTTCAACACTTCGAAGCTGAAGGAACTGGCTGCGCCGCCGCGGTGGGAGTTCCCCAGAACGATGACCTTCGCGTTCGGGTCCTCGTCTACGTCTTCTGTGCTGCGCGGGGTCGTGTCTCCTGCTCGAGCTGCTCCTCGAAGCGCGCGGGAACCTTGAAGCGCGACGTCAACGGCGACGCAACTGGAGGCCGCGCTTGTGCTCTGCGCTTGGTGGCGGAGCTGCATTGGCCTGTCCACGCGGTGAGCGGCAGCGGCCCGCGCTGCTTCGTCCGTGTCCAGGACCAGCCAGGTTTCTTTGAGACCAGCGGTGGGGATGCGCAGCTTCGCCAGCGACCTTCTGCGCGACGTGGCCGCCCTGGCGCGGTCGCGCGTGGCGAGCCGCGCTACCTCGGCAAGCGCTTCGGACGCGCGCTCGCCAGGGGAGTCGACAAACACCGCGCTCGCAGCAAAGTTCTCCGCGCATCAGCGCCGCAGCTTCGTCGCGTCGTCAGCCGCCACGTGTGGCAGAATGGCGCGAAACGACTTGGAAGTGGCCGCGACCTTGACGGCAGCCATGGACGACCACGGCGACGCCTCTACCGTGATGGGGATGCGCTTCCGGCACCAGCGCTTCCTCCGTGGAGTTTCTTCTGCAGCTTGCGCGCGAGCGCGGCGCTGCCTGCGCCCCGCCCCCTCTGCCTCGCCTGGCTGAGAGTTGCCGGCTGGTAGGCCTCGGGTGGCGGCCCGTCCTTGTGCCAGAGCTTTTGCGCGATGAGAGGCGCGTATGGTGCGGTGAATTTGCGTGCGAACTCCGCTTCATCGTCGACGTGCTGGTGTAAGGCGCCTCCGAAGCCTGCTCTGAAACAACGGCTCCTGGTGCCCGCCTCCAGCGTTCCGCCATTGAATAGTAGAGAAGGGTCGAGCTTGTTCTGACCGCAGTAGACTTTGCCTTTGCGTGATTGGTGCGTCACGTGGTCGACGGGGGGAGCCGTGGCGTGCTGCGGCGCTGCCTGGGGCTCGCGCGGCCGCCCGGATGTCAACCGCTTTGTCGCGGCGCTGCTCTCATTGCTCCCAGACGAAGACGTTCGACTCACGTGCGTCCGCGCAGAATCGGTCAGCTTCCGATGGAGTTCGTCTCGCGCGATCTCTTCTGGGCTCTGCTGCGCACCGCTGTGCTTTCCCGTATGGCTTGCCGAGCGACTGTGCTTATGCGAGTTGGAGCTGGTCTGGGGCACGCGCGGTGCTTGGTGCGCGGCCGCGAGCGGTCTATGCATCCGAGGTGAAGACGGGTGGCTTTGCGAATGCCCCCCACGCTGGCCCGTGCGAGCACCGGGAGTGCTCGCATGGGGCACATTTGTTGTCATCTTGGCCGCTGTTAGCCGAGTCGAAGCACCAGGCGGCTCCCATGCCGAGCGCGCAACACCCTTGGCGTGCCGCCACGGTTTCGACACGCGGGCGCAGGAGGCGTATCTGACGCTGCTAAGAAGCGCGCCCACGATGATGGCACAGGCCGCTCACTAGTGCAGCGCCCTCACTTGATAGTAAAACTGGATGAGCGCGAACTGGTCCGACGCACTCGTTCCCAACACCTTGCGATCGCAAGGTGTTGGCGCGCCGGCGCGCAGGCGCGCCGGCGCCCTGGCGCCCTCTCCCGCCGGACCCCCTCGTGGACGCCGCCTGTCCAGCTCGCTTCCCTCCTCGTTCCCAACGCCTTGCGATCGCAAGGTGTTGGCGCGCCGGCGCGCAGGCGCGCCGGCGCCCCGGCGCCCTCTCCCGCCGGACCCCCTCGTGGACGCCGCCTCTCCAGCTCGCTTCCCTCCTCGTTCCCAACACCTTGCGATCGCATTAACGAGTACGTCGGACCAGTTCGCGCACATCCAGTTTTACTATCAAGTGAGGGCGCTGCGCTAGTGAGCGGCCTGCGCCATCATCGTGGGCGCGCTTCTTAGCAGCGTCAGATGCGCCTCCTGCGCCCGCGTGTCGAAACCAGCCGGGGGGCTTTCTAGGGCGACGCCGGGTCCAGCAGCAGCGCCCGTGCAGGGGCCAGCAGGCGGCGGCGCCAGCTTGGGCGCTGTAATTTGGGGCGGCTCGCGTGCGCTTTCGGCGGCAGTCGCCGTGGATACTGCGGCGCGATATTCGTCGGCCGACAACGGCTGCAGCCAGCCAACCCCCAACGGGCCGAGAGGCGTGCGCCACCGGGCGGTGAGAGTGCGCAGTAGGCTTTGCATCTGGCGCGTCGTCCTGCTTTCCGCCCTGGCGAAGTACAGCGTGGCACGGTTGTTGTCGTCGCGCACCCAAGTGTATTCGATGCGCGCAGATGCCCCCCATTGACTCAGTCGAGTTTCGACCTCGCCCGTCGCCTGCCCTAGATGCGCAGCGAAATGGTTGTAGGTCGCCTCCGTCATCGACGCTTCTTCTCACCGACCGTTGAACATCTTGGTCGTGCCATGAGTCGTCCTACCTGCTCGCAGCCCCCCGCGACGACTTCATTTGGTGGCGGGCGCGGTGCGCGGGGAGATGGCACAAAGCGCAGCGGAAGTTATATCTCATGGCAACGCGTTTTGGAAGGTGCGGCGTAACCCACTTACGAATGTTGACTTCGCTCCCGTACGACTCAAGCTTGTCGCGCTCGCTACCCGAACAGCTGCCCGACTGGCTTGTCGATTTCCAAGTCGATTCGCTATGTAAGTAACTACCACTAATACACGCGAGCAACACACCTGACATGAGGAACGTATACTACATCGCAACCTACATCGCAACTGACATCGCAACCCACATCGCAACATACATCGCAACCACATCGCAACTACATCGCAACCACATCGCAACTTACATCGCAACTTTCATCGCAACTACATCGCAGTTGCATCGCAACCTACATCGCAAACACCTCATAAACCGAAGCCAACTGGATAAACCAAGCCCACCCGACATCTCTCTTGCCATCTTGCGCCTAGTGGCCGAGACTGCGTAACAGAAATGCGCACTGGGATCATATATCTATGTGCGTGACGGCGCGGATGGCAAATTTCCAGCAACGCTTGGATTCATGGTTCTGTGTGCGTGCGGAATTACACTACTACGGCCTCTCAGATGGGCGCCGGTCCCTCGCGAACTGGTGCACCGCTCCGGGTCCGAGGATCTGTGCGATTTACCGCAAACCGTCGCGGGTTGGTCAACAGCTTCAAAGGCGTTTCCGCTTCGTCCAAGCAGGGACATAGTTCGGATCCGTCTGGGAATCAAATTCCCCCCAGACGTTGTTCGCGATCCTTAAAGACTCGGCGCTGCGCTTCAAGCTTTTCCCCAGTTCTGTATCGGCCGCGCAGTCTTGAATCTGCGTCGCACTCTTAGCGACGTTTGCGCCCTAACCACAACTGGTGCACACGAGGCAGGCGCTGCGGTAGGCCACTTTGCCGTTGCAGCGATCGACGATCTCCTCTCCGTTGACGACTGTGCACTTTGTCACATTGGTGCAGAAGATCTGCTTGCCAGCGTGTGCGTGTTCGGGGCAGCAGAAGTGTTGTCCCAGCGGTGTACCAGCTGGCAGTTTGGAGTTGGTCTCGTGGCAACGGCGCGGGGCGTCTGCATCCCACAGCTTCTGGAACTCCTCGAGCTCGCTAGGGGGCACCTGGCATTCCTTCGAGTACAATGATTTTTGTGCATCTTCAATTGTTCGGTAGGGGCCGCGCTCCTCTCTCTTGGCGATGTTGGCGTATTGGCGATAGAGGTCCAGGCATTTTTGTTTTCTGAGACTGTGTGCCAAAGAGCTCGCGGAACTTTCGTGCGAAAGGGATGAGACCTGCATCTTCCCCCTGCTCGAACTCAAGCCATTCCAGCTTGTCGCTGGTTTTTGTCTTTTGTTGGTCTGTTATGTAACATGTGGCTGGCCGATGCTGCGGATGCGCGTAGGACCAAGTCTCCACTAAGCTGCCACCAGTGAGTAAGAAGCAGTCCTCACAGCGCGCTTCGCCACAGCTGCAGACCTTTCGAGGCGCCCGGCCACACATTTTGCACCCTGTCTGCTCGTTTGCCGGGGCACATGAGGCATCTGTCAGCGCCGCGGTCACTGGATTCCCATCCTGCTGCTGCGAAGGTAATGCCAGATGGTCACCCGTTTCAGGCTGGGCAGAGTTGGCTGCCGCTTCCGTCTGCACCATAGGGTCGAACCAAACGTGCACATGCTGACATTTTTTGCATCGCACGATGCCGCAGGCACATTGCTGAGTCTGTACGTCTGCACGACAGGCGACACAATGCTTGCCGCCGCAGCCGCACGGACCCCTGTGACACACGTCACAATCCTCGTTGCTCGGCGTCCATACATGAGAATTGCTGACCCCGTGGTATGCTTCCATCATGGGCTGCTGCTGATCTTGCTGCGATGTGATGTTTGCGGCGCATGTCTTACAACGGATGCATGCGCAGGTCGGGCACCGTGTGAAGCCCATCGTGTATGCGTCAGACTCCACTCTTCCGCATGCCCCGCAAGGCCCGAGCGCCCTGGCCGAGCCCATACTTTCCGTAAAGAACTGGCGCCTGCAGTCGGCAAGGCCGATCGGTTCTCCCGAGCGCATGGCGTCGAACAGGGCGGGCATGTGTTCCAGCTCATTACGCTGAATCAAAGACCTTGCTTCAGGCATGATCGCGAGCAGCTCTGCGTCATCATTTTCACGGACCGCCGCCACCACTTCTTCCTTCGTTGCTTGGGCATCGCCCCAGCAGAAGCGACGCTGCGAAACCCGAGTGAAGGGGCGCACAGTCTCCACCACTGCGACCTCTGGAAGCTTGCGCAAATCCAAGCAAGTGACCTTCTTCATCTCGTTCTTCCAGGTGCGGTAAGCATTGTCGCCACGCTGTCCTTTCTTGTCGGTGACGCCGAAATATAAGGTGTCTCCAAAACCCGAGACCGTGGAGGCATTCAGGATGCCGTCGTCGATGTTACGATTCCTGCCGAATCGCTGAAGGCCAGCGAGCAAGGCCGCCTGCTGAGCGGCAGGGCACTTAAGGCGGATCTCGAAGGTCCGAGGGCCTTCGAACCCCTCTGCGATTTTGCACTGCGTTGCAACTAGCGATGAGCTACGCAAGCTTTCCTACTTGATCCGAAATTGTGCATGTGCTGGCAAGCGCGCGCATGTTGGCAAACGTATGGCCATGTCGGTCCAAGATTGGTAAGAGAGACTCGTCTTATCTCTTCCCACCTAAACGTTTTGCTGGTTCTTGTGGAGTAATGCTTTAGGACATTACTTTTTCCCTATTCCTCCTCGAGTGAGAAATGTAGACATAGTAGCGTGGGCTTGCCCCATGCAGAGTGACCTTGAAAACCAAACTTGGAAGACGGCACGTAGAACCACGATGTGTTGAGCAGATGAGGACACTACTCTTTCTTTACTCTTCCTCGAGTGAGGAGTGAAGAAATAGTAGCGTGGGCTTGACCCTGCAGAGTGACCTTGAAACCAAACTTGAAAGCAACCGGGCACCAACCGGGCACCAACTGGGCACCAACTGGGCACCAACCGGGCACCAACCGGGCACCAACTGGGCACCAAATGGGCACCAATTGGGTAGCAACCAGACCGCCGTTGCAGACAGAGAGGAGACGAGGGTTTTCGGCTGAAACTTCGCGTTCAGCGTTCAAGTGGAGGCTCCTCGGCTGAAGCTTCGCATTCAGCGTTCGAGTGGAGGCTCTTCGGCTGAAGCTTCGCGTTCAGCGTTCAAGCGGGGGTTCACAGCTGAAGCTTCGCGTTCAGCGTTGAAGCGGGGGTTCGCAGCTGAAACTTCGCGTTCAACTTTCAAGCGGAGGTTCGCAACTGAAACTTCGCGCATGCAGTTTTTTTTTATGTCGGCTCTGCAACCCGCTTCACGCTCTGAGTCTACTTTGGCACTAGAGCCGTAGTCTGCAACGCCCGACCATTCTCAAATCGAAATGCCTTCTGCAGAATGTCGCGCACGTTGTTCACGCTCCTCCCGAAGCTTTTGAGCCGGCCGCAATGGGCGCAGTGGCGTCTCTCCATCACAGGTTCACCACGCAATGCATCATTGCACGTCTTCCAAATCGTCTCTTTGTCCAAACAATCCCCGTCCTCCGTCCATGCTCGCCTGGCCCAGGCATGGAGCCGTCCTTGACCAGCTTCATCGCCACGCGCAGCACGTGCTGCATTCCAGGACTCTAGTATTCCTCTCGGACTTTGCTCTGCAGCAAGAGCTGACACCTTGACTCGCGGTGGCAGCGACGGAAAGTAAGTCGCTCTGGACGCTCACCCGCCTAGGCCACGATTATGACAGCCTCTCATGTGGCTCGATACTCCCAGACACTTGCTGGATCAAGAATGTTGGGGACTGCCCAAGTCTGCGGCTGTTCTGACCCATCGGTCAGCATGAGCCGCGGCGCTTGCAAAACCATTTCCTCCTCGCTGGAGGATTCTTCCGCCAGCAACTCGGCCATTGGCTTCGCATTGCTCTCCAAATTCTTGGCTTGCTCAGCAAGGGTTCGATGCTCCTCAGTAGCGCGAGGGCGGTGGATTGGGGGGCGGTAGTCCTGTTCAGACTCGTCTTGCTTGCAAGGTCGCTTCCTCTTCTGGCCAGCGGGGCGCAGAGAGTCCACTGTCTGCCACGCCGAAATGCGGCCACGGTCGAACTCGTCCACAGGGCGCAGGCTTTTCTGCACAGCGCAACGCTGCTCGTTTGTAAACGGAGCAGGAAGGCATTTGAAAAGGACCTTGGCGGCAAGTTTGACATTGCCCAAGTGAGGAGGGTTCGCAACGCGCAAGAACGCCAAAAGGCCGTGCTGGTCAATGACCAGTTGCACCCAGGTCACCGCGCAATTCTTGCGCTTCATGGCCTGCTGCATCTCCTTGACGGCCTCGGTGCTCCATTCCTTTGAGAAGCGAGCAATGTCGTCAAATGCAAGGCGCGGTTGAAAGATATCCGCAACGAGTGTGTCCATTTCAACATCGCCCGCAAGGCTAACAGTCGGCTGCTCACGGAGGGACTGCATGAGTGCAGGAATCTAGCAAAGCTGGTGGTGGGCAGGAAAAGGCTTGAGCTTGCTTTATAGGAACAGCTTGGGCCAGAAGCTATATAGGAGCAGCCGCCGGAATGCAATGATATTCCGGGTATAATGACTTTTCCGCGCCCTCGCGTACCAGGGTAAACAGCAATATTTGTTCGCAGAAGTTCGCAGTTTGCAAAATTGTGGTGGGCAGGTAAGGGCTTGAGCTCGCTTTATGCCAACAGCTTGGGCCAGGAGCTATATAGGAGCAGCCGCCGGAATATAATGAGATTCCAGTTTTTTTTTTGTTTTTTTGTTTTTCTCCCTTCCTTTTCCCCCCCCCCCCCCCCGCGCCCTCGCGTGCCGGGGTAACCGGCAATAGGTGTTCGCAGAGGTTCGCAGTTTGCAAAAATCGCAGAAGTTCGCGTGGATCGAATGGGACGCAACAGTTCGCTGAAACGTGCGCGAAGTCAGTTTTAGCACCACTCCATCCAAATTTGGTGCGGTACTGGCGCCAGGAATTATCAATCTTTGACGGTTTACTGTTCCAATCATAACACGCTGAGCGATCTCCAGCTGCGTGGCTGCAATTTTTGGAGCAATACTATGTCTCCTTCCAGCAGATGTTCGTGTCACCGTATGGCTTCTCTTGTTGGCAATGACTACGCTGGCGCAGGTTAGTTGCGGACATGCTTACGATTAAATCGCCGTGCCAGCTATCTGTGCCTTTTCGCGCGAAAGCAACTGGAGCAATGCAACAGAAATGGATAGGTGCGTCATCTTAGGCAAGCGCGCTTGCCGCAAGCGCGCTGTCGGACTGCGGCTTGGGTGCGCGCGCAATCTAGGATTTATTCCAACGACTTTTTTTCGTTTGAGCCTTGCGCTGCCACGACGAATTGCTGTAGGTGTAGGTCGCGGGAACTGCGAACTGCGAACTGCCGTGCAGTCCGCATCCTCCTTTTTAACCCACGATGGCAGCTACTCAACTTACCCTGCGCCGTTTGCCATCGCGCATGCGGTCGTAGAAAGTCTCAACAAGGCATCGAATTTTCACGTGGTCGCCGTTTGGGTAACGCTTATTGCGAAGTGCTGAAGCTCATCAGCTGTTGGCCGCGCCTGGTGCTCCGAGAATGCTTCGCGCATGAGCGGGCCGAGGTTGGGGGCAGGTGCGTGGAGAGCGCAGAAACGCTCACCAGCGACAGCATTCATACTGCATCTCCTTTCAGGTTCGAATCCCAATATGCTTGCACATTGAGCGCCTGGCCCACCATGAGTAGCGCAGCAGGGTTTCACCTTCCAGCGCGGCCTGCCCAGCTTTACTTCGAATTGACAGAGATTTGCGTCGGAGGCCACGCGGATCTCCTTCATGTTCCTCTCTTTCTCCGCTCGTTCGGTGCGTCTCCGCTCTGCTGCCCTGTGCTTGCCGAAACTTTCCGCGAAACCTGCCAGCTCAATTTCGATGTCTTCCGGCGCGGGCAAGAGATGGAACGGAGTGGTTATAGGCGAAGGTGGCGGCTCCAAACATTCTCTGGATAGGATTCGGCGTATCCGTTATGCTCGACCATTGCGCACGAGAGCTGCTGGATGTCGGCGAACAGAACGTTGCGAGGCAGCTCCCGAACGACGCGTTCCAAGCTCGCCCTTGGCAGCGCTTGTTCCAATGAGCGCGCGACGCGCGCGTCATGTTGTTCTGCTGCTTCGTGCCAAGCAGCATGATTCTGCGCGCTTGCCTTCAGCTCGGCTCGGCGCTGCGGACCGGCTACAGGTTGCATTGAATGCCGCGTGCCGACAGAAGGCTTCCGCCACCAAGCTGTGGACCGATTCTCTTCCAACAAATCGCGACCGGTTCCAAATCGAAGAAATTGGCGAGAGTGGCTCGCACGTAGCGGCGGTGCTCCCAGACGCCCCAGAACCCAGCACGTGCTTCTCATATAAATCGCCAAGGGACGGGCAGGCATTCGCAGCACGTGTCGTTTCCAGCTGACCTTCGGCATCTGGCGAGGCGGCCGTATTGTGGAAATACCGAGCGAGCGAAGTGGATGCACCGCTCGGAAAAACAATCGGCTCGGTCCTCGGCTTTTTCTGTGCAGGCGCATCGTCGGCAGGGTTTCCCAGGAAGTTCAGCAAGTGGTCGCGCGGTACTTTCTCAACGATCAGTGCTGCCTTGTCGGCCATCTTCATACCAGGTTGACGCTCCACTTTGCACTCCTTACGGATAGCGTTCGCACGCGCCACCTTGAAGGCTTTCTGCGCGCGCGCCACTAGCTGCAAGTCTCCAGGCGCCGCCAGCGCTGACGTGGCGGCAGCATTCGGTTGTCGCAGCGCATGCAACCGCTGTGAGATATCATCCAAGTGTGCATGCAAGCCTTCCTCGACACTCGTCAATTGAAGGCGTGTTTGATTGCCGTCCTCTTCCACAGCTTGCTCCCGTGACGCCTGCAGCCCAAGCTGCTCCTGTGGTGCCGTTGCTTTGGGCTTGCTCGAGAATTTCACCTGGTCGCCACTGTCGTCACTGTAGCGGTCAAGCTCGAACGCCAGAACTGCGTCATCATTGGCGAACTCGCGCAACAGCCCTGCTTCGGTGTAGTCGCGAGCGCGAAAAGCGGCGGTGCACGCGAGCTTGCCAGCGGTATTCCTCGCGTGCTTCTGCAAGGCGCGGCGCTGGCGATGCTGCTCGGCATTCAACGCCATTGGCCAAATCGGATCCTAGGAATGCCACCAAGCAAACTATGGATGCTAAATGGTTACTCACAGTGTAGTTTCGCGTCGCAACCTGACATCGCAACGACATCGCGGGGCCCCCGGGCCCCCGGATCCTCGTTTTCAGTTTCCTTGAGCTTTCATTTAGCTTTCCTTTAGCTTTCCCTTAGCCTTCCCTTTGCTTTCCTTCAGCTTTCTTTTAGCTTTCCTTTAGCTTTCCTTTCGCATTCTTTTAGCATTCCTTTGGCTTTACTTTAGCTCTCCTTCAGCTTTCCTCTTCGCTTTCCTTTAGCTTTCCTGTACCTTTCCTTTAGCTTTTCTTTAGTTTTCCTTTCGCTCTCCTTTAGCTTTTATGTAGCTTCTCTTTCGCTTTCCTTCAGCTGTCCTTTAGCTGTCCTTTAGCTTTCCTTCAGCCTTCCTTCAGCGAGCCCTCAGCTTTCCCTTCGCTTTCCCGTAGGTTTCCTACCCAAGACGGCGTAAATGTCCCAGCTGCTTTTGAAGCAACGAAGCAAGCCAAAGCAAAGCAAAGCACTGCAAAGCAAAGCTAACGAAAGAAATATTAAAGATAAATAAATCCACTTAATTGGGGTCGCGCCGGGATAATTTCGTAATTTTCGAATGGTTCGTCTCTTTTCCTCACACGCCTCTGGGGTCGGCGGATATTGATGTGTATGCTTCCAACATTTAAACTTGCATCGCATGTGCTCCTGCTTTCCTAGCCAGGTTGTTTGTTTTTGATGTTCCTTGAGAAGAGGGGATCTGCATTTAATATTTGTGAGGTTTCCCCCGGCGAGGGAATTTGAAATGCAGGCGTATGCGAGCTATCCTTCTGAGGAGCACATGCGCATTGCATTCTCCTGTTGCGAGCGGCGTTGGGGTATCTTTGCAATCGCAAGGCTTTTATTGTCCCTTAAGCAATCCTATTTACCTTTTTGTCTTGTGGCTCCCCCTTGTCAAAACGATGCGTGTTGGGTGTCGTGATTCCAACAACGGATTTGCATTACACCTGTTTTGCCGTTGAGCCCCCCCCCCCCTCGCAGCTAACGGATTTACAATGCGAGTTTGTGGTCGCGTTCTTTAACCAGGGAGTTTCCATTGCAGTTTCAGTCGGTGTGTTGCGCGCTTGCTTTGTCATGAACCCGATTTGTATTGCAAGTTTGTGCTTTCCCCAACAGAGGCTTTACATGGCAAGCGCTGGTACAAGCGCAGGTATCATTATCATCGGTATCATCGTTGTTGGTAGGGGCACGGGCGTTGGTAATTCTATGGGCTCAAACTTGAACGACCGCATCGGCGAGTATTGATACCGTGTATCCTGATCTGCGGATAGAGTGTTTTTGTTGTGTGCGTTGTTTGAGGGAGCCCTCAACTTCACATTTCATAGTTTGCTTTACTCGAGGGCGCCCTCAGTTTTACAAATTTCAAGGTTTGCTATACTCGAGGGCGCCCTCGAGGTTGCACGCAGAGGGGAGCAACATTGAAGGGCGCCCTCGACTTTACACCGTAGAAGCGCATTGTTCGTTTGTTGTGTTTACAAGGGCGCTCCTGAGCATGTATAGCGTTATGGCTTCTATATTGTGGGCGCCCTGCAGTTTGCACCTTCAGAAAACCTGAGAAGACTTAACCTTACCCGCCCTTAACAATATATATATATATATATATATATATATATATCTATATATGTGTATATATATGTGTGTGTGTGTGCATGGCGATTTCTTGCTTGTTTCTTTTCCGTAACTATTTTGAATCAAGGGCATCAGCGCGGATTGTGGAAAGAGCAGGGCGTGCGTAATGGATCATATTCCATTGGCACTTTTGGTTCTCTTGAGTGCAATTCTTGCAGCGCGAGGGGATGTGCTCCTTGCATTTTTGTCCACATTAGCACTTTGCCCCACAGCGTACCAGTTGTTCAACAGGCGAAGGGACCATAAGAAGTGCGAGGCAGAATCAAAATTGAACCAGATAGAGTCAGAGCTCCATGCGGCGGAGGTGCAGGTACAACAGCAAATAAGTATAGTGCGGCGTGAAGCGGCTGCTTACATGATTCAGGTCTTCTTCCGCGGATGCCGCCCTCTTTTCAAACGTAACATTGCCGCCCGAACCATCCAGATTGCGTGGAGGCTCTGGCTTCTTTGGAAACTTCGCTTGGGTGATCTTCGTCTTCGTCGCAGGACACGCGACGCAGTGCTACGGACGATGGCACATGTTCCATCAGCTTTGTGTAAACAAAAGGTTCATGAAACTAGCCTCTTCTGCGGGTTGGAGAGTCGCGACATCAGCGCCGCGCTCGCACTGGCCAGCAGCCAAGTTGTTGTCCGCAGCCAGTTCCTCATGCACATGAAAGCGAATCTTCAACAGGCATCTTTGACGTATGTGCAGGCGAGTGCACAAGCTGCAGCAACACAGGAAGCTTATTTACAAGCAAACAGAGCTCTCACAAAGCAGATAGCGCTTGCCGCATCCAAATTGGCTTTCAAAGGAGCCATCGCCATCGCCTACAAATTTGGACTCGGTGCAGCCTTGGGTCCAGTTGGAGCAGTACCCGCAATTCCTCTTACATTTCTGAATACCGGTGATGGAGGCCAAAGCAAGGTGACAACCACGCTGTACGAGTTGTATCAGATACAGACCCGGGGAGGTCTCAGATGGATTGCCAAGACTTGGGAGACAACAGGTCATGTCGCTTCAACTCGCTTTGTAGCAAAGCAAGTTGCTGAAAAAGCAATTGCAGCAACTGGGTCTTCTGCTGCTGCAGAGGCCACCAACTTTAGTCCTCAAGTCTGTGGAACAGCCCTTGGTTGCCTTGACACTTGCCGAGACGGGTTCCAGATTCGCGACAAATGGTTGGATGCGAAGTCAAAGCAGGCAGCGTTTCAAGAGGCAAAATCTCTGGAGAATGCAAGCAAGGCCCAGAAAACGAAGTTGGAAGGGCAGCAGGTTCAGCTTGCCCGCCAGCAGAAGATCACCATGTTTGCTGGAGCCATCATCTCTGGGGGCCTTGTCCCAGCCATTGAGAATTATCGCGACTTTAGGGAAGGCAAGATATCCAGGGAAAGGTACGCGCGAGCGATAGCATCTGGCGCCGTGCTTTCAGGAATAGTAACCTCCATCACAACACGTATTCCTCTTGCGGGGACTATCATGATTGGTGGTTTCACACTTCATGGGTTGAAGAGTTCCTTCGACGAGTGGAGGTGTGGGTCCAAGACGTGGGACCAGCTTCTAATCAAGATGGGTGAGACTACAGCACAAATGGTTGGGCAGGTTAGTGCTGGCATCCTTGGAGCAAAGGTAGGTGCTATGTGCGGCGGATTGGTTGGTGGCGTGGTCGGTGGGGTTGCAGGCGGTTTGTTTGCGCGATTCTATGGGAGCGAATGGGTGCGTTTGTGGTGCGAACGCTTGGAGGAGTGGGCAAAGGCCAGGACAATGACAGAAAAAGTGCTTTTGGCCTTCAAGACCTTCCAGCTTCCTCCTGACTCTACATGGTCTGATGTCAAGGCCAAGTACAAGCGCCTCCTTGTTGAGTCCGCCAGTGTCCAAGTGTCCACCACCTTTGACGTTTCAGCTCTGCTCGGCGGCGGGCCCTTCAAGAACGAACCCTGCCTGGATGATAAGCTGGTGTTGAGAAAGAGCTTCTGCTGCGGTAAGACAGTTCCCAAAGGCCGCGTTCTGCTACATGTTTGCGTGGCAGGGGATGCTCGAAAGAGATCTGTTCAAAGTCTAGCAGAGCTAACGGACGTTCTGAGCCATCAAGCGTCTCTGCCAGCAGTTCTCACATTCAGTGGTGAGTACATGCATCCTGACAAGGTGCCGAAGGAGTTCCGAAAAGTTCAAGAGGCCAAAATGTATGTGCTGCAGTTGGCTTTCGAGATTCTTCAAGATGCCTTGGGAAACCGATGCTGGCGGAAGGCCGTAGAGACGAACTACTGCACGAAAGACAACATTCGCAAATCAAAGCACCAGATTAGAGCTCTCATGGAAAATATTCAAGATACTCTGGGGCATGAGGATGACAGCGCAGTGGCAATGAACAAGTATGTAGATGCTGTAAAACGAGGCCCTTGCACGGAAGGCGCTTCCAGGAAGCTACCGCCCACAGAACTCCGCTACTTCGCTGATGTACTAGAGGACAAGCATCTCTCCGCTCCTACACTGAGGCTAGCAGTGAATGGCTTTCTCTACAGTGTAATCGCTGAGAGCGCCGAGCCTGAAGCTGAGCCGGAAGCTGAGCTGGTTCTGCAGTAGGCCCGCAATCATCCATAACCCGCGTGTGTGTGCGTGTGGGGCGTGTATTGCTTTCAAACTTGTTGTTCGGAGCTTTGCACATCTGCACATGTTGGTAGTGTACTCGATCAATTGCCTAATTCATGATTGTGGGTAAGAGTATGGCTCCGGCATGCACAGGAGCGCCAGGAAACAGTCATCGTCGAATGCTGCGTGCAGGTATAAGGCGGTGGTTTCCAATAGGAGATAACGGCAACTGTTGTACCATGGGGTGCCCCAGTGCAGATCATGCTGTTGGAGCATGTCGAGTAGGGTTTTACGTATAAGCACATTTATAAGCCTCGACTCGGAGACGGATGAAATTCTAGACGCTTCGCGTATCCCCACCAGCCCGTCCAGAAACGACGCCCAGGCGAGTAGAGGGTCGTCCTGAGGGGCTTTTCGGCGTCTTGGGTGCCTCGGGGGGGCCTCTTTGGGCCGTTTGGGATCCTCTTGGGGGCCTCCTGGGGGCCTCTTGGGGCCATCTTGGGGCCATCTTGGGGCCTCTTGGTGCCTCCTGGGCGCTTCTTGGGGCCATCTTGGAGGAAATCGATCAAAGAAGAGGGGAGCTTCAATTAGCGCTGCCCCCTCAGAAGGCCAAAATGGGGCCAAAACCTTAGTAAAATCAATGATTTTGGCTTCCTCGGCGAGGCCGTTTTGGACGCTCTGACCGCTCCCCGCCCCCCCTGTCCAGGTCAGTGGGGAGGGGGTAGGGGGAGGGGTGGACCCCTCCCCGAAGGGGAAGAAGGAGGGGTGGAAGAGGAAACTCGTTAAACCACCGACGCCCTAAAGGGCTGGTGGGATTTTGTGTTGGACTCTCACTCTTTGTCGGTCGCACTTTGTTGAAGCGAATGGAGTGCGACGGAAGTCGACTAGGCCCCAGTGGCTGTTAGTCGTAGGCATTTTCATGTCTGAGTCCTTCACCGCTCTCCTTTTTGCATCGAGCATGTGCATTGGCAGTATTCGTATTTTGTTGGGGCGGACTCGACAGAGTGATGTGTGTGTGGGCATTCTTTGTTTCCTTTTGGTTTTGTATGGAGGTTTCTGGATCATAAAGATATCTTGCAAAACTGTAGAAGATCTTTGCAACGTAGGCTCCGAGGTCGAATCCTGACGGACCAACATCCCAAGCAAAATTCCAAGCAATAAAAGAACCCAAGTGATGCCTCGCACCCCTATTGTTTTTAGGATTTTGCCTGGGTCGGATCTGGAGAAGATGAGACTGAGGACCGCTCCGTCTTCTCATTTAGTCCGCGCATTTTCCCTGGTGGAGATTCCGGACGAAATCTTGCTTGGCCTGGGTCGGATGTAGTGTCCTCCTTCCTCTCTCGGGACTCTCCATTTTGAGCCGCATCTCATAGAGGCATAATAATACCTTATTTATGAGCACGCCTATATAACACCGGAGCGAGAACCCCAAACAGTGATTTGGTGCAAGCTTTGTTTTTTTTGGGGGGAGCTATGCCTTTGCAAGCTGGGGTTTTGCAAGCTTTGCGTTTGCATGCTTTAGTATTGCAAGCCTTCGTTTTGCACGCTTGAGTTTTGCAAGCTTTGCTTTTGCAAGCTGTTTGCAAGCTTTGCTTTTGCAAGCTTTAGTTTTGCAAGCTTTGGTTTTTGCAAGCTTTAGTTCTGCAAGCTTTGCGTTTGCAAGCTTTTTACAAGCTTTGCTTTGCAAGCTTTGCGTTTGCAAGCTTTAGTTGTGCAAGCTTTGCCTTTGCAAGTTTTAGCCTTGCAAGCTTTGCGTGTGCATGCTTTAGTTTTGCAAGCTTTAGTTTTGCTAGATTTGCTTTTGCAAGCTATTATTGGTATTCTGGACACGCTGGACTTAGCGCATACTACCTCCGCGAGCCTCCCGGAAGCTCAACTTATATCTATAATGTCGGAGTGTTGGGCCCCCCTGGCCCTCCCCGGGACATAATGACAAATTGGGCCACCCCCTGGGTAACCCCATTTAGCCCCCGGGTCCTGGGACGTGTTTGGGGTCCGTTACGGGCGGGTCTCACCCCAGGAACGCTCCAAGAGTACCCAACACGACACGAGACCGCCTCAAGAGCGCTCCAGGGCCGCTGCAGATGGTTTCAAGACGATCAAGATAGTCCCAAGACAGCCCAAGAAACCTTCGAAACGATCCAAGAGGCCTCCAGGAAGCTCCTCGATAACGCCCCCAAAGCAAAATCCCGTGGGTTTTTAATTGTTTTTGACGGTTTTCAGGGTTCTCGCCTTTTCGGCTTCCCGACGCTCCAAGACAGCCAGCCCCGTGCCGATCATAACAGGCTTGTTCGAGGCGCCGTTCTGGAAAAGCACCCCAACAATAGTGACTTTTTTTCATTGTTTTGCCGATCGGCGCGGGCCCTCGCCACCCCCACCCCCGCCGTGGAGTGGATCTTGGCTGTTTTTTGACACCTGTTTCAGGCAGATGGAGCCTTCTCCATCGGACGCACTGCCGCGAACAGTCGCATTAAGCAGAGGTCAGGAGCCAGAACTCCCCCCTCTCCCCCCCCTCCGGCCCAGTGTCGAAACGCCGAATAAAAAAACGCTCACATATTTGTACCACAGTTTTTTTTCGGATCCTCCCCCACAGAAGAACCGGCGCCTTCCCCTCCTCGCAGACCTTCCTCGAGTTTTTGTCCGATCCCCCCCTCCCCATTGCGGGGGGTTCTCCACGGAGGCTCGGCACCCTCCCACGCCAGTCTCTCGGGAAGTCATCTTGAGCTGCCCTGG
>CAUYUJ010000531.1:102500-112509 GCA_963575745.1 Prorocentrum cordatum
GTTCGCGTATATTTCGTATATGTTTCGTGTATGTTTCGTGCATGTTTCGTATATGTTTCGTATTTGTATGGTCTCGTTTGGCATGCGCCTAAACGATTTATTTCCCCTCTGTCGCCCCTCCTCCTCTCTGCTCCCGCAGCTGTTTAGGCTAAGCAGCGCTTTTTGCGGAGGGGGTGCCCCCTCAACTCATGTTTGGCCTGGCTTGGCTGGCGGTTCCGCTGGGTGCGGCCGCCTCGGCCCTCTGTGGAGTGGGCCGTCTCGCCGCAGAGACCCACCCGCCCCACGGGGCGCGGAGGGGATACGGGCACCCCGTTTGGCTCTCACGGGACCCTATCACCTGCGGGCTGGATGACGCCCCACCTGATCCACTAGAGCATTATCCGGGTGGCGACCCCAAGGAGCAGTCTCCCCCTCGACAGGGGGCCCTTGGGCTGGATGCCCCCACAGCCCCAGACCCGGCCGCCGCTCAGGCCGGGAACCACACCGAGCTATCTCTCGGGGAGGGAGGGGACTTCCCCACCACCTCCAACCTCGCCGCCCCTACTTTGACTCCCATCCTCTCCCCCATCCCGGGGAGATCCGCCAGGGCGGGAGGCTCGGCCCAAGGCAGCACCCCGGGTGGCACGCCTACCCCCTTCTGGTGGGGGGAATTCGCGTCGTTCGCGTTCGCCCCGGCATCGCCGCAGGCCAGCCCCACAAGCGTGGACGTGCCGCCCGGGCGCTGGGGCGACTCCCTTGGGGGGGCCCGCGCGCCAGCCCCCCCGTCTGCCACGCCGGCGGTGAGTCCCGCCGAAGTGAGGACGCCCTCGCCGACCCCGCCGAAGAACACCCCAGGTGGGGCGCCGACCCCGTTCTGGTGGAGCTTCTCCGCCCCCGCCGAACCACCCG
This sequence comes from Prorocentrum cordatum, assembly GCA_963575745.1. Taxonomy (NCBI): domain Eukaryota; class Dinophyceae; order Prorocentrales; family Prorocentraceae; genus Prorocentrum; species Prorocentrum cordatum. The sequence goes on from CAUYUJ010000531.1 coordinate 103,389, forward strand.
CACCTGCGGGGCCAGGCTCGGGAACCGTCCCCCCGCCGCATGCGGCCCTCCGCGGGGGGCACGCCTCCCCCGCTCCGCAGCCGGGGGACTGGCTACCCTGGTCCAAGCAAATCCCCGCGGAGGAGTTCGTGGAATGGCTGAAGTGGGCCTCTCCCACCCCCGCGGAGGAGGAGCAGGAGGAGGCGGGCGCGACCCTCTGGTGGGAGAACCACTGGTTTGCCGGCCGCCGCCGGGAAGTGGTGCTGGAGGTCCGGAGCGTCCCGAGCCCCAACTTCTTCTTCCGCCTCATCGCGTGGTCCTACGGATGGCTAGATGCCGGCCTGACCGTTTTTGTGGGGGAAAGGTGGGTGAGCTTTAATGTAGGCGTGTACGTGCTGGGCTCCTTCTACCTGGGCGCCATGGGAATCTGCTTTCTGGTTCTCCTCCTCGACCACCTGGCCCGCCCCTTTTTCTGGTTCTACCGCCGTCTGAGGCGCTCCCCCACCTTCCGCGACTTCTGCACCCGGGTGGAGGACAACCGCCGGTTCCTCCTCGACCTCGACTGGAGGGAGCCTGATGCCCAACCCGTGGACGACGACTTTTTCAAGGGCGTCATCCGTGGGAGGAGCGACCAGCCCCCGAGGCTGCCCAACCACCTCGTGGCTGAAGTCGGGGGCCAGCGGGTACGCCTGGATCGAGGGCAGTACGGCGACCCCATCCGGAAGGAGAAGCGGGCGGGCCAGGACTTCCCGCACGCCCGGGTGCATGACTGCACGGACCCTGACCTCCGACGCCGCCTGGAGGGTGCGGACACCAAGGTGGTCCACCTCTGCAGGGCGGGACCCGTGGACAGCTGTTCCAGCGTGGACGCCTTCGCCATGCACTTCCGGAAATATACCGCGGTCGACGCCAAGGCCATCCTCGACCTCGCCGAGGACAGGGGCCTGGGAAGCCCCTTCCTGGCCGGCCTCCGCACCCTCTGGAGGGCATTCTGGGGTAAGGTCCAGCGCATCGCCCATTCCTTCCTGGCCCGGGGTTGTTGCTGTTGCCGGAGGGGGGCCCGCCTGCGCCGGCCGGGAACCCCCGGGGACCTCAGCAGGAGGAAGACGACTGGGAACCCTGCGTGGCCGAAGCAGTGGGCTGGGTAGACGCGAAGGGGGGGTGCTGTTGCCTCCAGAAGCATGGCACTTGCGAGGATCGGAGGGGACCTAAGCCCACCCCTTTGCTCATCGAGGACGGGCCCACGTCCGACACCCGGGGATGGCCGCGCAACGGGGGAGGGGCACCGATGGCCTGCTTGTGCCGCTACCACGGCCTGGAGTACCACAACCTCCGCCTGAGCCTCCAGTGCTCGGAGCCAGGCTGCTGGCACATCGGGGAACCCGGGTTCGGTGGGAAGCGCCTCTGCCTCAGGCACGCGAACCCCTCTCCGCAGCCTGCTCGAGAGGGGGGGGGAAGGGCGGATACTAGCAAGTCCCCCCTTGACCCAGCGCGCCTAAGTGATGCCGGGCCGGCCACTGAGCCCTCCGCGGTCCCCGCTGCGGGCCCTGCGGAGGGGAGGCCCGCGCTGGGGACAACCGGGGAGCCTCCTTCCCCCCCGCCCGCGGAGCCGGCCGCCTCCAGTGAGGTGCCCCCTAACCCCGCGGCCGCCCCTGGCGTGCCGGTGGGGCCTGACTGCCACCAGTTGACGCACGGCGTCCCGGGCGCACTCATGTCTGAAGGCCCCCCCGAGGGTGATGGGGAGGCCCCCGCGACTGTGAATGGGGGGAGGGCTACGCCACCTCCGACCATCCCCACCCAGGCGGAGGATGCGGTCGGACGGAAGTACCTGATCCGCCTCTACGAGCCCGCCGACACCGGGGAAGGCGCCCGCCCTTACACTACTGCCCGAGGGATAGGGCGGGGAGAGGCGCGGGGGAGAGGAGGGAAGAAGGACTGGGCGGGGATTTGGATGCCAGGAGTGGAGGTTGAGCTGACGTTCCCGCTGTGGGCGGTGGGACCCTGGAGCCTCTCTTCCGAGGGGCGCCTCAACGCCTCCCGCCCCCCATTTGACGCCCGGGAAATCACGGAGGCCACCTGTGCCCAGCTGGGGGAAGCAAGTGAGGGCGGGGGGAAGCCCTGTACGCTGGCCGACCTGCTGCAGTGGGCGAAGTTCCTGACCTGTAGGTGCCCTCCCCACCCCTACGCGCGGGTTATCCCTCCCGGGCAGCAAGCTCGGGGAGGGGAAGCGCTGTGCAACGCCCTTGGGGAGCCGCGCTCCATCCTGCGCGCGGAGGGAAGATCTGCCTCCCCGCCCCCTCGAGGCGGTCGCATCGCCCGCCTGCTCCACACGCCCTCAAGCAAGGAAGAGCTGCTGAGGTTGGGGAGGGGCCACGCCCCGGGGCGCCGAGCGGGGGGAACGCCGGTGATGGAGCCGAACAGCACGGAGCTGGGGCTGTACCTCCAGGCGGGTGCCCCAGGCAAGCCGACGGGGGCGAAGATGCTGGAGGTGGCGGCAGCCGTGGGCCGGAAGCCACACCGAGTGCGGACCGCGATTCTGGAGCAGGCCCGGGAGCACCTGGAGAATCCGCTCCTCCTCCCCTCGGTGCGTCCTCGGCTGGAGGAGGTCACTGCCCAACTTGACCTATGGGGAAGGGCAGGGGGCGCGGTGCGGGCCCTCGCCCTCCGACCGCGGGGGGCCTCCCCCAAGCTGCCGCTGAAGCCCCAGGACCCCCGCCCCACGCCCCCATGGAGGCGGGGGGAGAGCCCCCGCGCCCTCCAGCCGGTGGAGGGAACCCCCGCCGAATCGGCTCAGGCCGTCGTCCCCGGAGAAAGGAAGCGGAAGGGTTCCTCCGTTCCCGCGCTCCTGCGGGCGCACCGCCCCCCCGCGAGGGGAGACGACGGGGGGGGGAACCTCATATACCTCCAAGGGGCCTCGCGGAGGGTATGCCACCTCGCGCGGGGATGCGGCGCCTTCCAGGTGGCCGTGGGACCTGCCCATCTTGGGCGGGAGCTCTATTTGACCCTGCGCGGGCACGGCCGGGGGGCCCTCGCCTTGCTGGAGGGGGTCGGCTGGCCCCTCCCGCTCAGCAACCGGATTGCGTATGGTTTGGCGGCCTGCCTGATGGGTGCCCCTAAGGCGGGGCCCGCCGACCCGAACGCCCTCACGGTGGCCGACTTCGTGGTCGCAAGGGGCGCGGACGCAGGGCCCCTCGTCGCCGCGGAAGGACACAGGAGGGAGCCCCCCTCGCCGGCCCCCGCAGACCTTGGCACGTGGGCGGAGGCCGCCCAGACGCAGATCCGGGTGTTCGCCCTGATTTATGGGCAGGAGCACTCACTGCCCAGGACCACCGCCTTACGGTTCTTGCTGCGCGAACATCAAGACCGGCCGGAGTACCTGTCCCTCGCCGACTTGATGGGAGGAGCTCACGTGGCACTGGTGGGCGAAGATGCGGGACGAGCTCCGGTCCGTGGAGGCCGAGATTGGCTCCCACCCAACCGCGCTGCCGGAGCTGACGGCCTATGCCACAGCCCCGGATGTGCGCGGGAGAGCCCGCGTGAAGATCCCCCGCACGTTCGTCGTCGAGGACCCCGCGGAGTACTACCATCGGATCGTTGCCCCGCGCCTTCGTCGGGGGAGGATCGGGCCCTGCCAGTCTCGGGGCGGGGGGGCCCTCCCCGGGCCCGGGTCCGTGCGTCCGAGGGGCGGCCGTGGGTGGGAAGAACCCCCCCTCGGGCCTGGCGCGTTCCTGCGCCCCCCTCCGAACACCAATCGGGGGCCGCCCGCCGAGGGCCCCTCCCCCCTCCTCGGCCGCGCTCTTCTTTGCGCCTACCCGCGCGCGAGCGGAGGAGCGCGGGAGGTGGACGAGGAGGAGGCCTTCCCTGTGGGGGAGGAGGCGGCAGCATCAAGCCCGCCGGTGGACCCCCTGGAGTGGGACGCCGCCTTGAGCCCCCACCCGGAAGAAGACGAGGTGGGGCCGGCCGCGAGGCAGGCGTCGCCGGAGCCCCCCCCTTCGCGTGGGAGGGAAGGGGCCACCGGAGGCCGAGCCCGGCAGCCTCGCTCGGCGAGTGCGCCGCCGGGAGGCTTCGTGCTGAACGAGAACCACACCTGCCTGGCCGACGAAGAGAGCGAGATCCGCTACCTGATCCCCCCTACCCAGGAGGCCTTGGATGCGCCGAACGAGGCGGCCGCCCGGGCTGGCGGGGACAACCCGGTCCCCGACGCGCCACTCGAGGCGGGAAGGGGCGGAGCGGGAAGCCAGAGCGCCACTTCGGAGGAGGGGGAGACGCTGGGTGGCTACATCCACGCCGCCCAAACTGCCGCCGGCACACTGCGGGAGGAGGAGCCGGGGGAAGGTCAGCCAGGAAGTCCTTCACCGGGGATCGAGGGGGAAGGGGAGGGGACAGCCCCCGTGGCGGGAGCCCTCCCCCCCTCCACAGCCCCGGATTACGCCCGAGCGGTGCGGAAGGCACTGGCGCGGGGGGCTACTCCCAGGGACCAGAGGGGGCTCCTGCTTTGCTGGGGCTACGCCAGCCACCGGGGGTGTGAGGGAGGGGGGGGGGTCTGCCCCCACGCCCACTGCGACTTGGGACCCGCTCGGGGACTGCTGGCCCCACTCATGGGGGAGCTGGTGCGCCGAGGGGGCTGGAAGGACCAGCCCGTGGTGGCGGAACAGGATCAACCGGCGCGGCTGGCCGCCCTCCATGGGGGGCCCTCAACCGGGCGGGGGGGCGAGCCACCCACGCACGTCCGGGCCTGGGGCCCGACCAGGGGGGAATATGACTGGTTCACCCCCCTCCCTGGGCGGGAAGACGTCTTGGATCAGTACTGCAACGGTCCGGACTTCAGCTTCACCGAGAACCACCATAAGGCGCATCGCCTCAACCCAGTGGGGGGCCCGGACGACCCAGAGGAGGAGGCGCGGGAGGCCGGAATGCAGGCCATTAACGCGCGCCCCGATGGTCGGGAGTTCCTCAAGGGGAGGCACCTGGAGACCGCGGTCGAGAACCACCTCCTGGAGGAGCACCTGGCCTCGACGGCGACAGAAGGGGTGCTTGCCGTACTCCGGAGGATCGTGGACGGACCCAACTGGAAGCTGGTCAGGGAGGCCGCCGACTGCCTCGATCGGCTCGCGCCTGAGCCCGGCGGCACCCGGGGGGGGACGTCCGCCCCCCAGACCGCAGGGGCTACGCCCGGCTCCTCCAAGCCCCGGACGAGGGGGGCGGGGTAGGGCGGGGGGCCCTCCAAATGGATGGAGGGGAGTGGGACGTGCTCGATTTCCACGACCGCCTCCCCCTCAGAGGACCCTCTCCTCGCGGAGCGCTTGGGCATCCAGGAGGACCGTGAGAGAAAGCAGTGTGTCCTCCTGAGCGCGGTGGGCGCCGCCCTCTGGGCCCGTGAGGGAAGGGGGCCGCCCAGCCTCTCGGAGGTCTGGGCGCGCGCGCTCACGGCCAGAGCGGAGCAGCTGGACCAAGCAGTTCGGGCGGAAGAATCACTGGGGCCTCCGGAGGCCAAGCTGGTGGTCGGGGAGGCGGACCTCCGGATCTTCATCCACGACGCGGCCGCCCCACACCAGGACAAGGACTACCGCGCCCTGGTCTTGTTCCCCCTCCGCCTCCTGGAGGATGTCGTCCTGAACGTCGCGATGATGGACTACGGTGGAAAAGTGACCACACACCTTCTGGAAGGAGCCCGCTCCGGGGAGGGCTCACCTCAGGCCTGGATGTTGATCCGCCGGGGGCACGCCCGCGCCCTCCGCCCCCGAACCCCGACCTCGGGAGAAGCGAAAGGGGATGCGTGCCTGAAAGCCCTCCATCAGACTCTTCGGAGGGGGGCCACGATCATGAATGGCTGGGAGGAGTTCCTCAACCGCGACGCCCGAGGCACGGAGGTCTCCTGGAGCACCTACGTCAAGTGCCAGGCATGCGAGGAGCGCCCCGCGGCGAGGGAGGCGGCTCTCAGGGCTGGCCGGAGGGCTGCAACGGCAGAGCCTGCCCGGGCACCCGCAATCAGGGCCGCCCTCCAGCTGTGGGAGGAGCTCGTCTCGGAGCACCCCGGAGCTTTGGGGGACACGCCCGCTTTCCGCTGGGGACCCCGCTTCAAGGAAGTGTTCGCGGGAACCGCGGGGGTGACCCGCGCGGTGAAGCAGCTGGGCATCCAAGCGGATGAGCTTGTGGAGCTGTACCGGAACCCCCTGCACCCCAAGGAGTCGGAGAGGAGGGATGACCACGACCTCTCGAACCCCGACGTCGCCGAGGCCCTGGTCAAAGAGGCAGGTGCTCCCCCGGGCCCGGGAGTGGCCAACGTGTGGATGTTCGAAAACCCGTGTACCTCCTTCTGCGACCACAACGCCAAAGGGGGCGCCCGCACCTGGGAGAAGCCGGAGGGGACCGGTGCAAACGGCAAGGAGGTCTTGGGAAACGCCCTCTCCCAGACCACGGTAAGGTGCATACGGGACCTTCATAGATGGAGGAAGGGATGGATCTTTGAGAACCAGGAGCGCAGAGGGATATATCCCAAGGTCTACGACCTCCCCGAGTGGTTGGAAATCCTGGAGGAGACCGGTGCCGTGATCATCCCGGGAACGATGTGCGCCTGGGGCCTCCATCCCTCAGACGCTTCGTCCCCCCATCAGTTCTATCGCAAGGGGTGCTGGCCGGTCGTCTCCGCGAACCTGGCCCCCTTCTTCGCGAAGCTCCGGAGACCCTGCCCCGGTCTCTCCCCGATGCACCAGCACGTGGAGCTCAGGGATAACGTCCCAGGGACAGGCATCAAGCGGACAAGGGGAGCCGCCCAATACCCCCCGCGCTCCGCCCGCGCCGTGGCGCTGGCCATTTGGACGGCCACGAAACACCCACCCACCACGCCCTCGAGGGGGGGGGAGCCACGGGAGATGGTAAACTCAGGCCCTCAGGAGAGCAAGGGGACGATGCGGGAGGGAGCCAAGATGGGGAGGGAGAGGGGCCCTGGATGCCTCCCCAACGGGCAGCTGGCAGCCTGGAAAGCGGGACGGAATCGGGACACCAGGCGCCGGGGAGAGCGGGCCGAACCGCTCAGGACTGGGCGCAGGAGCTGTGCACTCATTGTGCGGACAACCCCAAGTACTCCCCCGAAGTTGTGAAGGAGGGGGCCCGACTCGGTGATGGCCTAGTCCAGGCGGCGGGAGGCTGGAAGGAAGCAGTCGACTGCTACCGAGAGGCCTGGACGAGCCGGTGGGGGAACAACCTGGACGGGGTCTTCAAGGGTGAGCTATGCGAGCTGCTCGACCCCGACCTCAGGGATTACCTCCGCCAGATGGTGAAGGGCGGGGTTCCCGCCCGCCAACCGCTGGCCCAGGTTCGGGTCCCCTCCAAACCGCACATGGGCGTGCAGGGGCACATGGAGGAGGCGATGGAGAAGTTGTGGAAGGACGCCAAGAGGGGGAGGGTCCTTCTCTGCGGAAAGGACTCGGAACCCTACCTATGCGGGGTCCTCTTCTCCCCCTGGGGAAGGGCGCCGAAGATGAACCCCGACCGCGCGATCTCGGAGGAAGGAAGGTTTATCCACGACCAGAGGGCGATGAACGAGACGGGGCACAAGTACCCCCACCCCCCAGCCTTGCAGCCCCGCCGATCGGGGGCTGGCGAAAGAGATCACCTGGTGGAAGGAGCGGCACCCGGGGGTAAAAATCCTGATCGCCAAGCGGGACATAGCGGAGGCCTTCCGCTGGATCTGGTTGCGGGCGGAGGATGCCGGCATGTTCGCCACGGAGCTCCCTGGCAAGGTGGTCGGGATGGAGGGCAACCTGGTGGCCATCTACCTCGTCCTCACCTTCGGGTGGATCGGGAGCCCGGGGGAGTACATGGCCTTCGGGACGGCCCTGAAGCAGTACCATGACCGCCACCGGCCGGCCGACCCAGGATGGCATGACGACGTGCCCCACCACTCGCACCTCCTCATGGACGACGACGTCCTCATCGAGCCCCTCCTGGGACGGCGCCCCTGGATGGCCGCTAGGCTGGCCGAGGAGGGGGCCCGTCGAGTATTCGGCCCTCTTGCGATCAACGCGGAGAAGAAGGACGAGGAGGGAGAGTTCCGCGTTGACCAGATTTGCTGGGGGGCCCACGTGAACACGGAGGAGGAGACCCTGCGGCTCCCCGAGGAGAAGGTCAACAAGATCCGGATCCTGCTGAGTGACCCGGCCTACGACACGGGGAACACCCAGGTAGCCCTGAAGGATGTCCATGTCCTCCGCGGCACCCTCAACTTCGCGGCCATCACCTGCCCCCCCCTCCGCCCCGAGTTGGGGGCGGTAGACCGGCTCCTCCGCACTGCGGACCCGGCTGGGGTTTGGGTCAAGATCAAGGAGAGCAGCGAGGGGAGGGAGAAGGACGCGTGGGACGAGTGGTGGGAGGCGCTGGAAGTTTTCCGCCTATACGCGGGGGCGCCCCAGGCCTGGACCACCCTTTTTAATGCAGGCTTGAAGGGGGTCCTCCAACCCCAGGAGCGGCTCGCCCTCCCCGGCGGAATGGAGGAGCTGGTCTGGGCCGGAGGGGGCGCCACCGAGACCCGGGTGGGGGCCGCAGACTGGTCAAACGGGGTGTGCGGGGTCATGGATGTCAAGGAGGTCGTGGAGCTGTTCCACGCGGTTTTTGGGGAGGGAGCCGACATCATCGCCATCTGCGAGCTGTTTGCCTTCCTGGTGCTCGCGGTGGCCCAGGCCCCGAGATGGGGGGGGCGCCTGGTCCTCTACGTCACGGACAACACCAGCACGGAGATCTGGCTCAACAAGCGGACGGCGAAGAACCGCCTCGCCCGCTTCTGACTGCGCCTCCTCCAACTCCTGGAGACCCGCCACGGGTTCCACACGGTCACGGCGGGAATTTGGACCAAGCACAATAGCGGCATGGACCTCATCTCCCGGGAGACGAGGAGCGTAGTCCAGGAGGAGATGAACCGCCTCGGCTTGGAGGAGATCGACCTCAAGGGACCCTGGAGGGAAGTGCTCGCGGGGGCGGAAAAGGGCCGCCCTTTGGTCCTCCCTGGAGACTCGGAGGAGGGACGCCGGCTGGCCTACCAGCTGGTGGAGCGCCGCCGGTCGCAGGGGCCGCCCGCCGGACCCTTGGCCGGGGTGCAGGTCTTCGAGTGGCGTGCGACCCTCTCCCCCTACTGCCGGGTGGCCGG
>CAUYUJ010000532.1:0-37290 GCA_963575745.1 Prorocentrum cordatum
CTGCATCAGCCTCAGCCTCAGCCTCAGCCTCAGCCTCAGCCTCAGCCTCAGCCTGCCTCAGCATCAGCCTGCCTCAGCCTCAGCCTCAGCCTGCCTCGGCCTCAGCCTCAGTCTGCTTCAGCCTCAGCCTCAGTCTGCCTTCAGCCTCGGCCTGTGCCTCAGCCTGCCTCAGCCTCAGCCTGCCTCGGCCGCAGCATCAGCCTGCCGCCGCCAGACCGAGAACTATTAGCATGTCCTGGCATTAAGGTGCGCAGTAGGCGCTGCGCAGTTCCTTTGAAAGGAAATCTTCGAAAGCAGGGCTGTAGCCAAGAAGGCTACGGGGACGATGATGATGATGAAGATGATGAGTCTTGGAAGTCTAGGAAATGGAAGAGCACGAAGTGGCGTACAGTTGGCTCCGGGCATTCAAAATGTGGCCCGGGAGTGAAGTTCTGGGAAGTGGAAGAGCACGAAGTGGCTTACAGTTGGCTCCGGGCATTCAAAATGTAGCCCGGGAGTCGAGTTCTGGGAACTCGAAGACCACGAAGTGGCCTACAGTTGGCTCCGGACACCCAAAATGTGGCCCGGGAATAGAATTCTGAAAACTCGAAAACCACGAAGTGGCCTACAGTTGGCTCCAGGCATCCAAAATGTGGCCCGGGAGTGGAGTTCTGGGAACTCGAAGACCACGAAGTGGCCTACGGTTGGCTCCGGGCATCCAAAATGTACGCCGGTAATGGAGTTCTGGGAACTCGAAGACCACGAAGTGGCCTACAGTTGGCTCCGGGCATCCAAAATGTACGCGGGGAATGGAGTTCTAGCAGCGCCAAGAGCGATTTTGCGAGGATGTCCAAAGCGATTTGGGCTTCGGCGGCAGCCGCCCCGGGTCCCGCCCCGACCCCCTCTGAGGAGTCATGATGCTCTCTTTTGACACCATTAGAAACCTATCAGTCTTCGCTGTTAAGTAAAAAAGAAAGGGCGGCTAGCTCATGTGTCCGCTGTATGGGTTCCTGCTGGAAGACCATAAAACAGCTCAAGAAGCCTCCAGAATCCGACGGCTTCAAAACACAGACTTTCTACCAGGGCTTGAGCCAGCTCAAATAAAATCCTAGCAGGGCAAGGTCTAGCTCGACTGGAACCCTGTTAGGGCTGGATCCAGAGGCTCGGGCTGAACAGGATCCCGCACAGAGCCGATACGGCCTAAATCGGATCCGATACGAAATCCTACAACGGCCAGCATACGATCCCACAAATAGCCGAGACGGAGAGGATCATGCACAAATCCAATGCGGTTTGTATCAGATCCTATACATTCGATGCGCCCTGTTTTTTCCGATAGAGCCTGTATACGATCCTCCACATATCTAACACGCCCTGTCAAGGATGCTGTACACATCCGATACGGCATGCAGAAGGTCCGATACATATCCGATACGGCCTGTAGTGGATCCTATACAAATCCGATACGGCCTGTATCGGACCCTATACAGATCTGACACTGCCTCTGGATGATTCTGCACAGATCCAACACGGCCTGTGCAGGAGTCTATACATATCTGACGCGGCCAGAACAGGATCCTATACAGGTCCGACACGGGGTCTATCCGATCTTATTAATAGCCGATACGGCCTGCATCGGATCGTATACAAATCAGATACGGCCTGCATGGAATCCTCTCTAAATCCGATACGGCCTGCATCAGATCTTGTATAGATCCCAGACGGCCTGTCTAGATCGTCTACTGACCCGATACGCCCAGTACAGCATCCTGTACACATCCGATATGGCCGATGCAAGGTCCTGTGCGGAACCGGCACGCCTGGTATAGGATCCGACCCAACACGGCCTGCGTAGGATACTGTACACATCTGTCACGGCCTGTAGAGGATCCTATACAGATCCGATGCGGCCTGTAGAGGATCCTACAGAGAGCCGACGCGGCGTGTATAGGACCCTCTACAGATCCGATACGGCCTCTAATCGGATACTATACAAAGTCGATACGCCCTGTACAAGATACGGTGCGGATCTGGCACGGCTTCTATGGGATGGTATACAGATCCGATACGGCCTGGATGGGATTCCTATGCAGATCCGATGCGGCCTGTTCAAGATCCTGTACAGACCCGATACGGCCTGCAGAAGATCCTCCACATATCCGATACGGCCTGTATCGGATCCTATACAGATCCGGCACGGCCTCTGGAGGATCCTAGACAGATCCGACACGGCCTGTGTAGGATCCAATCCAGATCCTACACGGCTTGTATAGGATCTGTTTCAGATCCTACACGGCCTGCGCATAGGATCCTCTGCAGATCCTACACGACCTGTATACGACCCTATACAGATCCGAAACGCCCCAGCGGCTGCGCCCATTCCGGCGCACCTCACGATGATCGTGGCCCCAATGGGAGCCCCAGCGGCTGCGCCCATTTCGGCGCACCCCTCACGAGGATCGCGGCCCCGTAAGGAGCTCTCCCGAAGGTTCGAGCGGTTGTGTTCGCGTGGCGCCCGCGCCCATGCCGGCACACCCCTCACGAGGATCGTGCCCCTATTGGGCGCTCCGCCCGGAACCTGGAGATGGAGAGGTTCCACAAGTCCCGCAGGTCCCAGGGTCCTCTGGGAGCCCCATGGCACCCCGTAGGAGCCCCAAGGGGCCCCTGTAGGACCCATACAACAGCCCTGTAGAACCTTATAGGAACCCCCATTGGACCCTGAGTTGCGCTGCATTGCGCTGGGGGGGGGGGCAGGGGGGGCACAGGGCCCCAGTCCGGGTGACACCCAACAACACCAACAACAACAACAACACCACCACCACCACCACCAACAACAACAACAACAACAATCATTACAAGACTGTTCGCTCGTATCTGCTCGCGTGCCGTTCAACACGTATATCCCCAACCCTCAATACCCACCATCTTCGTCTTCGATCGAATCCCCGTATATCTTTCCTACCTGCAACGTGTCTTCCGTGCAGCACCTAAGGCAGGGGAAGAGAGGACGGATGGAAGGAAGGGACAAGGGGTAGGGAGGAGGATGGAACACGAGAGAGAGTAGCAGGAGGGGGGCTAGGAACAGAAAACATGTGGCATAACCAGACGGGCAGATCGGGCGGGTAGCCCCTAACAGGCGGGCCCAGGCGGCCAGGTCGAGCACGCGGGTTGCTGAATCGTGCCCTGCATGAATCGCGAGGAAGCCTTGAGCGGCAGTGCGATTCCAAAATAAATCTCATGAGGAAATCCAGAGCGAGAGCGTGATTCCTGAGTGTCGAGGGCGCGGCGCCTGAATCAATTGCAAGAAGTCCCAAGCGACAGCGCGATTCCTGAGTGTCGAAAGCGCGACGCCTGAATACACTGCGAGGAAGAATCCAGCGAGAGCGCGATTCTTATATAAATTGCCAGGAAGTCCCTAGCGAGAGCGCGATTCTTCAATAAATTGCAAGGAAGTAAAAGTCGGGCGGGAGCCGTTGCTGTTGTCGTTGTTGTAAACCGGGGGCCAGGAGCACAGTTTGAGCAGGAAGACTTTCCCTAGTAAAAACACAGCGAGCCCTGGGAGGGGCACTTCAATCGAAAAAACACGTATGTTAAGCGAACGAGTGGGTCCTGCATAATTCGGCAGGAAGTCTCAGGCGGGAGCGCGATTCCTATGTAAATTATAAGACGTCCCAGGCGAGAGCCCGATTCCTGCATGGCGAGGGCGTGGCGCCTGCATAAACTGCGAGGAAGTCCCAGGCGAGAGCTCGATCCTTGGATAAATGGCAAGGAAACCCCTGGCGAGCGCGCGATTCCTCCGTAGATCGCGAGGAAATATCGAGCGGGAGCCGCTGTTGTTGTGGTCCCGGGTCCAGGGGTGGAGCTCGAGGAGGCAGACTTCCCCTGGTAGAAAACCGGGTGCGAGCCCTGCGAGGGGCACTCCAATTGAAAAAACACATATGTTACCGTAGGGTGGGATCAACAGCAATTATCTTCAAGAATGAGAACTCCAGAAGATGAAGAAGAAGAAGAACAACAACAACAACAACAGCAATTACAAATACCCTTACAATAACAGCAACAACAACGACAACAACAACAACAAAAACAACGGCAACAACAATAACAACACCAACAACAGCAGCAGCAACAGCGCAATAATGAGAATTCAAGAAGAAGAGCAACAACAACAATTACAAATATCCTTGCGATAGCAACAACAATAAAACAAAACAACAACAACAACAACAACAACAACAACAACAACAACAACAACAACAGCAATAACAATAACAACACCAACAACAACAGCAGCAGCAGAAGCAACAGCGTAACCTTCTTCTTCTTCATCATCATCATCATCATCATCATCGTCATCGTCATCGTCATCGTCATCGAAATCATCATCGTCACGATCGTCATAATACTCATCATCAGCATCATCAACGTCATCATCATCGTCGTCGCCGTCGCCGTCGTCATCGTCATCATCATCACCACCATCATCCTCAACAACATCATCATCATCATCATCATCAGAAACAACATCATCAGCATCGGAACCGTCATCATTAGCAGCAGCATAATCGCCCTCGTCATCGTCATCGTCATCGTCATCATCGCAAAAATCACCATCATCATGATCATCAGCAGCAGCATCAGCATCCGCATCAGTATCAGCATCAGCATCAGCATCATCAGAATCAGCATCATCATCATCACCGTCATCCTCATCCTAATCATCATCATAATCATCATCATCATCATCATCATCATCATCATCATCATCATCCTCCTTCTCCTCCTCCCCCCCATTATTCTCACGCTCCTCCCCCGACACATTCTCAGCCCATTCTCCTATTCCCCCTCCGTCCTCCTCCTCTTCCTCATGCTCCTCCTCTGCCGACGCAGCGCTCTGGTTCCTCACCCCTCCTCTGCCTCCCGCCTCCGCTCCTGCGCAAATGCTCTGATCCTCCCGCTCCTCGTGCTCATCCGCCTGCTCCTTCTACTCATCCTCCTCCCCATCAACACCATCATAAGCTTCGACGCCATCATCTTCGTCACCCCACCCCATCAGCATCTTCACATGCGACATGAATACCCGTCCTTAGCATTATGCGACTCCTCACACTCCTCCGTATCATCATCGCAATACCGATCATCGCCATAATTACCACCATCCGGCCTTTACCCCCCATCGTCATTAGCACCATCTTCATCAGCATCAGCAGCAGCGTCATCATCAGCATCATAATCAGCATCATCATCATCATCCTCATCATCATCCTCATCATCATCACCATCATCATCGTCATCATCATCATTATCCTCCTCCTCATTCTCATCATTTGCATCAGCAGCAGCATTTCCATCCTCACCATCATCATCATCATCATCATCATCAGCAGCATCAGCATCACCATCCTCATCATCATCAGTACCACCACCACCACAATCATTGTCATCATCATCAGCAGCATCAGCATCATATGAGTCATTATCCTGTTTGCCCGCCTCATACGTACTTACTCATTGTCACAATCCTAGTTGTATGCCCAAACCTCTCATCAGCACCATCATTCTAGTCCTCCTCCTCCTCCGCCCCTTCCTCTCCTCCTCTCACCCCTCGCCCTACTCATCATACTCCTGAACCAGCTTAAATCCGTATTCGTCCTCCTAGACGTCCTCTGCCTCAGCATCCTCGTGATATTTCTCCACTGACTCATTGTCCCGACCATCCTCTTCCTCATCGTCGTAATCGTCCGCCTCCTCCGTTTCCCCTCCCCCCCACTTCCTGCCCCCACTTCCTTCCCCTCCCCCCCACTTCCCTTCCTCTTCCGACTGCTATTACTCACCACCATGGTCACCAACACCATCAATCGGTCGTCATCACTACCATCACCACCTTCACCATCATCAGCATCATCATCATCATAATCAGAATCAGCATCAGCATCGTCATCACCATCAGCATCATCGTCATCATCATCATCGTCATCATCATCATCATCATCATCATCATCATCATCATCATCATCATCATCTGCATCATCGCCATCATCATCATCATCATCAGCAGCATCATCATCATCATAACCTCATCCACCACCCCTCATACTCATTCGACTCATTGTTTTGTTGTTGTCCTGGCGCGCATCGCCATGAACCGCCACCACCAAAGACGCGCGCTGCGAAGAGCAACAGAAGCATATATATAAGAAACAAAGATAACAACAACAAAAAAAACAAAAAAACAAACAAACAAACAAAAACAACAACAAAAAAACAAAAAACAAAACAAAAAACGCACGCACACCACTGAAAGTGACGGCTGGCAACGCGTTCTTTCCATTGAGAATAAGGAGAAGGAGAGCGCGGCCGCTGAAACTCCACACAGTGCGGCACAATTGAACGGCAGCGTGAAGGAAAGAAACTCGAAATAGGATACGCACAGTGGCCGCCACAACGCGTGCGTCGACCCCGCTCGGCAGGTCGCCCGGGTCGGGCAAGAAGCTATGCGTGGGGACGCGATGCCGCGGAAATTAAAGTACCCAAACTAAGCCGAAGGAGAGGATGAGGACTCATCCTACTCTTCAACTTCATCAGCACATTGATGATGATCATCATCATCATCATCATCATCACTATCATCATCATCCTGCTTATCCTCCCAATTCTCCTACTCGCATTCACCCTCCAACTTTCTGTTCCGACTCATCCTTCTCAACGCTATCCGCCTTCAACTCCTCTGAACCCTCCGAATCTTCCTGGCATCTTCGAATTTATCCTCGTCATGTTCCTCCCGCCCACCGTCGTCGTTATCATCTTCATCGTCGTCGGCATCGTCGTCACAGCCACCGTCATCATCGTCCCCATTCAATCAGCATTCCATTCACCATCCCCTTCATCCTCGTCCTCATAATCATCCTGCTGCCTCCTCCTCGTCCTCCCATTCCCCAACCTCCTCCTAGACCTCTTCCTCGAAATCCTCTTTCTCCTCGGCCTGACACTCTTGCCCGCGTCTCCCTCCCTCTGTCTCCCTCTCTCTCTCTCTCTCTTTCTATCCCGCTCTCTCTTTCTCTCCCTCTCCATCTCTCTCTCTCTCTCTTTCCCATATCGCTCTCTCTCTCTCTCTCTCTTACACATATATGCATGTCTGCTGATGTATACCTATCTACAGATATCTACAGACAAAGAAATCTTGACGACAACCAACCCCTGGCGTGCCCGCTTCGTCTTGCCGACCAGCACGGGCCCCGAGGTGCCCACGTCCTGGGCGGCGGCGGCAGCGGCGACGGCGACGGCGACGGCAACGGCGACGGCGACGGCGACGACGACGACGACGGCGACGGCAAAGGCGACGGCAAAGGCGACGGCAAAGGCGACGACGACGACGACGACGGCGACGACGGCGACGACAACGACGACGACGACGACGACGACGACGACGGCGACGTTGACGGCGACGGCGACGGCGACGGCGACGGCGACGGCAAAGGCGACGGCAAAGGCGACGGCAAAGGCGACGGCAAAGGCGACGGCGACGGCAAAGGCGACGGCGACGACGACGACGACGACGACGACAACACGACGACGACGACGACGACCGACGACGACGACGACGACAATACGACGTCGGCGGCGACGACGACAGCGACGACCACCACGACGACGACGGCGACGACGACGGCGACGGCGACGGCGACAGCGACGGCGACGACGACGACGACAACGACGACGACGACGACGACGACGACGACGACGACGACGACAATACGGTGTCGACGGCGGCGGCGGCGACGGCGACGACGCCAGGGGGACACGCTTTGGAGAGGGAAGGGGGCCGAGAAGTGGGGTGCTGCGAGGCGCGCGGGGGGGGGGACGAAGGAGAGAAGCGGAGGCGAGCCGGAGAAAGGGCACGGCGCAGCGCGACGGCGGGGAGGGGCACAGGCCGCTGCGGGCGCCCCTCGGCGCCCTTCTCGGGAACCGGCCCGCCGCGCGAGCGGCAAGAGTTCTGCGGGGAACACTGGGGCGGCGACCTGGAATCTGAGCGGTGCGAGGAGGGGGGAGTGGGCTGGGCGTAGACGGGGCCCGCAGTGGCGGGCCAGGTCGTTGCCGGGAAGCCAGCAGGGCATCGTGCTCGGCAGGTCAAGGGGGGTCCCTGTGGACTCTCAAGACGAGATAAAGGGGACCTGGCGCAGAGAGGGCACGGTGCCGGCAGTGCAGGCCCGGAACAGACCGGGATCGCAGCAGGGAGGCCCCCCGAGGTCCCCAGAGGCCTCCACGAAGCCTCTGGGGGCCCAGAAGAAATGACGAACGGCGCCCCAAGACCTCTACTTCCTCGATCCTCGATCTGGACGGAGGCGTGGCACGTCGTTGGAGGAGGCCCGCATCACACCGCCCCGAGGGGAGCGGGGGCCCGCGGCTGCGGGATGCCTGCTTCCTCGGGCGTGGGCCACCGTCGACGCCCCACTGCCGCGGGCCTTGGGGCAGCCTCGAGGCTGCGAGGAGCTTCTACTCCACAGCGAAGCCTGGAAGTGCACGCGACGGCGCATGCGGCGGGAGGCCCAAGCCTTTCTTCTTGCGAGCCGCAAGATCACTTGGTGACCTCCTCCTGGCATATCACCACCTGGGGGAGCTGTAGACATGCGCGGCCAGAGGCACGTGCGCAACATGCGGAGGCCACGCGCTGGATGCACACGCGGGGAATCAACGGCCTGGCGGCCACGCGAGGGCCGAGCATTGGAAAGACGCGCGGCCACGAGTGTCCAGATCGCGCCCTCGCTGGCCACGTCGCTTGCATCCACAAGTCCCTAACCCACGGCGCGCTACCTGGATGGAGGAGATCACACCCTGATGCCACGCACGACCTTGGCACCGACAAGAGAAGTGCAGCCCCGATCCACGAGCGGATGTCAGAATTGTACGGCGACGGTGGAGGCGGTTGCGATGATTCCTGTTGATGGATGTTTGGTTCATGACGCACCTACTTACGACAAAAACGAGCCATGCTCGAGAGGCGTGGAGTAACATGTTAGCTAGCGTGGAACCCAAACAGTGTGTTTCTAGCAAAGTATGTTGTGCCATCTACATGGAGGAATACATGTGGTGCTGTCTACATAATGCAATCAGTAGTGCGCAACCTGTGTTGGGCAATATACATTGTGCGGTATATGTTGTGCAATGTACGTTTTGAAATATACGTACTGCAATATATGTTGCGCAATACATTCGAAGCCAAGTACGTGGTGCAATATACGCGGTGCAATCGACGTGGTGCAATAGGAACGGTGCAACTTTCGTTGTGCAGCCGGTGTCCTGTGCGAAGTATTTACAAACATGTGCGATAAATGTTGTGCCAAAATACGCTGTGTAATTTGCGTTGTGTTACCTCTGTTGTGCAAACACGTTGTGCAAAAGATGGGACGCGCTCGTATTTAAAATAACGAAAAGGCAATACCATACGATGCGCGATGTAATATCCCAGGGGGGGGATAAACCTGGGTGGGGGATGGATTCGGCTGCCCGTGTGCAGACGAGAACCTATGTGGTGCAATTGGTTTTTACAACGGAAATGACACATCCCACGCTCTGGCAAAAACATCCCACCCACCCACCCGCAACTTGGTTTGCAAAACCCATGCGGTGGCGATTGCGATGCATGCTTGGCGTTGGCTGGTGCATTTCCGCGGCCGCGCCAACCCTAGCACGCGCGCGCGGCGGCCGACTTTTTCGGCGCCACCGACGCGGCCGCGGTGGCGCTGACCGCTGGGCGCATCCCAGCGGGCACTTTAGTGCGAGTCGGCGACTTGGGCGGGCGCGGTATCATGGCAACGCCGACAAAGGTAGACACGATGATGATAGTGGCGATGCTGGCGACGATGTCCGCACCGACAGAAGCGCCGCCAGTGCGGGCGCCGATGCTGATCACGCCGACGACGATGACGGCGTCCTCGCGTCGGCGATGACAGCTTCGGGAAGAGTTCGACCTGCGCGCGCGGCCGACGCGCGAGAGTGGCCCGCATAATATTATTTGACACGGAAGGCCCCCCCCCTCCCCCCGCACGCGCGCAAGGGCGTGCGAATGATGTCGGCATGCGGCGCCAGCGGCCCGCTCGGCAGAATCCCACGAAAGTGTTGAACACCCTACGGTTTTCTTAAGAATTCGCAAGAGCGCGCGCGCAAGCTTTGTTTGGAAACTGTTGTTGCGAAAACATATGTTTTTGACTGTGTTTTGGACATTCGGTTCAAAACCGCTACGACAACGGGGGTGTTTTGAAGGGTTTCAACTTGCGCGCGCGTCGACGCGCGCGCGTGCACTTCGCCCCGTTTCTTGTAGAAGATTCTCGCGATGGCACCCGCGCAAGGGCGTTCGAACGATTCCGACATGAGCACGCGAAGCCCGTTTGGTAGCATCCTATGAAGACGGTGGACAAACAAATGGATGTCCTAAGAATGCGCAAGAGAACGCGCGCACGTTTTGATTTAACCCGCGTTACGAAATCTTTTGTTTGTTTACATGTGTTTTGGACACTCGATTTTGCAATCCTTCCGGAACCAAAGGTTTGACACGGATTTCGGCACGCGCGCGCGGCGACGCGCGCGCGTGCACTTCGTCCCGCTTTTTGCACGGGATTGATGAAAACTTCTGAGTTTTGGTAAACGAGCGCGCGCGCACAATATTGAGGATGACGAGGGGGGTCGATACTGGCCTGCCTGGGATGGTACGAATTCATAATTAGGATGGACGATGGGGCAGGAGCATGTGACAATAGCAATACGACAGAGGGCACCGATAATCTCAAGGGGGGTAGAACCTGATCTATTTTTAGAAAAGGAGATTGACTATCCTGCACCGCGCTTGACCACCTCCCACGCTCTTGAAATCATCCCACCCACCCACCCGCAACCTCGTTTACAAATCCCATGCGGCGGCGATTGCGATGAGTGTTAGGCATTGGCTGGTGCATCTCTGCGGCTGCGCTAACCCGCGCCTGCCTGCGCGCACAGCGGCCAGCTAGTTTGGCGCGACCGACACGGCCGCGGTGGCGCTGACCACTGGGCACTTCGCAGCGGGCACTTGTAGTGCGAGCCGGCGACGTGGGCGGGCGCTGTATCATGACGAAGATAGTAGCGCAGCGCCAACAACGGCAAACACGACGATGATAGTAGCGACGGTGGCGATGTTGACAACAACGACGGCAAGGCCAATGACGGCGCCGATGCTGAGCACGCCGACGACGATGGCGGCGTCCTCCCGTCGGCGATGAGGGTTTTGGAAAGAGTTCAACATGCGCGCGCGGCCGATGCGCGAGACTAGCCGCATGGTATCATTTGACACTGACCGTGCTCCCCCAGCACGCGCGCAAGGGCGCTCGTACGACTTTTGAAAAACCCATGGTTTTCTGAAGATTTCGCAAGAGCGCGAGCGCACGTTCTTTTGAAAAATTGGTGTTGCGAAACCATGTGGTTGTATGCGTGTTTCGGACACTCGGTTTTGAAATCGCTACGAAGACAACCGAAGGTTTTCGACGGATTTCGGCATGCGCGCGCGACGACGCGCGCGCGCGTACTTCGCCCCACTTGCTGCAGAAAGGATTCTCGCGACGGAACGCGCGCAAGCGCGTTGGAACAATTTCGACATGCGCGCGCGAAGCCCGTTTGGTAGCATGTTCTGAAAAGTGTGGAAAACTGCTGGTTTTCTTTAGAATTCGCAACATTGCGCGCGCAAATTGTCTTTGAAAATCCGCGTTGCGAAACCAGGTGCTATTGTGTTTTTTTGACGCTCGATTTTGAAATCTCTACGAAACCTAAGGTTCTCCCAAGGATTCCGGCACGCGCGCGCGACAACGCGCGCGCACACTTCGTCTTATCCATTGCAAGGGATTCTTGAAGACTTACGAATTTTGATAAACGAATGCGCGCACTGTATGCTTTACAGAGGATAAACGGAGGGATACCGGCCCCACGGGATGGCGTGGATTCACACGTAGGATGGACGACGGGGCAGAATCATATGTAAACTGTACATCCCCAGGGGGGGCCGATAAGTCTGGCCTCGGGAGGGTGGATGTGCATTCTCTTCTTAGAAACGAGAATTCATGTTGCAGAACGCAAAGTTGTCAACTCCGCTGCTCGCGCAAATATCCTTCCCACCCGCTCGCAGCTTGGCTTACAAAACCAACGCGGCGGCGATTGGGATGACTGCACGGCGCCGGCTGGCGCATCGCCGCGGCCGCGATAGCACGAGCGCGAGCGGCCTCGCGCGCAGAGCGGCCAGCTACTTTGGCGCGACCGACGTGGCCGCGGCGGCGCAGACCGCTGGAAACTCCCCGGCGCGTCCCGCAGGCCGGGCGGACGCAATACCATGGCGATGCCGGCAAATCTGGCACGACGATGATGATGATGATGATGATGATGATGACGATGCTGGTGATGATAATGACAATAATAATGATGCATGACGATGGTGATGATGATTGTGATGATGATATCCATGATGATGCGAATGATGACGATGATGCTGGTGATGGTGATGATGATGATGATGATGATGATGATGATGATGATGATGATGATGATGATGATGATGATGATGATGATGATGATGATGATGAAAGTAACGATGACGGTAACGATACAGACCATGACGACGGAAAGGCCGATGACGGCACCGATGCTTGTCACGCCGATGACGACGATGGCGTCCACGTGTCGGCGATGAGGTTGTTGAAAGGATTTCGACATGCGAGCGCGGCCAACGCGGGCGAATGGCGCGCAAAGGCATTCGAAGGATTTCGGCTTGCGAATTTGGGACGCCCGCTTGGCCGCATTTGACGAAAATGTTGAGAAAATTGTCTTTTTTACCAAAAAAAACGCGCAGGCTGTTTTGAGAAATCACATTGCGAAACTCATGAGCGATTTCATGTATCGGGAAACTCGACCTTGAAGTCCTGACGAAACCCAAGGTTCTGGAAGAGTTCCAGCATGCGCGCGCGACGCCGCGCGCGAGTGCACTTTGTCCCGTCAGTTGCAAAAGACTGCTGGGCACGTGCAATTTGTGATAAACGAGTGCGCGCACGTACCACTATTTGACAGGAGCGAGAGGGGCGATAACGGCACCCCCTGGGATGGTATGAGTTCGAATTCAAAATGAACGCAGGGCAGAATCAGATAGATGCACACTGCACTTTCCCAGGGTGACGATAAAGCCAGGGGGATATCCGAACGTGTGTGTTGATAGGAGAATCTACGCGGCGCAATTCACCTTGCAGAACTTGCAATTGTCAACTCCACTGCTCACGCAAGCATCCCACCCACCCACTCGCAGCTTGGTTTGCAAAAACCAGTGCGGCAGCGATTGCGACGATTGCTTGGCATTGGCTGACGCGTTGCTGCGGCCGCGCTAGCGCGCGCAAGCTCGCGAGCAGACCGGTTTGCTAGGTCAACGCCACCGACGCGGCCGCGATGGCGCTGATCGCCAGGGACTTCCCAGTGCGTCTCGCAAGCAGCGCTGACGCGCAGGCAGTTCACTGCGAGTCGGTGACTCGGGCGGGCGCGGTTCCATGGTGACGTCGACAAAGTTGGCAAGATGATGACGATGATGATGAGAATGATGACGAAAATGATGATGACGATGACGATGGTGATGATGATGACGATGATGATGATGGTGGTGATGACAATGATGAAGATGACACTGATGATGATGATGATAATGATGACGATGATGATGGTGGTGATGATGACGATGATGATCACGATGATGATGATGATGATGATGATGATGATGATGATGATGATGATGATGATGATGATGATGATGATGATGATGATGATGCTGACGATGATGATAATGATTATGATGATGATGATGATGATGATGATGATGATGATGATGATGATGGTGGTGGTGGTGGTGATGGTGATGGTGATGGTGGTGATGATGATGGTGATGGTGGTGGTGATGATGAAGATAGTAGTAACGATGATGGTGACGATGATGGCGGTGACGACGGCAAGGCCAATGACCGCACTGATGCTGGTCACGCCGATGACGATGATGGTGTCCACGTGTCGGCGATGGAGGTTTTGGAAGGATTTCGACATGTAAGCGCGACCAACGCGCGCAAGTGGCCCGCATGGTATTAGTTGATCGGCAGCGTACCCCTCCACCCCCCGCAAGCGCGCAAGGGCGTTCGAATGATTTCGAAATATGCGCGCGCGAGAAGCCCGCTCGCAGTTGACGATAACGGTGGAAGCCCGATGGTGCTCAGCCGAAGTCACAAAAGCGCGCGCGCAAACTGTGTTCCCCCCCAACCCTACTGTGCTGCGCTATCGTTTTGAATTGAGCACTGTGGTCGCGACCCATCATGGCCCCTCCGCCGTTCTCCTGCCTTCTTCTGCGCCGCTCCCTGGGCAGGTGCGAACTGCGCATGTGACGCCACTTCCGTGGGTTCCCAGGAGGCGCGGCGGAGTCGGGGAGTACGCGCACCCTGGCGGGACCCGCAGCTCCCTGGGTGCCTGCGAACTGCGCATCTGTCGCCACTTTCGTGGGCCCCTGGGAAGCAAGGCGGAGTCGACGAGTACGCGCACCCAGGCGGGACCTGGCTGCTCCCTGGGTAGCTGCGAACTGTGCAACTGGCGCCACGTTCGTGGGCTCCCGGGAGGTCCAGCGGAGTCGGGGGGCACGCGCACCCGGACGAGACCTCGCTGCTCCCTGGGAGGCACGGCGGAATCGGGGAGTACGCGCACCCATGCGGGCCTTCGCAGCTCACGGGGTCGCTGCGAACTGCGAACATGTCGCCACCCTCGTGGGCTTCTGGGAGGCGCGGCAAAGTCGGGGACTGCGCGCACCCAGGCGGAACCTCGCAGCTCCCCCGGTGCCTGCGAACTGCGCATCTGTCGCCACGTTCGTGGGCTCGTGGGGGACACGGCGGACTCGGGCAGTACGCGCACCCAGGCGGGACCTCGCAGCTCCCTGGGAGGCTGCAAACTGCGCAACTGTCGCTACTTTCGTGGTCACCTGAAAGGAAGAGCAGAGTCGGGGAGTATGCGCACCCAGGCGAGACCTCGCATCCCCCTGGGTGGCTGCGAACTGGTCAACAGTTGCCACTTTCGTGGGCCCCTGGGAAGCACGGCGGAGTCGACGAGTACGCGCACCCAGGCGGGACCTCACGGCTCCCTGGGCAGCTGCGAACTATGCAACTGGCGCCACGTTCGTGGGCTCCCGGGAGGTCCAGCGGAGTCGGGGGCCACGCGCACCCGGACGAGACCTCGCTGCTCCCTGGGTGGCTGCGAACTGCGCAACCGTCGCCACTTTCGGTCGGGAGCCACGCGCACCCAGACGAGACCTCGCTGCTCCCTGAGTGGCTGCGAACTGCGCAACTGGCGCCCGTTTCGTGGCCAACTGGGCGGTCCAGCGGAGTCGGGGAACACGCGCAACCAGGCGGGACCTCGCTGCTCCGTTGGTAGCTGCGAACTGCGGGGGCACGCGTACAGATGTGAGACCTCGCTGCTCCCTGGTATGCTGCGAAGTGCGCAGCTGTTGCCACTTTCGCAGATCCAGCGGAGTCGGGGGCCACGCGGATCCAGACGAGACCTCGCAGCTCTGTGGGAGGCTACGACGTGCGCAACTGTCGCCACTTTCGAAGGCTCGTGAGAGGCACGGCGGAGACGAGGGCAGCGCTGATCGTGCATATCTGGAGATGTGTTCTGTCTGTGGGAGGCTACGGAGCGCGGAGGCACGACAGACATGAGGGCAGCGCAGATGCGCATATCTGGCGATGCGCTCTTTTGCATGTAGCGTTCATGCAAATGCTTGCCTTTCGTGAAGAAGGAATTGGGTACGTCCCGGGCAGTTGGATTAGTTTGCGAAACCATTGGCTAATTAGATGTGTTCGGGAACCACGATCTTGAAATCCGTACGAAATCTAAGATGTGAGAAGAATTCTGCCATGCGCGCGCGACGCCGCGCGGGTGTCGACTTTGTCCTTGGTTGGCCAGTGAGTATTGAAAACCTGTGACATTTGACGAACGAATGTGCGCGCATGGTGTTCTTTGATAAGGATAAGGGCACACCCTGGGATGGTACGAGAATCCAGATATAAAATGAGACATGGGGTTGGGTCAAATGTAGATTGCACGATCCGACGGGGTGTCGATCGAGCGGGGGTGCAATCGACGTTGTAATCTATATATATAAATATACAAGACTGCAGTGGCGCTTCGCGCCATGCACCTTGGTCCTTGAAATTTGGTATGCAGGCGGAATAGCAGGAAGGTCAAGCCGACAATTTAGCGATAATTCCTTGTTGCCTTTTCCGGCATCGTCGCTACAATAATGTTATTCGTTATCCTTCCTGCATGCCTCATTTTCCTCATTTTCGCCATAGCCTGCGCATTCTCCCCATCCTTCTCAGTTCTTTTTTGCGGAGGCTCCTCCTTGGAGAGCCTCTGGGGGCCTCACAAAAGTTTGTTCAAGCTTTCTGAAGGCCTTCTGGAGGCCTCCTGGGCGTATTCTGGGGGCGTCTAAGGGCTTCCTCGGGCCACCCTGCTTCCAACCGCGGTCTCTTTGAACGACCGGGTCACGATTTGGAATGCTTCGGAGGGTTTCTTGGGGCCATCTTGGGCCGCCATGGGGCTCTCTGAGGGCCATCTTGGACCTGTGTTGTGCTGTTTTGGGGCTCTCTTGGACTGCGTGGAAGCCCTTTCGGATGGTTGTGGGGCGATTTGGAAGCCTCCAAGGCGGCTTCGGACGCCCAGAAGACCGCCGTCTTGGAGCGTCGGGAAGTCGAAAAAAGAAGTACCCCCAAATTCACCAAAAACCAACTGGAAATCAATGATGTTTGCCTCTTGGGACCTTCTTGGGAGTGCTCTTGGAGGCCTCTTTGGGGCCATCCTGGATGCCTCTTGGGCCATCTTGAGGTCACTCTTGGAGCGCTCTTGTGCTGTCTTGGGGGTTTCTGGGACGTCTCCGATGACCCCCCTGATCGCCCTGGGTGCGCTGGGAAGGCTTGGCAAAACGCCCTGCGAGGCCTGGGGGGCCGCTTCGAGGCCCGTCCGGAGGGTCCCAAAGCCCCAGATCCTGGGAGTCCGTTTCTTTTTTTTGGGGGGTGGGGTGAAGGGTTTTCCCCCCGCCCGGACTTGCAAAAATATAGGAAGAGGAATATATATATATATATACACACACACATGTATATACATGTATATAAATACACACATACATACCTACACATACATATAAACAAGTATACGTGTGTAGGTGGTGCAACGGGGCGGGCGCGACGGGACGGGGCGGCGACGGCGACAACATAACCGCCACACCGCCAGCCAGGCCCAGACGACGGGCGGCAACGAGGCGGCGACGGGGCGGCGACGGCGACAACGTAGCCGCCAGACCGCCAGCCAGGCCCAGACGACAGGCGGCGACGAGGCGGCGACGAGGCGGCGACGAGGCGGCGACGAGGCGGCAACGGGGACAACATATCCGCCAGGCCGCCAAGCCCAGTTCCTTCTTGGGGGGAAAAAACATGTAAGCACTCTTGGGGGCAAAAGGCTAGGCCAGCTTTGGGCGGTCTTCCGATCGAACGCAGGGCCCGCCGGGCCTCCGCGCGAGCCTGCGATAGTACGGGAAGCGGCCTGGGAAGCCGCTGGAACCGACGCCAAGCGAAAACGACAAAGGGAAGCCAATACCGACGGGGGCGGCGGCGGCAGCAAGAGAACAGGCACCAGAAGCTGATGGGAGAACGAGGAGCATTTGTTTTCTCGCGGCGCCAGCGGTCGTTCGGCGCGGGAAATCCCACATGGGACCACGAAGCGACAAACTAACACCGTCGAAGCAAGGGGGGCGAGGACGGAGGGTCGCAGAGAGAGGACTGCGCGCGCGAGGCGCTCAGAACCTGCAGCTCGTCACGCCGAAGCAGCGGCCCAGGTCCTCGGCAGGAGTCGTGCCACAACGAGAAGCACGGGCCGCACAGAATGACGAAGCGAGATAACGCGGCGCGGAGAGGAGCCTGGGCGGGGCCCTCGTCCCTCGCGGCCCGCGGACCCGGCTACCCTGTCGGCCCTCGTCCATCCAAGCGCGGAGGCGCTCGGACGAGGCCAGCTGTGAGATCAGAGCGGACGTGCCCTGCTCTCTCTTTCCAGAGACTCTCCCCCCGAATCCACGGGGAAGCCCGGATCAGCGCGCGCAGAAAGCAAAGAAACTTTCAAACGGCGAACAGCCGCAGCGCGACCCGGCCATCGCAAGGCCAGCAGCGAACAAGATCGCCAGGCGCACGCTCTCGCCGCACCACCCTGCCGCTGGTGCGCCCCCAAAACCCACGCAGAAAGACTTGGCATCTTGGGGACACTTCATCCTGCTCCGCCGCGGTCGCCGCCGCCGCCGCCGCCGCCGCTGCCGTCGCCCCTCCCCCCCTCTCCCTGGTCCTCGCCGCCCGCGGCCTTGGCGGACCCAGCGCTCTCCGCGGGGGCGCCCCACAGCCAGGCCGCCATCCCTCGCACGCCCGGGCCAGCCTTCCGGCCGAGGCTGGCCCGGGAGGTCCGGCTCGGGCGGAGGCGGGGCCGCCACGACGCACGCGCCGCTTCCACCACCGCGTGCCCGAGCCCACGCTCGGCCCGGGCACGAGCCCCCAGCAGGGCGGCTCGGGATGGAGGAGGAAGGTCGGCGGTTGCCAGAAGTGCCCCTGGCCCCAGGTGCCCCCAGCTTTTCGCGCCACTTTGGAGCCCCGGGGGTCCTCTGGGCCTCGTGAGGGGGTCCCTGGAGGCCGCCTGGGCCACCCCGAGCGCACGCGGTCGCGGGGCGCGCGCCACCAGACCACGCTGTCGGGCGCACGAGCGCCCGCTGGGGGCAAGGAGCGGAGAAGGATCAGGAAAGGAGGGAGGGAGGAGAGAGGGGCTAGAAGAGCAGGCCAAGCCAGCTCGGGGCCCCTCAACTTTTGGTAGGTGGATCTCTCAAGCTCTCCGCCGCCTCTGGCGGTGTGCGTTGCGAGCAGGAGAAAAACGAAAAAAACAAAAAAAAACAAAAAAACAAATAAAAAAAAAAAAAAAAAAAAAAAAGGAGGACTGGAGGAGCAGGCCAAGCCAGCTCGGGGCCCCTCAACAGCAGGCCGCGGCGAAGCAGGCTGCGAGGTAGGCTTCGGCGCTGCAGCGCTGCAGCGCAGCCACCAGCGCCGCCAGCGCGTAGCAGTTGGCGCGCGCCCGGGTGTGAGGCAGCGCCTGCGATTCTGGCCCAGCGCGGCCCAGGGCCTCCAGCGCGAAGGCCGTGAGCGCTGAGCCCGAACATTGCCTGCATTTGCGTTCCTTTTGCGGCCGACGCGGCAGCGCCATCCCAAGCGGCGCGGTTCTGGCCCGCTGCCGAGGGCGGCGTCCACCACCACCACGTCGACGCGAACGACGCCGAACCCGGGGATTGTGAAGGCCACGTCGACGCGGGCGGCTTCCAAGCGGCCGCAAGACCACAAGCGGTCGCAAGACCACAAGCGGTCCCAGGCGGGGGGAACGGCCTGATCTGTGGCCACGAAAGCACCGCCGCGGGCGCGCAGCCAGCGCGCGAGCCAGTCCCGCACGCCGCTGTGGCGCGCGATCTTTCCGCTGCCAACGTGGCATCCAAGGCAATGTCCTGGCGCGGCGGGGTTCCGCAGTGCGTTCCATCCGCCCCGGTGCGGAGGCAGGTGGCGCTGGCGTCTGGCGGTGACCCAGCCACACTAGGGGCACCACCGCCAGCAGGAAGCGCGCGTCCGCAGCAGCCAACTGACCGCGCCTTTGCCGCTCGCCTAGCACAGCTGCGCTGTCTGAACTGACGGCAGAGCGCGCAGCAGCCGTTGCCGGCACGCCTGCTGATCTGGTCCCGCGGTAGCGCCCTCGCCATCTCGTCCCTCATCCCCCACTCTTCTCCTCCCCCCTTCCAACAAGAAGTCAGTCTGCGCAAACCTACTCTCGGAGGCCCGCGTCGACTTCTTGGGTCGGCGCTGGAAACCCCTTCCTCCTCCTCCTCCTCCCCCTCCTCCTCCTCTCCTCCTCCTCCTCCTCCTCCTCCTCCTCCTCCACCCCCTCCTCCTTCTCCTCCTCCTCCTCCTCCTCCGCCTCCTCCTCCTCCTCCTCCTCCTCCGCCTCCTCCTCCTCCTGCCCGCCCAGCGGCCGCCCCCCAGTGGCCGGCTGCTACCCCCACCCCTCCCTCCGCGGCGACGCCCGCCCAGGGGAGGCGGCGCGGCGGTGTCCAGTCTGTGGACGAGCCCATTGTTGCGGGAGGCGTCCTCGCGCGGGGGATCGCGGACCAGCGGTCCTCCTCTTCCTCCTCCGTTCCTTCTCCTTGCAAATGACTCCTCCCCGTCGCACCCCGAGGCCGGTCGAGAGGGCGGGCCAGGCGTTTCGCCTGAGACTTCCTCACCGTTTCCTGAAGCTCAGAAACAGGCAACACTTTGACGGATGGAGGGAGGGTCGATTTCAAAATCTGGCTCTCGCATTAGCTCCGCGCACACTCGTATTCAAACTATGCAGAAGCTTCACCGATTGAGGTTCAAAATGTGGCTCTCGCCTTAGCGCCGCGCACATTCGTTCAACAAAACAACAACAAAAGTTTCACGGATTCGCAAGGCTAACGTACAAGAAACGGTGATTTGGAACGATTCACGGCTGTCAAGGCGCAACAGTTACGTTAATTCGCTGTGTTAAAATCCCGTGAATGATGTTCTGGTAAGATTCAGGATCGTCAAGAAGCAAAAGCCAGGCTGATTCGCGGAGTTGGAATCCCAAGAATGGAGTTCGGACACGCTGCAAATCCTTAAACGGTTGTCTCCCAGCGGGGCACTTCCATCATTGGAAATGAATCATCGTATGGGACCTATGAAGAGGGAGCTTGGAGGAAGGGTTTATTCCAACATCGTTAATGAGTCTTCGTTTTACACTGGTCCTCCCCTCCTCCTTCTCCTCCTCCTCCTCCTCCTCCTCCTTCTCCTCCTCCTCCTCCCCCTCCTCCTGCTCCTCCTCCTCATCATCATCATCCTCCTCATCGTTGTAAACATCGTCGCAAACACTACAACCGAAAACGCAAACACAAGCATCACCATCATCTTCATCACAATCATCAGCCGCAGCAGCAGCAGCATCACCATCCTTAGCATCATCATCATCATCATCATCATCATCATCATCATCATCATCATCATCATCATCATCATCATCATCATCATCATCATCATCATCTGCAGCAGCAGCATCATCCTCATCATCATCATCATCATCATCATCATCATCATCATCATCATCATCAACATCACCATCATCATTATCATCAGCAGCATCATCAACAGCATCAGCATCGTCATCATCATCATCAGCAGCAGCATCATCGTAGCCGTCGCAAGTATCATCATCAGAAGCAGTCGCAGCATCATCACCAGCAGCAGCGGCAGCAGCAGCATCATCATCGCCATCATCGCTATCATCATCATCGTCACCACCACCAACATCTACATCATCGTCATCATCATCACCATCATCACCATCTTCATCCCTAGCATCATCATCAGCATCAGAATCACCACCACCATCATCATCATCATCATCATCATCAGTATCAGCAGCACCATCGTTAGCATCATCAGCAGCATCAGCATCCTTATAATGATCATCGTCATCAGCAGCAGCATCATCACCATCATCATCAACCGCATCAGCATCATCGTCGTCGTCAGCATCATCATTATCATCATCAGTATCGTCGTCGGCGCAGTTAGCATCGTCGGAAGTACCATCAGCATCATCATCATCCGCAGCGGCAGCAGCGGCATCATCAGCACCATCATCAACAGCATCGCCATCATCAGCATCAGCAGCATCATCATCGTCGTCACCATCACCATCACCATCATCCCTAGCATCAGCATTATCATCATCATCATCATCATCCTCATCGTCATCAGCATCAGCATCATTATCCTTATCAGCAGCACTACCATTAGCGTCATCAGCATCATCAGCAGCAGCATCATCATCACCATCATCGTCAACAGCATCATCAGAATCGTCTTCGTCGTCACCATCAGCCTCATCATCGTCATCAACATCCTCATCCTCATCGTCATCATCATTCACGTCGTCAGCATCGGCTTCACCATCATCATCGTCACCATCAGCATCCTCAGTATCATCATCGTCATCACCATCAGCATTATCATCATCAACAGCATCAGCAGCCTCATCATCATCATCATCATCATCAGCATCATCATCATCATCACCATCACCGTAACCAGCATCATCATGACAATCATCAGCCGCAGCAGCAGCAGCATCATGATGGCCAACCTCATCATCATCCTCATCATCATCATCATCATCATCATCACCATCACCATCATCATCAGCAGCAGCATTGCTAGTAATGACATCAGCAGCCGCGATATCAGCATCATCGTCATCATCTACAGCATCAGCATCCTCATCATCGTCATCAGCATGATGACCGTCGTCATCATCAGCAGCATCAGCATCAGCATCAGCACAAGCATCTGCATCATACTCAAAACCGGAATCATCAGAACCATCATCCTCCTCCACATCATCATCATCAGCAGCAGCAGCATCCTCATCATCATCATCATCATCATCATCATCATCAGCAGCAGCAGCAGCAGCAGCAGCAGCATCATCATCATCATCATCATCATCATCATCATCATCATCATCATCATCATATCATCATCATCATATCATCAGCATCAGCATCAGCATCAGCATCATCATCATCGTCATCATCGTCATCAGCGTCGGCATCAGCATCCGCATCAGCATCAGCATCAGCGTCATCAACAGCAGCGTCAGTATCAGCATCAGTGTCCTCATCATCAGCATCACAATCAGCAGTATGATTATCATCATCAGCATCAGCAGCAGCATCATCATCATTATCATCACCACCATCATGCATCATCATCGCCATCATCGCCATCATCATCATCATCATCATCATCGCCATCATCATCATCATCATCATCATCATCATCATCATCAGCATCAGCATCAGCATCATCATCATCAGCAGCAGCAGCATCATCAGTATCATCATGAGCAACAAATCGTAGTCGTCATCATAGTCATCACCAGCAGTATCATCACCGTCATTGTCATCATCATCGTCATCATCGTCGCCGTCATCGTCGTCATCGTCGTCATCGGTACCGTCGTCGATGTCCTCCTCCCTCGATCCCATCTCCATCCATACCTCCCTCTCGCCATCCCCCTCGCACCATCCTCGTGCTTCTCTGCTCAACTTTCGTCAGGCAACCGCGGAAGCAGCAGAACGGCATTGAAACACTCAGATCTCGGGTTAGGTATTCAGAACTCGATTGCACACGCAGTCTGGATAATAAAAATCAGTGCGTCAGTTAAAAAAAACTCAACATATCAATACCTCGTTCTACTTCGCTATCGCTGCCCTCCCTGGCCGCAACTGCTATCCAGCACTGCATCGTTCGCCGCGTCACTGCCCAAGTGCAGGAAGATCCACTCCTGGAGCGGCTTGCAGCAAGAAAATGTAGAGCCAACGGGCATTCTGCATGAACCCAGGATGCATGCACGCAAGGTTGTCGCCACCGAATATTGGATACGTGTGGTGGGGGACACTGACACCCTAAAATGATGCAACCAGTGCCCAAAAAGAACAACGTCGTCACCAGCAGTATCCACATGTATTTGCAGGGGGTCGTCAATTTGATAATCCTACTGCACATATCGGCCAGCGTTCCAGGTGCGGAGGATGGGGGGCGCCTATTCCAGGACCCTCCTCTCCGTCTCGGTGGCTCCCAAAAGCTGGCTCGGGGGGGCGACCTAGGCAACCTATCCAACCCCCCCCCAGTGGCACAAGGCAAGGAGGATGCAGGGGGAATGGTCGGAGGAGCGGGGGGAGGGGGGGCTGTAGACACAAGTCGCCACTTGCCCCAAACATGTGGGCGACTCCGGAAGCCGCGGATGCAAAAATGTGGACGCCGAGGGCAGCAGTGGGCTCTCGGATCGGCTGCTCCCCGCTCGCATTGGGGGGCCTCGAGGCGCGGCAGCGCCAGCCGGGTGGGCCACCTGGGAGCGCTGACCCCGGGGCTGCCGAGAGGTCCAGAGCCCCGAGAATTCCTCCTCAATCCTCCTCCCCTCCAACTCTTCCTCGTCCTCCTCCTCCTCCTCTCGCTCTCCCCATTCCTCCTCAATCCTCCTCCTCCTCCTCCTCCTCCTCCTCCTCCTCCTCCTCGTCGTCTTTCTCGTCGTCGGTCCTCCCCGGGGCCGCCGAGAGGTCCAGAGCCCCGAGCGCGGGACCAGCCAGGGCGTCGGAGGACGGGGCGGCTCCTCCGTCCTCCGCGGAGGCCGCCACCCTCCGCCGACCTCGTGCCGCAGGGCCCGCCGCCGCCTCATCGCGGATCCGCTGGCCCTCCTCCTCCTCCTCCTCCTCCTCCTCCTCCTCCTCCTCCTCCTCCTCCTCCTCCTCCTCCTCCTCCTCCTCCTCCTCCTCCCCTCCCTCCTCCTCCTCCTCCTCCTCCTCCTCCTCCTCCTCCTCCCTCTGCAGGGTCAGTCAGGCCCTGCAGGATCCTTCCAGGTCCTGCAGGGTCCCGCAGGATCCCGCAGGATCCTGCAGGGCCCTGCAGGATCCTGGCCCGGGCCCGTGCGCCCATGGCCCTGCAGGATCCTGCAAGATCCGGCGCTCTGGCTGACCCCCGTGCGCATTGACCCCCGTCTCTTGAGCCCCGACCTCACTCTCGCCAGCACCCGCCGGCCTCCCGACGGCCTCCGGCGCAAGGCCGGGGAGAGCGCCCAGAGGCGAGGCCCCCTCTGGAGCGCCTCGTGTGGTGGGCGATATCACCTCTGGGTCGCGGCACCCTGGGCGGCGGAGACGTCCAAGGAGGCCTCCCAAATGGGGTCCGAGCCATGAGGTCCGAGGATCGCGACGCACCGCCGACACATCGCCGACACATCGCTGCTGCATCGCCGATCCATCGGCGACGTCGGCGATGCATCGGCGCCGTCGGCGTGGATACAGCCGGGCTCCACATCGAGCCGCATCGCCGATGCATCGGCGATGCGGCGCGAGCCTCCGACCTCATCTACTTCGACGCCAATCGGGAGGTCTAGGGTCCACGTGGTCGGTTCCGGAGACCCTGAACCCAAAAATGTTGCCAACTCTTGGGGGCGCAGTCTTCACTTCCGCCAGCTTCCGCCGCCCTTCCGCCTGCGGAGTCGCCCTCGTTTTGCCTCCGCCGCCCTCCGCCGCCCTTCGGGTCCACGTCATCTCCGAGCGCCCGAGAGGGCACTGGGCTGCTGGGGAACACTGAGCTGCTGGGGAACGGTGGGCTGCTGGGGAGCGCCGGGGCGGGGGACGGCCGCGGCGGGGGCGTGGCTCGGCGCGGCGCGAGCATCTGACGGTCGGGGTGGAGGGGGCAATGAGCGGAGAGGGCACTTGAAGGGGCCAGCGACACGCAATCAAATGCGCACAAATCCTAGGATTCCCCATGTGCTCCCATACCTTCCGGACTTTCGCATTTCCCCCCGCTTCCCACAGCCTCCCGCGTTTTCCGTGGACTCGACGATGATTTGTGTCTGTATGGTTCGTCCCCTCCTGAGCACTAGGCTGCTGGGGAACGCTGAGTGGACGGCACGAGCGCGCGCGCGCGCGCGCCCGCGCGCGCAAGCACAAAAGCGCGAGGGCGCGCGGCGGTCCTGCAGCGCGGCCGCGTCCTGCGGGGCCGAGGCGGGCGGGGCGGGGCGCAGCGGCTGGGCGGGCCGCCAGGGCCACGGCCCGAGCGCAGTGGTCGCCGTGCGCTGCGAGGGAAGCTGCGGCGGAAGGTCCCAAGTTTCCGACGATCCCGCCTTCTCCTCCTCCTCCTCCTCCTCCTCCTCCTCCTCCTCCTCCTCCTCCGCCTCCTCCTCCTCCGCCTCCTCCTCCCCCTCCGCCTCCGCCTCCTCCTCCTCCTCCTCCTCCTCCTCCTCCTCCTCCTCCTCCTCCTCCTCCTCCTTCTCATCCGCGTCCTCCACCGAAGGCTCCAGTGCTGCCGCCCGCATGCGTCCCGCACACCCGTTTCGGCGCACCCTTCACGCGTTTCGTGGCCCCATAAGGAGCTCCACCGAAGGCCCCAGTGCTGCCGCCCGCATGCGTCCCGCACACTCATTTCGGCACACCTCCCACGTGGCCCCATAGGGAGCTCCACCGAAGGCCCCAATGCTGCCGCCCGCATGCGTCCCGCACACTCATTTCGGCACACCTCCCACGTGGCCCCATAGGGAGCTCCACCGAAGGCCCCAATGCTGCCGCCCCCATGCGTCCCGCACACCCATTTCGATACACCCCTCACGCGTTTCGTGGCCCCATAGAGGCTCCACCGAAGGTCCCAGTGGGTGTGCCCGCATGCGTCCCGCACACCCATTTCGGCATACCCCTCACACGTTTCGTGGCCCCATAGGGAGCTCCACCGAAGGCCCAGTGGGTGTGCCCGCATGCGTCCCGCACACCCATTTCGGCACACCCTCACGCGTTTCGTGACCCCTCACACGTTTCGTTGTTCCCCATAGGAGCTCCACCAAGGCTCCCAGTGGGTGTGCCGCATGCGTCCCGCGCACACCCATTTCGGCACACCCCTCACACGTTTCGTGGCCCCATAGGGAGCTCCACCGAAGTCCCATTGGGTGTGCCCGCATGCGTCCCGCACACCCATTTCCGAATTCGGCACACCCCTCACACGTTTCGTGGCCCCTAGGAGCTCCACGAGGTCCCAGTGGGTGTGCCCGCATGCGTCCCCACAACCCGTTTTTTCGGCAACACCTCTTCAAACGGTCGTGGCCCCACAGGGACTCCCCGAAGGTCCCAGTGGGTGGCCCGCAGTCGTTCCCGCACACACCATTATTCGGCACACGTCATCACGCGTTTCCGTGGCCACCAAAGGGAGCTCCACCGAAGGGTCCGATTGGGTGTGCCCCGCAGGCGTCCCGCACTGCCTTTCGGCACCCCCTCTCACGCGTTTCGGTGGCCCATACGGAGCTCCACCGAAGGTCCCAGTGGGTGTGCCCGCATGCGTCCCGCACACCCATTTCGGCACACCCCTCACACGTTTCGTGGCCCCATAGGGAGCGCCACCGAAGAAGATATTCACAATTGCGGTACTCACAATTGCATATGGTTGGGTCCTTTGCCAAGATAATTTTTCCCGCTTAGACCGCCCATCGGTGCTCGGGGGTGGGTCTTGGAGACCTCCTGAGCCGTATTGAAGCCGTCGTGGGCTATCTGGATCGCTCTTGGGTCGACCTCGGGCCCGTCTGGGCCTCTCTACGCCATCTTGGAGGCCGTTGAAACCGTCTGCATACGTGCAGAGTTCGAACACGTCTTGGGGCCGTCTTGGGGGTAGCTTGGGCGCCCCAGGTCGGCTCAGAGAGGCCCCCCCACACGGCTTCCGACGGCGTCGCACGGGCCAGGGGCCCACCAAGACCGCCGAAGATGGCACTAAGATGACCCAAGACGGCCCAAGAGGCCTCCAAGAGGTCCCGAAAAGGCCAAAATCATTGATTCCCCTTGAGTTGTTGAAGGATTGTGGCATTTGCTTTTTTCCGCTTCCGAAGAGAAGGCCCGAGACGGCCCAAGTGCCCCCAAAGATCGCCCAAGAGGCCCGAGTCGGCCCCAAGAGGCCCCAACACGGCCCAAGAGGCCTCCAAGACGCTCAAGATGGCCCAAGAGCGCTCCAAGACGTCCGCCAAGAAGGCCCGAAAGGGTCAAAATGGCCTCCAGGCGGCCAAGATGACCTTCAAGATGCCCACGTGCTCCCCGAAGGCATTCCAAACCGATTCTGGGAACACATGGTCCGATAGTTTGGCAGGTCTGGCCTCAACGTTCGGCCACATAGGCGCTTCCAAAAAGGCAGGGGGCGGCGGTGATTCGCCGTAGGCGTCTTCGATACTGCAAGGCGCTCCACGCAAGGACACAAAGAGGGAGGAAGACAGCATTGGGAGGCGAGAGAGAGCGAGGCAGGCCGGGCAAAGCCGAAACGACCTTTTTGATTACACTTGTGTTATCGATTGGTGCTCTTGGGAGTCCTGAGAGAAGCGTCGGGGACGACGACGACGACGACGACGACGACGACGACGACGACAACTAGGATGAGGAGAAGGAGGAGGAATAGGAGGAGAAGGAGAAGGGAAGCGCCCTGCCGTAGTGGATCCCTACAGGTATGCGAGCTCTGCCGCAGCAAATCCCTATAGGTATCTGCTGTCTGAGCTGTCTTCGGCTATTCCTAAGCATTCCCAGACGGTTTGGCGCGAAACGTGACGTTACCAGCCCCCGCCCCCCGGTAACGCCCGCTATCGCTTTCCCCTGGGCTCAGAACGTGATGGTTGCACTATGTAGCGTGGGGCTGTGAAATTTGAAAATCCGCCGATCCGGCGTGTGAGTTCCTGAGAGCGTGGGCTTGAGCTCGCTCAAGCTTCGCTCTGGCGAGGGGGGGGGAGCTGACGCGAGCTGACGCGGGCTGACGCGAGCTGACGCGGGCTGACGCGAGCTGACGCGGGCTGACGCGGGCTGACGTTTTTCCGGCCCCCGGGCCCAGGATCCGGGACCCAGGCGCGCTCCTGGGAAGGGGGGGGGCTGACGCGAGCTGACGCGGGCTGACGCGAGCTGACGCGGGCTGACGCGGGCTGACGTTTTTCCGGCCTCCAGGCCCAGGATCCGGGACCCAGGCGCGCTCCTGGGAGGGAGAGGGGGGAGGGAGGGCTGACGCGAG
This sequence comes from Prorocentrum cordatum, assembly GCA_963575745.1. Taxonomy (NCBI): domain Eukaryota; class Dinophyceae; order Prorocentrales; family Prorocentraceae; genus Prorocentrum; species Prorocentrum cordatum. The sequence goes on from CAUYUJ010000532.1 coordinate 28,704, forward strand.
CTGACGCGGGCTGACGCGAGCTGACGCGGGCTGACGCGGCTGGGGGCGGGGGGTGTGGGTGGCGGCTGGAGTGGGAGTGGGGTGGGGGGGGGGAGGGGTGTGAGGGGGTGAGGGGTGGTGTGGGGTGCAGACGTTTTTCCGGCCATCCGGGCGCCTCGGATCCGGGACCCGGGCGCGCTCCTGGGAGGGAGAGGGGGGAGGGAGGGCTGACGCGAGCTGACGCGGGCTGACGCGAGCTGACGCGGGCTGACGCGGGCTGACGTTTTTCCGGCCCCCGGGCCCGGGTCCGGGGACTGGCGCACCCGGGAGCGGCGCGAGACCCGGGACCAGGGACCGGCGCCGGTCTCAGGCTCGGGACCCGCGACCCAGGACCGGCGTGGGAATCGGGACCCGGGACTGGCGCCGGACCCGGGACCCGCGACCCGGGATAGGCGCGGGACCCGGGACCCGGGACCGGCGCGGGACCCGGGACCCGGGACCGGCGCGGGACCGGCGCGGGACCCGGGACCCGGGACCCGGGACCGGCGCGCGACCCGGCACTCCCGACCCGGGACCGGCGCGGGACCCTGGACGCGGCACCGGCGCGGGACCCCGGGACCCGGGACCGGCGCGAGACCCGGGACCCGGGACCGGCGCGGGACCCCGGACCCGGGACCGGCGCGGGACCCGGGGGACTTGGGACCCGGGACCAACGCAGAACCCGGGACTCAGGGCCCGCGACTCGGGACCGGCGCGCGACCCGGGACCCGCGACCTTGCGGCGCGGGATCCGGGACCCGGGACCGGCGCGGGACCCGGGACTCGGGACCGGCGCGGGACCCGGGACCCGGGACTGGCGCGAGACCCGGGACCCGGGACCGGCGCGGGACCCGCGACCAGGACCCGGGACCAGCGCGGAACCTGGGACCGGCGCGGGACCCGGGACCCGGGACCCGGGACCGGCGCGGGACCCCGGACCGGCGCGGGACCCGGGACCCGGCCGGGACCAGGGACCGGCGCGCGACCCGGCACTCCCGACCCGGGGCCGACGTGGGACCCGGGACGCGGCACCGGCGCGGGACCCGACCCTGGACCGGCGCGGGCCCACGTGAGACCCAGGACCCGGGACCAGCGCGAGACCGGGGACCCGTGACCCGGGACCGGCGCGGGACCCAGGACCCGGGACCCCGGGCTCGGGACCGGCGCGTAACCCAGGACCTGGGACCCGGGACCGGCGCGGGACCCGGGACCCGGGACCGGCTCGGGACCCAGGACCCGGGACCCGGGACCGGCGCGAGACCCGGGACCCGGGACCTGCGCGAGACCCGGGAAGCGGGACCGGCGCGAAACCCGGTGCGCCGGTCCGGGCTCAGGGTCCTGCATGCGCCGGTCCCGGGTCCCGGGACCGATGAGACCTCGCGCGCCCCTCTTGGGACTCTCCTGAAGCCCATTTTGGTTTCTCTGGGACCCCTCTTGGAACCCTCGTAAGGCCCGGTTGGAAATCTCTTGGAGCCAGAAGAGCCGACCCAGACAGTGTGAGAGGGCTCTCGAGGGGCACCAGGAGTGGGACAAGAGGACCCCAAGAGGGCTCCAGGAGGAGCGCGCCAGGTCTCATCGAGAACAGCGGTTCGATGAGACCTGGGCCTCCTTCTCTTAGAGCCCTCTTGAGGCTATCTTGAAGCCCCCTATAAGGGCTCTCTATTAGCCCCTAGACGGGGCCAGGACAGGGTGGGCCGGTCCTCGAGGAACGACGAGACGCTCTCGGAGGAGAAACAAAAAAAAGGATCAGGAGAGGAAGCACGTTTTTTACAAAAAAAACGAATTTGGGGGAACAAAACGTAGAGCAGGAGGAAGAAGAGGAGATGAGGAGTAGGAGGACACCGAGGCGGGAAAGGAGGAGCAGAAAGCGCACGAGAAGGAGGAGGAGAAGGAAGATGATGCGGGAGGAGGAGGAGAAGCAAGAGGAGGAGGAGTAGGAGGATTAAGAGCGCCCCGGATCGGCGGCACTGGCCGGAGGCCACTACAATAAAGGGGAGGGGGGATGATGATGATGATGATGATGATGAGGAGGTTGCTGGTGATGCTGGTGATGCTGGTGATGATGATGCTGATGATGATGCTGATGATGGTGCTTGTGCTAATGATGCTAATGATGACGATGACGATGGTGATGATGAAGGTGATGCTGATGAGGTTGATGTGGAGGAAGAGGAGGAAGAGGGGGAAGAGGATGGGGATGAGGGGATAAGGAGGAAGATGATGATGAGGATGCTGATGCGGCTGCTGATGATGATGATGACGATGAGGGTGAGTATGATAATGATGATGAGGATGAGGATGCTGATGTTGCTGGTGATGATAATGTTGGTGATGCTGATGATGCCTGTGCTAATGCTGATGGTGGTGCTGATCGTGATGCTGATGATGCTAATATCGATGATGAGGATGTTGATGATGATGATGAGGATGATGCTTAGGATAAGGATCTGGAGGATGGGGAGGGAGAGGAGGAGGAGGAAGAGGAGGAGGAGGAGGGGCATAATGCTGAGAATGCTGCTGATGGTGATGCTGCTGATGATGCTGATGATGATGTTGATGTTGATAATGATGATGCTGATGGTGATGATGCTGATGATAATGCTGATGATAATGCTGATGTTGATGATGCTGGTGCTGGTGCTGATGATGATGCTGATGATAATGATGATGATGCTGATGTTGACGACGATGATGATGATGACGATGATGCTGATGATGATGCTGATATTGACGATGATGATGATGATGATGATGATGATGATGATGATGATGATGGTGATGGTGATGGTGATGATGATGATGCCGACAGTGGTGCTGATGGTGGTGGTGACAATGGTGATGATGACGACGATGATGCCGATGAGGGCAGAAAATCCACCAGGATAATAACTAACCCGACACGCGAAGCCGTTTAGTAAACGCACCCAACGAAGGATTCAAACAGGGCAGGGCTGTTTTAATAAACACCAAGGCCACTAGTAAATGCTACTTGCCGGGTCTGGGTGTTTTTTCCTTCCTTGATGATGAGGAAGAGGAGGAGGAGGAGGAGGAGGAGGAGGAGGAAGAGGAGGAGGAGGAGGAGGATGAGGAGGAGGAGGCGGCGGAGGTGGAGGGGGAGAGGGGAGGGGGAGGAGGAGGAGGAGGAAGAGGAGGAGGAGAAGGACCGTGAAAACCAAAGAGTGATCGACGATGTTGGAATAAACCCTCCCTCCAAGCTCCCTCTTGACAGGCCCCTACCAGGGTTCATGTCCAGTGAGGGAACTGCCTCGTTGGAAGACAACCGTTTGAAGACCCTGAAGCATGCCAAAACATCGTTCTCGGGATTCCAACGCCACGGATCAACCTGACTGTGGTGTCTTGACGATCCTGAATCGTGCCAGAACGCCACTCTTGGGACTTCAACACCACGAACCGCCGTAACTGTCGCACCCTCATAATCCGGAATCCTTCTGAAACACAATTTCTGGTACGCTGATCATGGGAACCCGTGCAACTCTTGCAAATATAAAAAAGAATGTGCACGGCGCTGAAGCGAGAACCACATTTTGAAAACCACTCGCCCTCAATCGGTGAAACTCTTGCAAATTACAAAACGAGTGTGCGCGGCGCTAAGGCGAGAGCCACATTTTGAAAACCACTCGCCCTCAATCGTTGAAACCGTGCAAAATTTTACAACGAATGCACGCGGCGCTAAGGCGAGAACCACATTTTGAAAACCACTCGCCCTCAATCCGTGAAATCTTGCAAATGTTTAAAACGAATGTGCGCGACGCTAAGGCGAGAGCCACATTTTGAAAGCGACCCGCCCTCCATCAGTGAAGTTGTTGCCGATGGTTAAGCTTCAGGGTCATAACTGATGAGAAAGTCTCAGGCGAAACGCCCGGCCCGCCCTGAAAATGGGCCTCGGGGTGCGACAGGGAGAAGTTAGTTATGAGGAGAAGAAAAGGAGGAGGAGGAGGAGGAAGAGGAGGAGGAGGAGGGGGAGGGAAAGATGAGGATGATGATGCTGATGCTGATGTGTACGCTGCTGCTGCTGCTGAGGAGGAGGAGAAGGAAGAGGAGGGAAGGGAGGAAGGAGGGAAGGAATAAAGGAGTGAAGCAAGAGAAGGAGGGACGACCCAGGGGGGAAAACGGGCCTGCGAGACCCTCCAATGCGGCGGCCTCCCCAGAGGGGCCGGAGCGGACGCTGGCGGGGCGCAGAAGGGGGAGGGGCAGGGATCGACCGAGGGGGAGGCCTTCCGCGAGGCCGGGGGACCTCCCGATCGGAAGAGCCCGGGGGCTCCTGGGCAGGCCTCCTGTGCAAGGGGAGACGCAAGGCTCGGGCTCGGGGGACTCGGGTTAGCCCGACGGGGCCATCGACAGAACTGACGAGGCCCAGCCTGAGACTTGACGCGAGCTCCCGCTGCAGACATCCCACGAGAGCTGGACAGCCAAAACCCAGGACACGCTCCGCCAAAGAGCGTCGGCAAACCCGAGTTCCGGCGCACTCGAGTCTTACGTGTTCCCGACTATGTGGAGGCAGGAGGGCTCGACCAAAACAATGCTTTGCCTGCTCGGTTCGTGTTCGCGCCTCCGCTGCAGAGCGGGCACAAAACAAACACGGCCCACGACCTCGCCAACAAAAGACACACCGCTCAGGTCGAGCCCCTGCCTCTGAGAAGGCAGGAGTGGCTCCAAGAAGCCCTCGGCCGTCTCAGTCTGGCCGCCCCCTTAACCCCGCCCCCCCCCACTCTTTCTGCCCCCCCAAGCACCAGCCTCGTTCGCCTCCTCCTCCTCCTCCTGCTCCTCCTCCTCCGCCTCCTCCTCCTCCTCCTCCTCCTCCTTCCTCCTCCTCCTCTCCTCTCCTCCTCCCCCTCCTCCTCCTCCTTCTCCTCCTCCTCTCCTGCGCCTGCTCCTGCGCCTGCTCCTCCCTCCTCCTCCTCCTCCTCTCCCCCCTTTCCTCCTGCTCCTGCTCCTGCTCCTGCTCCTCGCTCCTGCTCCTGCTCCTGCTCCTGCTCTCTGCTCCTGCTCCTGCTCCTTCCTGCTCCTGCTCTGCTCCTGCTCCTGGTCCTCCTCCTCCTGCCTCCTCCTCCCCTCCTGTCTCTCCTGTGCTCTCTCCTCTGCTCTCTCTTTGTCTCTCCTCCTCCTCCTCCTCCTCCTCCTCCTCCTCCTCCTCCTCCTCCTCCTCCTCCTCCTCCTCCCTCCGTAGCCATTTTGGCTCAAGCCATTTTGGCTCAAGATTTTTCCATTGGCGGGCTGAGCCCGCATTGGCAGAAACGGATACCTCTAGTCCGAGGCAGCTATCAGTCTTTCAGCGAGCTCCTGCGAGGAGCGACCCCCGCCTGGCACACACCAGGTGAGGGGACAGACCCATTCTTCTTCCGCTCGTCCATGGCACCACCGCAACAGCGCAATGCCTACGTCAAGTGCTACTCCTGCTCGTTCGCCTGGAACTGGAAGGGCAAGGAGTCGTGCCACTGGTGTGGCAAAGCCTTGGCGCCGTGGACGGACAGCCCTCCACCCGTGCAAGGTGCTTGGGCGGCCCGCGTCACAGCCGCAGCCCAGGCCGAGGCCAAGACCACCCAGCCGACCCACGCCGAGGGAGGTTGGGAGCCGTGGTCATCCTGGCCCAAGTCCCGCCGCCGCCGTGGCAAGGGCAACGGCAAGGGCAATGACGACGACTGGTGGGCCAGCAGGAACGACAGCCCCAAGGCCCGCTCCGCCGAGGACATCCTGGCGGAGCTCCAGGCAGTCGCTCCTCACATCGACAAGTCCGCCATCGACGGCATCAAGTCGCAGATCCCGCCGCCCCAGCCGCAGAAACCCGCCGACCTCAACGAGACCTACAGCCGCGCGCAGGCTACGGAGCGCCGCTGCAAGAATAACCTCGAGAGGCTGCTGGAGAGCGAGCAGAAGGCGCTCAACTGGTACACTGAGCGCAAACAGGCGTCGGAGGAGGCCGCCTACAAGTTGGCCGAAGCACAAGCGGAGGCCCAGGCGGCGCTCGACGCCCTCCAAGCCGCCCGCAAAGGCGGCGCAGCCACTCCTATGCAGACGCAGCCGACCCCGACCTTCAACCTCACCAGCCTCCTGGAGGACGGCGACATCTCCATCGAAGCGGGTGCGGCGTTCGACCTCCAAGGCCTCGATGTCGACGACAACGACCGCCAGGCCTGGGAGTCCCTGCAGCAGCGCTTCGCCACGGAGCTCAAGGCCAAGGTCACCGAGCTCTTCGGCAACACTGCCAGCCACATCAGCCAGCTCCGCGCAGAGGCCACCACCATGCGCACGCGCTTCGCCTCCAAGCGGCAGCGCGCCGACGAGGACGGGCACGCCAGAGCGGGCGGTGGAGCACCGCCAGCCGCCGCGGCCGCAGCAGGCGAGTCCCCAGCGGCAGCCGCAGCTGATGCTGAAGGCGCGGCGCCCCCACCGCCGGCGGCGCCAAGCGACGGGCTTCCTGCGCCAACTGCTGGCGCTGCTTCTGACGGTGGCTACGTCACCCAGCCTGTACCCTCACTCAACAAGGACCCCGACCTCGAGGACAAGGCTCAGAAGATGCTCATCCAGATGCGCAAGCCCACCGCGGCCGCCGCCGCTGGGCCGCAGCAGCCTCTTTAGCCGACTACAACACAACCCTCGACGGAATGGTGAGACGGGACGGCCACCGTCAGAGACCACGCTCTACGACAACCCAGCGAGCATCAACACACTGGACGCAGTCCTCGACCCGTTCGACGAGCTGGCCGAGTTGGACGCCCACTTCGATTACGCCGAGTCCGAGCAGTGCGCTACCGCCCCGCCCGAGACGCTGTCCTCGGTAGGGGGCGATGAGACGGCCCAGACCGTCGACCACCCTGTGGTGTTGGGTCCAGGACAGCCTCAGCGCGCTGCTCGGACTGACCCTGATGCCGCTCCGCCCGAGACGCGGTCCTCGGTAGGGAGTGATGAGACGGCGCAAGCTGTCGACGTTCCTGTGGTGTTGGAACCAGGGGAGCCTCCGCAAAAGGCAAACCCTGATGCCGCTCCGCCCAAGACGCAGTCCTTGGTAGGGGGTGATGAGATGGCGAAAGCTGTCGACAGTCCTGTGGTGTTGGGGCCAGGGAAGCCCAGCAGCAGCGTGAGAGCTGATCCTACGCCTGCCAACCAAGAGAAAGGCCCCACGAAGTTCCCGCAGTCTGACCACTCCCTGTTTTTCTCCAACATCACACAATGGGGACCACAGTCTGAGAAATGGTTGGCAGGCCCAGGCAAGCAATATCAGATGGTAGCCCAAGTCGAAACACACATCTCGCCTGAGAAAGCGCCGCTCATCTACGACAAGATTGCAGCGGACGGTTGGAGAATCTCATCGACTACGGCCACCCCTACCAGAAGATCAGACGACGGCAACACGGGTGGCGAGATCATCTTATCCAGGTACCACGTCCAGGCCACCTCGTTCAACCATCTTCGAGATCTTGCCATTTCTCAGCGCAGGCCAGACCCCTTCCTCGGCTTCACGCCCATGGTATGGCACAGACGCTCTGGCAATTTGGTTGTCATTGCAGCTTATCTGGAACCCCACAGGCTGATCGAGGGAGCAGTGCACGACAAGCTGCTCTCGCTGGGCGCCTTCGTTATTGGCAGATTGGAATATGACACCCGAGCAGCTTGCAGCGACAGAGTGGCTGGCCAAATGGAATGCTACCATCGTGCGAGCACCTGGATCCGCCACCTGCGACAAGGGCCAGGGGCCCACGCTAGACTTCGCACTGGTCAAGACGGGCATCGAGCACACCATTTCCATCCGCCAGTGCCCCACAGTACCGTGGGCCACCCACGTTGGCCTCGAAGTTCGAGCAGGCAGTGCAGATCCGCGGTGGTATCAGTCTATCGCTACGCCCAAGGCCTTCCCCACAGTGGACAGGCCCAGGATACCACCAGACCCCAACAGCAAGACCGCCATCAAGAAAAGTAAAGCAGCTGAAGCTCGAGCAGCTCGTCTTCGTGACCTACCTCCTGAACTTCAACAAGCAGCAGCACAACTTCAGCCACAGGTCGAGCTCGCAGCGCCGAACCCGATCTCCTACGCCATCCCGCTGGACTTGTGGCAAAAGCAATGGCAGGAGGCGTCCCCCACACGTTGCAAGCAGCCGCACGCGCACTTCGTGTACCGGCACTGGGCGCACGACGCCGACCTCCTCAACCTCAAGTACGCCAACTGGGTCACGGCCCTCGAGAACGCCATGATCAGCCACCACCAGATCGACCCGAAGGAAGCCCCAGCATACACTGGCCGTGCTAAGGGCTACCAGCTATCTTGGAAGAAGACAGCGGCTGCACCGGGCCGCGTCCACGTACATGATCCACAGTCGGAATGGTGGGCCATTACGCTCACCCTCATCAAGCGCTACGCCGCGCTCATCGACAAGCCTAAGCACGCAGCGCTTATGGAGCAGCAGGCCACCATCATCCAGCAGCGCGCCGACCATTTCAACAGCCACAGCCATGACCTCCAGTTCGAGAAGGATGAGGACACCATCTTCTGCTGGTTCGCGCTCGTCTGGGCCCCGCACCTGGACAAGGACGAGACCGACGACCTGGTCACTATT